>JBBPCX010000040.1:10587173-10618137 GCA_037974365.1 Hydrocynus forskahlii
GGTGTGGCTTCTTTTTGGTTGGAATGAAAACCTGCACCCACAGCGGCCCTTTCTGGACAGGTTTGGGGACCCCTGCTCTAGTGGCTGAACGCAATCAAATCCTCACAGCCATGTTCCAACCTCTAGAGTCTTTTCAGGTGAGTAGAGACTGCTACTACAGCAAAAGAGGAGAAAACTAAGTATTTACAGTGTATTGGAGCAGTTGTTTGGTTTCTTCAGTGTCTTTCCTCTCTGGTGATACTGAAGAAGTTCCTGCACTGGGATCTCAGCAAATGGAGCTTCGCCTGCATGAGAAGGCCAAGAAAAAAAAGATGCAGAGAGATGAGAAAGAGAAAGAGAGAATGTGGGCTATTTGATGTCTGCTAAAGTTACAGTACACTCTCATTACATTTTAAGCTCAAAAATTGATATCAGCACTTACCAAGAGTTACCATCTCATAAAGCAGCACACCAAAAGACCACCTGGCAGGAAAGAGGAGAAATCTTACCAAAGTTCTTATAATTATCTGAGGGTGATGATTTAACTGCATCAATATGAGCTCATTTTGGCTATTTTGATGTTTTTTTGTTGAAAGAAACAATGTTTCTTCTGAAACTTTAAATAGTTTAGTTTGCTTTTTAATTAAAATTGACACTTGTCGAAAGTAAATGTACGGACAGGGCAAAATGTAGCTTATACTTCTTATCATCTACATCACATTACCGTGTAAGTTGATCCTCCAGTCACATTTGTATATTAATTTTTTTAAATGATTCTGGATCCAACCAAAAGAATCAAACTGTGGTAAATTGAGAGATTTCATAATGCATTGACTTATGCCTCTTGTAGACCATGCATGATATGCTGTGGTGCACTTTTTCTTTTCACAGTGGTGTGGTAGAAGGGCTTACACATCGCTTTTCTGGCTGGCCGGCCTGTTGGCCAGTATCTCCGGGGCCTGCCATTTCTTACTTCCAGGGTCCTCTGCATAATTGGCTCCCCGAGTTTTTCTGGCATAGACGCCATTCAGTCCCCACAACTTGGCTGTGAACATGCGGCTGACCAGTACACTACGCGCTTTGATGTTGCCATGGATAAAACTTTTAGAGTGGAGATACTCCTGCTCAGAAGACAAGAAGGATTAAAAATCATGGTCAGTGTATCACCCTGGAACTGAGGCATGAGCAGAATAGAAGGAATGCTGAGAATTTCTCTCACCAGTGCAGAGGAAACCTGCGACGCCATGGTGAAGATGCGCTTTTCTGTCATCTCACAAGCATCTGGCCCTGTGCTTTCCTGACAGATTGAACAGATAGCGGTCACTTTATGAGCTCCCCTAGATACACTATATGCCTATGTGCAAATAACCGCTACCAGAGGGCGCTGGAAAACGGGCTATGCAGTTCTCTGCACTACATGGACAAAAGTATTGGGACGCCATCCCATTACTCCAACAGGGACTTTAATATGGAGTTGGTCCCCACTTTGTAGTTATAACAGCTTGCAATCTTCTTGAAAGGCTTTCCACAATATTTGGGAGTTTCTGTGGGAATCTGTGCCCTTTCATTCTGTAGAGCATTTATGAGGTCAGGCACCCGTATAGCAAGGCCTGACTTGCGATCTTTGTTCCAGTTCAAAGGTCCTCAGCGGGGTTGAGGTCAGGGCTTTGTTCGGGCCAGTCAAGTTGTTCCACACCAAACTCATCCAACCATGTCTTCATTTCACTTCACTTTGCTTTGTGCGCTGGGGTACAGTCATGCTGGAATAGAAAAGGTTCTTCCCCAAACTGTGTCCACAAAGTTGGAAGCATGGCATTGTCCAAAATTACCCTTCACTGGAAGTAAGTGGCCTAGCTCAAACCCTGAAAAACAGATGTGTTCCAATACTTTTGTCCATTTAGTGTAGTGGTTGTATGGTAGTGGTATGGTAGTGTTTGGCACTGGTGTAGACCACTCAGAGTATGGTTAATGTAAATTGTGCAGATGGGCTAGAGTTTCTAACTGTGCATCAACATGGTGGAGCTCTGTGGTACATTATTTCTACTAATGGTAAAGGTAAATGGTAAATGTGTTGGTCCACTGAACACTTTATCTTTGTACTCTACCTGTCTGCATTTCCAGAGGACGCCAAGTAGGTCCTGGTTCTCCATCTCCTCAATGACTGTTATGAGAGGAGCTCGCAAGGAGACTACACCAATGAGCTCAGGTAGGAAGGGGTGCTGCCCCAGCTGAGACAGAAAGGAGGCAAATCCCAGGAAAGATTGAGACTCTGAGGAACTTGCTGAATCTAAGTGAGCAAGGAATGGATTGAAGATAATGAGATGACAGCTCCTCTCCACCAACTAGCTGTCAAATGCTCAATCAAACAGCAGTCTTGTATCATCTGTAGATAAGTGAAGCACTGTTTCATATAAAGTACGTAAAGTTATGTCTTTAAACAAAACTAGTTAATTTGCCACATGAAGTAATTGTTTTATATTGAACTGATGAATCATTTTAAAAGTGTAGGTATTGTTGAGGTCACTGATTTGAGGTCAACTTTTTGGACATCAAAATATTCAATAAAAGGATAAAAGATGATGGTCACACTAACCTAACGTTAACATGAATGTTATATGCTGTCATTATTTGGCTTGAAAGAACATGTCCACTGATGCACCAGTTACAACATCATGTATTCATTACCAAAAAAAAAATCATCTGTCTCCTGTGTGATCCTGGTGGAGTTTTAACTCAATCTTTTTTAGAATATCAGTCCTCTAGTAGCTCTAAGCCTAGTCTTACTAGATTGAGAGACATGTTTTCTTATGGACTACAAAACACTCATGTAAGTTGCTCTGTATAAGGGCATCTGCCAAATGCTCTAAATGAAACTAGACTGCATTTCTGCAAGAAAAAACAAAAGTGTGATTGTGCGGTTGCTTTGATAACTGTGGTTGTGTTTAAGTGATTGCTATGGTGTTGCTAGGTGGTTGCTAATGGTGCAATAGTTACATTCTGTCACCTCAATTTTTTTTTGCTTTCTGTGAGGGAACCTTTAGAGGTGGACATCTGGTTCCATTTGCCCACACTGTGAAAAAATCTGACCCCAATAATTGGGCTGGGGGGGTAAAATTATGATGAAACTGAAAACTCTGAGAGTCTTACCATTGAGCACTCTCAGCACAACATTTCTGTTCTCCATGCGCGCTCTGTATAGAGACACTGAGCTGTCAGACTTCAGAGAGTATGAAGACTGCAACTTGGTCACTTTGTTGAATTTTTCGGGCAGACGCTGACGTGGGAGCTCATTGGGTTTTGCCAACACAGAGCCGGTGGCACCAAAAAAGCCATCGTCTACAATGAAGGCTGCATTGTCCACACCCAGTGAGCAGTCTAGTCTGTAGGAGGCCTGGGCCATGGGCACTGTGCTGAAGGTCTTGTAAGAGGGAGCAGAGTCCATCGCTATACTCTCTCCCTCCAGAGCATCCAGACCCCGCGGAGCTGCAGAGAGACACAGAGAAAGAGGGAGAGATGTTAAAGGGAAATTCCACCATTTTTTCTTAATTTCTACATAAGTGGTTGAGATGTGTGCCTTTCACACCAAAGCAGACCATGGATTAGTCTTCTTGAAGGGTGTGGTAACATGAAAACTAAGGATCTGCCTCCTGTTCATGTTTGTGCTTAATGTTCACTCTTAATGCTATCAGTGAAGAACAGGACTGAATGAGAGTGTTCAGACAGGGCAATGGGGGGATAGAACACATAACACACAAATTTTAGTTTTTCTAAAATTACTTTTAAAGTCCCACTTAAAACCATGTTGTTTCCATCAGCCTTTGATTCAATATATACAATTTTCCTTGGCATCAGTTTATTCCACTTTTACAGTGATTGCATTAGCACAGCATATTCACACATTCACATTTCAGACTGTCTCTTATTGAAAGCATGATAGCTTTCTAAAGGTAATAATGATTCATTTGGCATTCATGCAATTTTGAAGAAAGAGCACTCATTTCAGGACCTACTGCATCACGTTATTGGTATTTAATCCAGGGTAACTCAGACAGAAAACAGAAACAAAATAGAAAGCAGAAACAAAACCACAGCAAGGCAGGCTGTGGTCTCATGAGTTCAAATTTGAAGTCTGTTTTCTGTGTGTGATCTGGTGGCATTAATATGTAAACAGTCATTCAGACTGCCCAGATGGGAAATGTTCAGGTCTAGAGAAACATGCTGAGTCAGGGCTGTTCACAGCAGTGGTGATATGAATGAGGCACCTAAAGAGTTCCATGTCTCTAAAAGTGACCTCACACAAAGTTATTAGATGAAATAATCATGAATACACTGTCTGAGAAACAGTTTTACAGTTCTGAGATCAGGTTTTGACCTGTCCTCCTCTTCAAATGTATCACTATTAAATTCATCAACATTACATATAATAACTCAAATAGGTTGTAGGTTAGGTTGGTTGTTTCAGATGGTAAATAAAATAGCTGTATTTGTACTGTAGACATAATGACCCCTGGTTCCTATCACCATCACTGTAAATAAACAGTAAGTTTTTCTTCAGTGCACCATTTCAAATAACTTTGCTTACTTCCCCCATGACTTAATTAAAATTTGGAAAAATTGGGGGAATGCCCCTTAAATGACATTTTGTTGCTGTTCGTACTAACTGCCTTAACTTGAAAAGCTGGTTTGAATTTGAAAAGCAAATGGTTTGAATTTGAAAAGCAAATGGTTTGAATTTGAAAAGCAAAATAAACATGCAAAAAAAGAAACACTGTTCCAAATTGTCTTTGAAGAATATTACCATAATATTGTATAATATTTATTTATTTATTTATTGTATTTTGATCCTTGAAGAAAGCAGAAACACTCACCCTCAATTCCATGAAGGATCCTCTTGTTTCTGGCTGGGGGTGTGGACATGAGGCCATTTGCGGGCAGCAGACATCTCACTTTCTCAGGACAGAGGTGGAGCAGCAGCAGAATCACCAGAGTGACCAGGAAACCCATCATCAGCAGGAGAGGGACCACGATCACTTCCTGCTCATACACACGGATCTCTACAGAACAAAAATACAGCAGTGAAGACAGCAGGGCAGGACACTTTCTCTGCCTGCGTTTTAACACCCCCTCTGTGTAGATAGAGTCGGTACAGAATAAACCATTTCTGACCCAAATGCCTCTGGAGGGAATTTATTATAATAATTTATGAGACTACATAACATAGTTTCAATATCTATAATTTCAGAACTATGGGTTTGCATGAAATGGGCTCTTTAAGTCATTCAAATTATTCAGTGTGTCTCTTCAATGGAGCATTTAAAATAGCTGTGAATTTAATGAAAAAAAGATTCTGATTCCTCTTGATTTCAGATGAGGACGCAGAAACCACAGAAAAGTGAAAGGACTGAGGGTGTTTGGTGATGCGGGTTACTCACCGCAGAGTGTGTCCCCTGTCTTGCACTTCATATACTGTGCTGTACTGTTTGTTGTTGTGGACGCCATCCTGCAGGAGGAGTCCCAGAGGAAGATTTTCCTGCTCAACACAGTCTTTTCTTTGTCTCATCAGAAATAAATGATCTTCTTATTTGGAGATTATTGTTTCTCTGAAACCTCCTTTTGGAAAAAAAATTCAAAAGAAAAAGAATAAATTCAAGTTATTTTGCGTTTCTCATTGGCTTCTCAGTTTTCTTCTCTTTAACAACCTTGTGGATCTCCAAACTGTATGACTTTGGTATTAAGAACTTGAATTTGATCACTAAGACAAATTTCAGAAATTGTACAAGTTACAAGCCAAACAACCTTTCTTTTGGTTGTTATGGTTCATCTCAAGATCTGATTATTTGAGACAAATAAAGATCAGAGCAGTGAGAGAAAGGGTCGGGCTAAGATTAGAGGAAGCTGATTATATGAAAAAATGGTTCCAAATCTCACCCTGATGTAAAACTGAGCTCAGTCATGTCTAGGAGAAATAGCCTGGACAAAGAAGATATCTTATTTTGAGTTTTCCTTTCCTCTGGGTTGTCATGCATTTAATCACTTGATTAATTATCTGGTGAAGCAAACAAACTGGACAGATGTCTTTGTTCAAGCTGTGGTAACTTGAAAAACAGGATATGCCTCCTGTTCACATTTGTGCTTGGTTTTCTGTCTGAATGTTATCAGTCCATTGAAGAACAGGACCGAATGAGAGTGTTCAAACAGGGAAGTCAGAGGATGGCACACATAACACTAAAGAAGGCAAACTTTCATTTTTTGATCACTTTTAAAACATCCCACTCCACTTTAAACCCATTTTGTTTCCATCAACTTTTCATTCATCTGATACGGTTTTCCTATTTATCAGTTTTACTCCACTTTTATATTGACTGCATTAACATCATATTCATACGGTTACATTTAGGGTTTTTTTTTTACTGAAAGCTTGATTACATTCGCACAATTCTGAAAAAGGTCCACTAATTTTAGGACCTACTGCATCACATTAGTGGTGTTAATTCAATAAAACTAAAACAGAAAACATAAAAACAAAACCACTGTGTGTCTTCTACACCAATGCAGACTGTGGTCTTGTCTCACGGGTTCTGTTTACTGTGTGTGTTTACTTAAGTTTTGTTTACTGCGTGTGGTCCGATTATAAATGCACTGTCTGATGAATGAGACTGTTTTATGATTGTTTTGAGATGAGAAACGTATGGCACGTGCAGGCCAAACAGCTCTTAAATTGTTCTCAATAGTTGCCACCAGCAGTCCTGGGATTCAAACCCACAACCTTCTGATCTCAGGAGCAATATGTGACCTCATCTCAAATCCATTGTGTTGTTACACATTCATTCCACACTAAGGATTAAAAGTTTGCCACAGTAGTCTGCCACGGTATGCCTTTTGTTGGTTTAGACCAAAGACAGGATGGGCTTCATTTCTCTCACAAACGCTGTCGCTGGTTGTTGTTTTGGAGATACAACTTTGCATTCACAGTCTCTACAGCTAAATAATCTTGGTTTGATGGGGACAAGCAGAGCAAAATCACTTTCATAATCCTGCGGCCCTTTCAGTAGATAACAATGTTGAAAAATTACATTCAGTTTTCTCTGGTGAACTGTTTGTTTGCCGTGTGTGTTTTGGTGGCATAACACTGTGATTTCTAAAGCTGAGCTGGTGAGGTGGATTGGATTTAAGTGCTGATATGGTCTATCAATGTTGTGCTTAATGCTGGCATTGCTTGGCCTCTGTGTTTACTGAGCTCTGACTCAGATACGGCACTATGTTGTTACAAAATACCAGTCACGGGATTCTGTTCTGCCCTCCAGCTCGATTCTGTCCAATCCAATCACTCCAATCGATTCTCTTGTTTACCTTTGTTTTCCATTTATGCACAAAGTAAAGTAAAATGAACCTTACAGTCATGCACGAACACATCACAGCACACAGCGTGAACAATGTGAAATTCTTTCTCTGCATTTAACCCATTCATCAAGTAAATTAGGGGGCTGCCACCAATTTGGGCGTCTGGGGAGCAGTGTGTGGGGACAGTATCTTGTTCAAGGGAGGGTACCTCAGTGGAACCACTAGCAGTTCTGGGATTCATACCCACAACCTTCTGATCATAGGGACAACCAGGCCACCATCTGCCCCAGAAATGTCTGTGTACATAGATTTTGTTTTACACTGAGCAGTTGTACAGTTGTCAGGAATTTGCTGATAAGTGTGAAAAACTGTGTGAAGACTATAAATGGATCTCCTTTCATCTACATGTCCAAGAGTAGATCCAGAGTTTAAAGGAAAACAGCAAGAATCATGCAAACAGCCTCAAGCCAGGCAAATCACACCTGAATTAATACTGAACGCCATCTCAAAATTCATCACTTAGTCCTAAACAAGCTGCTGCAACCTAAAACCATGTTGGTTGCTGATGCTGTCCACAAAGAGCAAGAAAATGTGTCATCAAGCAAAGACATAAGTGCTGGACTACTGAGGAGTGAAAATCAGTAATCTGACCAGACAAACCCATGTTCCTTTTGTATACTGCTGATGGAAGAACCAGAATTTGGAGGTGGCATGATGAGCCCGAGGAGCCGTTCTGTTTGGCATGATGGTGTAGGGAATGAAAAATGTTCACATGGTACAGTGTATCTCCTCAGAACTACAGTTTATCTAGCAAGATAATACACCCTGTCACAAGGTACAGATCATTACAGGACATGAGTAGGAAACTGAGTAGACCTGAAATTGAGCAGAAATTCAGAGACCTTCAGAGTCATTAGATCTCAGTCGAGCATCTGTTATATGCGATGAGGAGGAAAAAATTTACATCAATAATGTGCAATTAGCAGCAAAGCTGTCATTTCTGCACAACACATCCAGCATCTCATAGACTCCATAAACTGACACTATTATCAACATTATAAATAAAAGCTAAGAAGGCACATCTAAGTTGACTGGTCATTTCTGACCAGACAAACCCAGGTTCCTTTTGTATCCTGTATTTGAATTGGGAACATAGCAACCTCTGGTTCCCTTCACCTCCAGTGTAAGAAAACTGGTTTCAGTTGGTTACAATAATTTAATATCAAAACACTCAAAAATATCAAAAAATGGAGTAAAAATGGTGTAATGCATCTTTGAAATCAAAAACAAAACCAACATTTGTCTTTAAAGTAAATGATGAGGTTTAATGCTCTTAACTATTACTGTACACTGTGTTATGATGAAAAGATATTAAAAAATAAAATATTTTTTAACTAAAAAATTTTAACTGAAAACAAAATAAAACCAAAAGCAAATAAAAACCATAAGCAAAAATACCACAGAGAAAAAAATACAATACCTTATAAACCTGAACAACATGAACCAGAACAACTGGATCTCTGATTCCGGGTTGAACTCGGAATCTGCTTTCGACAGAAACAGTGAGATCATCACCCCCTCAGTCAGTGAGTCTTGAACCACAAGAGCTTTATGGTTGTGTGTTGAGTGTGAGCTCAAACATCTGCATCACAAAAGCACTGATCTGAATAATGGCTGACTGAGTGAAACCAAAGTGTGAGCCAGGCTGTGTCCTCTGACCTTTTAGGCCGTTTAGATCAGTTTACAGAGGATAAAATACAGTGTCAGTGTTAACGTCAGTGTACACATACTTCAGCTGTGATGAAAGGTGGCAAAATACACGAGATCCACCTGATGCATAATTCCGGCCTGCAGAGTCCAGTGTGATGAGGCAGTAAAGTTTTATGCATCAGTCACCATCTATCTTTCTGTCTATCTATCTATCTATCTCATGAATTGATCAATCATCTAGCATTTAAAGAGAATCATTAATCTACATTTTTTCAGTTTTGATTTCTCTAGAATATTTACATGCAGCGGCTGTCCTTTTCTTTGTATTATTGTAAATTGTCATGATAAATGAACAGTTGAAATGCTCAAAAAAAATCACTATTTTAAAAACTGAGTGGGATTTTTGACAGGCACTGTAGACCGGAGGGTGAAGGCAACATGATCTTGGACAAGCGAAGACGTAATGGAACCTAGAAAAGTTTTTAAACTCTACTTGTGTTTCAATCCTTCCAGGAAAAAGAGAACACACATGCCTCAAATTCCCTGTGACAGCACAAGATTCAAGATTGCATATGTGCAGGTGCATTATTGCACCTACTCACATGTACAGATGCACACACAGGGAAAAAAAACAACTCTCTGTGTAATACGATCCATCTTATTTAGCTTCACAATAATGGACACACCCTGGGCCTCCAGTTACAATACAGCAGCAAATCTTCACCGCTTGTATGTGTGTGTACGTGCCTCATTTTATTGGTACTCAATGTCCCATAACATTTTATAATGTTTTAATTGAAAAATTAGTCATGTTTAAACATTGAAAAGAGGCCATTCATATCCTCAGCCGGGTTTTAAACACACAAATGGAAAGACAGCAGCCTTTTCTTTTGTCTTCTGTGTTATGATGGCCTGACCTGTCTGGCTGGATTTTTCGTAAGAAAAAAAAAAAAACATGCCAACACCTCAGACACACACACACAGGTCTATTAGTGGAGAGGAAAAACAAACTTGCACCCTGATTCAAATGTGGTGACATTCACTGTCTGTCCTTTACGGTGCTCGATAAAGTTTGAGGGATTACTATTTGAACAGCTATTTATTTGTATCTTCATCTGATACTTCATGTTCATCAGAGTACCATCAAAATGTTCCTTTTTTGCTGATATTTTCATGACAGAATTTTCACTAACACTGTCCTGAAGAGCAGCCTTGATATCACCCTTTCATGACAAATGACATAAAGGTTAGTGACATTTAACCTTTAATTTCTAAACACTTACTCCAACAAGTATCATCTGCTGTAGCACCAGCTGAGGTGAAATAACATAAAAACAGACTTGTTGGAAGCTTTTAAGTTCACAGTTTTAGGCCGTTATGACAGGCTTACATAGGCATCCTGTAACCTTATGTGAACCTACTTTTCATTTAGTCTCTCTGCTGCCACAGAAGGAATAACAGATTTTGTGTTACTATTAAAACAACCAGTGTGTAGTAAGCTATTTTATGCAGCATGTGCTGTTTTAGTATGTTGTTAACACAGTGCTGAGTGTGTCACTTGTCTTACCTGTGGGTCTCCTTCCAGTCTCAGGGACTCATCTCCAGTCTCAGTCACCCTCCATTTAGTATTTTCCTCCCAGGTTCGTCCTTCTTAAAGTCTGGCTGTGTTTTCTTTATAGCACTCTTTTTACCCTCCCCTCCACCTGCAGTACTGTATCACTCTCCCACGTTAAGCTTCGCTGTTTGGTCAGGTCACACCTTCATTAGAGATTTAGCCCCGCCCTCTCCAGTCAGGAACATAGGCAGCTCATGACGTGGTGAATTATTAACAAACTCCATTTGTCTTAATGACTTCTAACACACTGTCAACTTTTTTCATCCTTCCCCACTACACAGTCCACTGCTCCTTGATAAACTTCACTCTCCGACCCTCAGTCCCACCCTATTCTCCCAGCTTCTATATCCTGCTGTCAAGTCCTGTCACTTTTGAGCTTCCCTTCTTCGCTTCCAGTAGAAGATCCTTCCAAGATCATGTGGTCTTGTAAAACAGGTCCTTCCACCTTTCATCCAGTTCCATTGCCTGCTTGTCCATTCTTTTAGCATATCTAACATTCCTATTCTTGTTCAGTACCTCTGTGTCTTCCGTCCACGTTTCAAACTCCAAACAAGGCCAAACTGGAATTTCCAGCTTTAAAAATCAAGCAGAGTGGTGCAGACCCAACCGAAGCACCCTGTTCGCCTACAATCACTGCTGACAGTACAAACATATTAATGCAAATGTTTATTTCATAAGCAGTGATCTACAATGCATTTGGTCAAAAGGTCATCTGACGGAATTAAGGTAGAAGTGAAAGTAAAATCAAAACTGAATCAACATGTAGATGAAAGTGCTGAGCTGCTGTGACATTATTTAAAATTTTGAACATAACTATATGTGGGAGATTAAATGCATCACAGTTTGGCTGTGGATTTGAGAGGTTGAGGTCCGAGCCACTTTTCTCCTGAAAGAAAAGACAGAACGGGGAAACTGGTCAACAAAATGTGGCAAATACCAAAACCAAATAAAATACTGTATACGGAAGATTAAAACAACAAACTCAAATCCACATTTACCTAAGCATTCAGCCATGAGCTCAAACCTATCTGAGCCAAAAAACATCTCTTCTTTTCCTCCCACGTGGCACACAGTGATAGGAAGGCCAAAAGCCTATGAAGAGAAAACGTATTTTAAAATCTAGCACTTACAAGTGTAGTAGTAAAAATTAGGGCATTAACAGAAAAGTCGAATAGTCGACTTCAGAGGCACAAGCCTCTGAGAGAAGTCGACTATTCGTGTTTTTTTCCTCTCTCTGTGCGCGTGCTTGTACACGCAATGCAATCTCTGCCACCGATTGGCGGACGCTGACACGCGTTCCGTGTCTTAGTCCATTATTATAGTTGCTTCATAAAAAGAGCGATACTGTCGGCGCGAGGGGAATATTAATACAAGACCACAAACGACTAGTCGACGGGACTTCGACTTTGTTGACGGATAAGTCGACCTGAAAAAAGTCGTTAATGCTCTAGTAAAAATTGCGAAAAGGAATGGCAACATAGCTGTGTTAACCTTGTGGTTCAGTGCTTCCTCAGTGTTTTGCTTCAGTTTGTCCTTGATTGGCTGAGATTTGGCCAGTTTGAGCAGTTCTTCCACCTCACTGGCCGAGAGACCAGCCTTTAGTCCGGCCTAAGTACAACAGACATCCACATTGTTAATTACAGAGTTTACAAGTTTCACTTTACAAAACCTTATTTGGATTAAGGAGAGAGATAATGTACGTCAGCAAGAAACCTAATCTAGGCCTCACCTAACTAGGAGAGGATTTCTGTTCAGACCAGAAAGTGTAGTTCCATTTCTAGCACCCTGGAATGACTGTCACACCACAGTCCCCACCTCCACTGCCCCAGTCAAAAAACTGACTGAACGCAGAAAAATAGTAAACATTTTATGTATCATGAGGGTAAGGAACTTGTGACATTGTGTTAACAGACAAGCAGTTTACTGTATACACTAAAAATCAGTATCAACATTACATTATTAACTAATTACAATACAACGCGTCTACAAATAATCCAAAATTAAAGCCAGTGTGGCATCTCATGGCACAAGATGAAAAGAAATTTTGGAAAAATTATTGTATTGAGTTCACTTCTGTGTTTGTACCATTTGATAAGTCTGCTTTGTCAGCTTCCACAAGCAGATGTTAATAAATCACCCACATGAGCCTGAAAATGGCCTTAAAAAGAATTCCAGCTACAAATTATTTCACAGATCACACAGGACCAGTAGGTATTCTGCTTATTCTTGCTAAGTCTATTCTTGCTTAGATCTTCTACCTCATTCTTCCACCCTCTTCCACTCATTTTGCTGACCACATTATTTTACTTGTGGATCATTTTTAACAAAGCAGTGATACTGATATAGTAGTGGTGGTATGGTAATGTGTGTGCACTGATAAGTGCATTCCTACACATTAGTGTCACTGCAGGGTTGAGAATGGTCCTTCACCAAATAATTTCCAGCAATTGCTATATTGTTATCAGAACCTGGCCACTGACAAAAGATGGCCACTGACAGAAGATGACTAAAGTAAATTATGCATCTGCATAGTTTCTTAACTAAACACCAAGCAGGCGGTGATACAAGATAGGGGATTCTAAAAGTAGACATACATATATTTTAGTTCAAGTCTGCTCTGCATTGTAGGGCAGTCCACTGCTAGATCTGGACAGGAGATTCAAGGGCACAATGTCAGAAGCCATTAAAAGAAATCAAACTTCATGGCTCAGTGGCAAGTTCCCTCCCTGACAGCTGGTTTCAACCAGCTAATGCCACATACTTCGCTGAGGGTGAATGGCCAGGGAGGTATAACACTAGTTTGATCTGAGGAGTGAAGCAGGACTTAATGTGCGGAGTAAACCTCTGAGAGGGAAGCTGGCTGAGTAATGTCCTGGTCAGTACTCCAGATTCGGTTCCAAAGCTCCCTAGACACTTTCTCCACCAGAGCGTATTCTGTTTGCTCCTTCTCCGACACAGCTGTGACAAAACGCATTGCATTGAGGGAGCCTGACACAGAGAGGGGGGGGGGAAGAGAGGGAGAGAGAGAGAGACTTACTTTTTATTTTTATTTTTCACACACCAGAGCATCAAGTAAAAAAAGAAAAGATTTGCACATGCATCTTTAGTTGGTCTCATAAAGAATGAGGAAGAATCCCAAGCCTGCTTTCCCTTTAGTGTAGTGATAAGAGAACATTTTCAGGCTGCCTCAGAAAGAGACATTTATGAGTACCTTTCTGAAACATGGCCTCAAAGGGGTCCGCTGGATAGCGCACTGGTACATTGAAGTATTGAGCGAGTCTAGTCACATCTTTCACCAAGTACAGAGCCTTATTCGGGACCATTGCAGGCGGTCTGTTTCCTGGAGGAACAGCATTACGTCAATATGAAGACTCCAGTAACATATCTACATATCTACTAAAGAAGATACTGTGTGGAACAGAAATCTCTACATTTATTAGATAAATTCAATGAATTGAACCTGGATTGTATAATGAGAGGTTGGCCTGCACTTTTTGTATAATCTGCCCTTTTATTTGGAGCGAGAACTGAGGGAGAAATTGATTCCGTAAACCATCTATGAACCCTCTGATCTTGAGAACAGATTTTTTAGGTTGGAGTCATAGCTCTTGTAGAGATTATGGGAATACTGCAGACATTGTTAGGCCTCGGAATCCAGGGCTACAATCCTGAATGTTTTAGAAATAGCCACAGACTAATTGTAACTGATCTAAACTAATTTTTTGTAATCATCAGAAACCACAACACACTTTTCTAAACCAGTTTTTCATGCTGATTTCAGATCTGCTTTCAGGTTTTTTCAGTCACATCAACTTTTTGAATTATGAGTAAATTTTAGTTTGCAATAGACTTGCATGCAGTTTTTATTAAACCGCAGGCACCAATCAAGTAACTGTTTCAATATTCAGTGCGAAGTCAGATAGGCGCACACTGTGGCATAGATATCATGATCAGTGTCAGTAAGTCTGTCAGTCTGTCTCTTCAAAAATGCTTAGAATATGATAATATGCTAATTGTACCAACTATCATGCAATATATAACTAGTTTCATCACAAAAACTGTACGTGCTAGGGAAAAACTAAACACAGATTTGAAATCAGCATGAAAAACACTACAAAAACCTCCTAAACTTATCTCTGCTGATTTTGACCTGTTGGCCTGTGTAATTAAAACAAGCCAACAGTCTGAATTTAATCAATCATCTGTCATTCTGAGCTTTCATGGAGGTGCAGTGACACACGACTGCAGCGAGCAAGCCTCCACCCCAGTCTAAAAATATGAAGTTCAGCCCGGAGACAAAAGAAACCCAACCCGGCCCCCACCCCTGTTGACTACGCAAAACTACAGCCTCAAATGTTTCAACATCTCCTTAATCTTAGCATCCTATTTTATAATACACTACCGTTCAAAATTTTTAGAAAACCCCAGCATTTTAAGTTTTTATTGAAATTCAAACAGTTCAAGTCCAATAAACAGCATGAAATGGTACAAAGGACAGTGGTGAACTGTGAGGAGTTTAAAAATGGTGAGGTTACCCAGAAGTGGGAAATAATTCTGTAGCACCATGCAGTACCTCTGGTATGTGCCTAGTTGGTCGGGTTCGTCCTACAGCAAGATAGTGACCCAAAACATAAGTCCAAGCTCTGCCAGAACTACCTTAGAAAAAAGAACAAGATGGTGAGATGGAAAACATGGAGTGGCCAGAAGTCTCCAGACTTAAACCCCATCTCGCTGCTTTAGGATGAACTGGACAGAAGAGTGAAAGCAAAGCAGCCTATAAGTGCCGCATACTTACGGGAACTTCTGCAACATAGTTGGGAAGAACTTTCTGCAGAATGAACAGAGACATTGAACCACTTGAAAAAAACCCCAAAAACCCCAGAAAAATTTGGGTGTTCTAAAACTTTTGACTGGTAGTGTAAATGGACAATCTGTTATGATATCTCATGACAGCTTGTGGCATTTGCCATGACATGTTTACAGCATGTTTATGTAGCAGTTATAAACTCTTCTATTACTTTATTCAGGAAAAATATCATAACGTATCTTGAACTGGCTTACCAGAGATGTTCACAAGTCATTTTTAAGTCTGAGTCAAGTCACAAGTCTTTGTGCAACTTAAGTGTGACTCGAGTCTGAGTCTCGGACTTGAGTCCCCATCTCTGTGGCTTACAAGAGCAACTTTCACACAGACCTGACTTGTAAAAAAAAAAAAGGAGTATTGCAAACTGCGACAAACTCTTACATTCGTTTCAGTGTAACAGTGTTAAGTACAACCGCCTGCATATTCGCTGCAGCATTCAGTTCCAGAGACTGCAAATGACTGGGGTGAAACAGTGTTCAACTGTATTTTCCTATGAAAAGACCCATTCAAAATTGCATATCAAACAGGAGAACTCTTAAAACATTTACCAGTATGCCGGGCTCCTTTTTAACGTGTTCATTTCTTTCCTTAATTTGGTTCTGTTGTGTTTTCCTACAAAAAGACACATGCAAAGTTGCATATAAAACAAGAGAACTATTAAAACATTCACCAATATGTTGGACTCCTTTGTAGCATGTTTATCTCTTTCATAAAATTCTGTTCTGCTGTAATTTCCTATTAAAAGACTAATTCAAAGACTAATTCAAAGCTGCATATTAAACAAGGGAACTATTACATCATTTACCAATATGTTACCAATTTATCCACCTTCTACCCCATTCACCACTCATCTGTCTCTGATCAGATACTATTTGGGTGTTGGACCATTCTCAGTAGAGCAGCGACACTGATGATAATAGTGGCATTATAAGGTGTGTGTTTTTTACTGAATCAGTGTCACAGCTAAGCTTTCCACCCAAAAATCTCCAGACAAGAATCACTCCCGAGTTGGAAACTGATCAATGACGAAGGACTAGAGATAACAGATCATTAGCATTTGCCTCTTTATCTAAAAGACTTTGCTCCTCTCTGCATATTTTAAGCTATATATCATTTACTATGGCTGTTTTAGGTCTCGGTTTATTTTAGCACAGTAATGGTAAGTACGTTGTGTGCTGCACTTAGAGTCGGAAGCAAGAGTCTGCACCTTTTTTAAACAGCCCATATTCTACATGTTTCTTGCAATTCTCTTTTTTCGTTGGAGCGCACTTAATGTTTGTATGGTCCTCTGTGGCAGTCATTGCAGTACTGTTTTTAACCTCCCTTTATATCTCAGAATTAAGCAGGCTGATTTTGTTACTGCGTTACTGTGCCTTTAAAATATATTTAAATGGCCTTTGTTCTGAAGGGATGCTCTATATTGTGCCTTATTCAATTCCAAACACTCCTGATACCTTCATTCTTAGTAGGCATGGCTAAACTGCTGTAAGCTCAATAGGCAGATAAAACATTACACTACATTACATTCATGTGGCAGACACTTTAACCCTAAGTGACTTACAATATGAGGAAACACTCAAGTTTCAGGACAGTGTGAGAACCAGAGAGTTCTAAATGCTAAAACCTTTATGTAAGAGTAATGCAAGAAGAAAGATGGTGCATTAGGGGAGGAGATGCACTCAGAATAGATGAGTGTTCTGGAGGTTTTTGAAGCTAGAGAGGGATTCTGCTGCTCTTGTTGGATTAGGCAGCTCACTCCACCAGTGGGGGACCCAAAATGAGACCAGTCTGGACTGGGTTTACCTTGTGTGTAGGGATGGCAGAGCCAGACGATGTTGGAGGGAGTGAGTAGGAACATAAGTCTGAATGACAGGATTATGGTAGCTGGGTGCCAACCCAGATGTCACTCTGTATGCAAGAGTTAGTGACATGAATTTAATCAGAGACACTTTCATAATCAATGAGTTCCCATTTTTGGCCACTATATAATGTGGCACAGCATGTTTAGTTTGTGGGGGCCTTAACAATACATCAGCAGGGGGATGCAGGCATTTGTACTATAGACGCAGGTGAATGTTCAAATGTTTTAACATAAATGTTTTTGATACTTGGACATTTATAAAGGTTTATTCCAACAAGTATTTGTTTTCATTAGACTTTGAAATGGGTGGAAATAGCCTTGTCAGAATACTTTATAAATGTTAATGTACATCTCTGTCAGCTGTTAAGAAGGCTCTATTTTTTTGTAAGATTTTTACCATATAGTTTTTATAATAATGCAAAAACTATGGTTTATTTCTCCATTGACATGCCACTTGCCTTCTTAATTGTAAGACCACGCCTTTTCAGCTCCCCTCTGTCGGCGCCCCCCACCCCCCCTTCTGTAATCCCAACGACTGAGAAGAGGTCATAAACAAGCTATTTGCAAGTTTCCACTTTCATTGCTCATTTGTCATCTGATTGCTCCGTGTTTTCTCAGCTAATTATCTCCTGTACAGTGATAAATATGTGTGCCGGTTTGTCTGTAGTCGGACACATAATTAGGTCTGCCTCAAAACACTTCTCAGATGTGGCCAGCCTCCTGTATTACGGCTTTTGAAGATTTTGCCTCATGTAATTGGCCCTCGTTAACGTTGCCCATGGTGCAAAGCAGCAAAGCCGTAGTCACAAACAACTGCACTGTCTCTCTGATGTATTGCGGTGGCTTATACAGTTGTCGTTAATATAGCAGGGTGGCTGATTTAACATTACACCCCTGGCATATTGAGACCTTCTTTTTTCTGCATTTTGTGAAGAGCAACTGCCTGGAAAGTAGGGAAATAATCCATAGATAGGCAAACCGTTATGTAGGCCTACTCTCACACTGACTTTACTCCTACTTATAATTGCTCACCTATGCTGGCAATTTGTTCTGCACTTTCTGCACAGTGGTTAATAACAGTGCTCCACTGATTTGTCATCTTAACCTAGGTCTGACTGCACATCCATGGAGTGTTCTGTATATTTCATGCGCAATTAGAGACAAAAATGACCACAGTTATATTATTTAAGCAAAAAGAGACTTTTCGGTGGTTGTCAAATTTAGCATTTCTTTTTGAAGACTTTTTATTCCACAGAGACAAAGATCATTTACATTTGTCACGTTTCCATCACCTGTTGACACTGAAATGAGCAGAGACACAAAGTAAATCGAATAGAAATGCAATTCATTAACTAAGAGATTTGTCCTGTAACGATGTCATTGCATTTAAATAGTCCAGGGCAAATTGGCTTAGTCTCAGCTAGAAGGAAGTCGGGTACGCCAGTGTGGCGCGCCTCAGAACGAACCTGCAGTAGCCCCTGAGGTGGCAGCACTCTTACAAATCGCTCCGTGCCTTTTCCCAAGTGTTGGAGTGCAGGACAGAGCCATTAATTAGATTGATTCCTGCAAGATTGATTCCTGTTAGATTGCATGCCCTTGATTAACAACGGCGACTCCGCCAAACAGAAACACGTGTTTGTGTTAATCAGAGAGCTTCCTGTAATTGCTTCAGGTTAAGAATGCAGTTTCACTGTGTCACCTGTCGGGCGCTTCCGTCATGCCCTTCGCTGAATCACTAACAAACACGCAACTCACAGCAGTGCTACATGTTCCTTGTCGAAGCTGTTAGTTGTGTAGGCCAGCTCAAACAGGGTATTAGTGGGATTTTAATTGTCTACAGAAGTAGTGATTACGCCTGGCTAAATGAAAGGCTAGAGCTGCTTTTTTATTAAATGTCACACATGAAAAATGAAGCGCAACACATCACTGTTAGAGCTTAGGGAGAGTGGTCCAGTTGTTTCAGATTTAGGAAACATGTTCCCTCTTGAAAATCAAGGTCCCAGCAAGGGTTCTTTGGAGCGATGCCATAGAACAACCAGACAGTCCACATACTGCTGTGATCCAATGTTAAACTGGACCAAGAACATGGACCATCTGGGGGTCCCTGAGGACCGCTTTGAATCTTTTCAATGCATGCCTGTTAAAGGAACCATTTCTGAAAGTTAAATAAAGTTTATTTAACATTGAAAGAACCTGCATACAATATATACAAGTACATCCAAGCCAAGAACCACTTAGAAACCACTTACAGTGTATCTGAAAGGACAGGCTTGTGTTTACAGAGGTGCAAATAAGTGCATTGAACCCACAATGTTTGGATAATTAATAGTGTCTGGTTCTGTTTTTTTCTCCACTTTTTAAAAACAGCAGTGAATTAGTCTTAGTATTTCAAAGGCATGTTATTATTTCAACTCTCAAGGCTAGATATAAGCATAATATTGCATAACCTTGGTCAAAGTACATGTTTTGCAGATTTTCCAGGTAAAAATAAGTTAACAAATCCACAACAGGAAAGAAACTTAAATATAATATTTCAGAAAATGTTAAAACACAATTCTGTTTACTTGCTAATTCCACTTTGAGGGAAAAACACATTACACACCATAGTATTTTGCCTGCAATAGCAAATAAGCAGTTGCGGTGGAAAAAAATATGTAAACTGCTGAGGGGTATGCAAACTTTTGAACTCAACTGTATATGAGAAGCATAGGTGGCACCACACAAATGATAACTCTGCTACTGTTATGACTAATCAAATGTAACCTTCACCGCTTCACACATGTATAACTACAAGGTAATATGTCTCTAAAAGTGAGTCATGTGCTTTGGTTCTCTGGGTATCGAACCTTGCTGTCTCATATCACTGAAGAATGTTAAATTCTTGCTTAGCAAGATAGCGCAAAGAAATTCTGAATCTGACATTTAAAGAACTTTACATAATGATCTTGTAAGCCACATGTGACAGAGTGAATACATATTAGTTTGTCGCAGTAAAAACATTTACCAGATTATTGAGCTGTGGCAGCCAAATCAAAGCAAATAATGTGTTGTGCCTTTTCCTATACATATATCTGGGCCTCTGTTTGAATTTTTGCATCCTCAGTTGAGTTTTGGGGAAACAGTAAGGCAGTAAATTAGCCTAGCTTACTAATATAGAGCAGAGCGCTAGTCTATCGAGAATGTTTTTGATGTAAAGAGCCTTGTTGACCCGGTTTGTAACTCACTCACTTACCCACAGACTGAAGATTCTCCTGAAATGGATGCTATGAGGACTTCAGCTTAGGGCTAGCTTCTGGTACTTTATTACAGTGGTGCTTTACATCATTGACACTGTGTGTCCTTGTTAAGTATGTACTCCAGCTCTGTTAGTGTAGGATGATGGTTGAAGAAAATGCATTGAATGCCTCACTAATGCCTATGGTTTACAAGTTACACTTATGCTGGAAAAATGAATTGATGTTATGAAGTACTTTGTTAGTGTAACTGAGTACATTTTTAACCCTCTGGCCTTGTTCGTTTTTACTATACATTCAGCTTGTTCGTGGCCACTTTTGGCCAATTGAAACCCATGAAAACTACATTTTTTAATTCCTTGTTATTTACACTGTTAAATCATATAATTTAGGTTAAAATGCTTTCATTCTAAACTCAACACTTGAGAAATGTAGTTTTTAGTGTTTTCTACCAGATTATGTCATTTATCCATTTTTAATATTTAACAGTGTAAATAACAAGGAATTAAAAAATGTAGTTTTCATGGGTTTCAATTGGCAAAAAGTGTCCACGAGGGAGTCGAGTGTTACAATTGGATGTATGGAGTACATTATTGATATACTTAATGAGTTGAAGTTAAAAATGAAAAGATCTGAAAAAACTCCAGACCCTTGGGAAATTTCATTCCATTAACACAGCTAAAATGATTTAAAAAAAAGCGAGTGAAGTGGACACAAACGGCCTGCAACAAGACCAGAGGTTTAATGTGCATGTGTGTGTGCACGCAATATGTGCATTTTACTAAGCTCCAGTACATTTCAGAACAAAATATTCTACAATTTACTCCACTTTTTGCTGCATTAATGTGTTGTTTCTCATTACTCTGATATGGGGAAAAACTTGATTTTCTTATTAAAAAGTAAATGATACATTTTCAGTCAATCAATCAGCCAATTTTAGCCTGGCAACTTCTCTGAAATCATGTCATAGCTTCGCCTAGGGTATTTTTTAAGACACATAACAGATGCTTAGAATGTGGAAGGGAGAGAGGAACTTTATCAGTTTAAAAAATCAAAGATACAGGAGAAAAAGTGTGGATCTGGATTAAAGTCAAGAAGGTGTTTATTGGCAGTTCAACCATTTACACTGTACAACGTTCCTCCAGTGCATGGTGCAACAACATGAGCAAATTGTGTGGAGGGCACATAAACCCCCCACCTCTAAAATAAATAAATAACATGAACGTATTTGCACAAAACTACGTGGTTACATTGGCTAACTGCAGCATTGTGATTGTGCGACTACTACTGAACATCAAAATCCCATATTTTAGGGTGACCAGACGTCCTCTTTTCCCCGGACACGTCCTGTTTAGACCTGGAGACCTCTTAAACCCGGCCGGGGTTTTAGAATTGTCCGGGATTTTGAGCTGCCTAAACATTTGTTATGTCATGGGCATCTCTCATAAACTAGTTACTAACCTACACACCTATTCACTTCCACTCGCGCTTATGTAGTGTATTGTATATGCCTTTTTGTACTCAGTAAAATCTGAAGTCATGCCATTGCATCTCACTGTGTACGTGTATATAGCTGAGATGACAAAGTTACTTTGCCTTTGACTTTGACTTTGACTGAGGCAGGGGTAGTATTGCTGTGCAAGCTCAGGCTGGGTACCAGGACTCTTCTGTATGTATGTTGTGTTGTGCCTGCTCCTTTTCCGTGGTGTTGGGTGTTAGATGTGTTGCTGGGGAAGATCTGTGTGGCAGACTGGACCATTTTTTGCCCCACCAGCCTGCAAGACCAACAGAAGCAGTATTCCGAAATATTAAAAATGAATTTTTCTAATTAATGCCATTTTAATGTCCCAGAAAGTTTGTTTACTTTTAAATGGTTTTTTTTGTATGTTTACAGGTCTTAATAGAAACAGCTCATTAAAATAATACGATAGTTACTCTTTAATGACTAAAATAAATTGCAGTGCTCCACTATCTTAAAAGGCATATACAAACTGAGATTTCAGCAGTCTTACTGCATGCCACACTGTGACACACATTTTATAAACTTGGGTAACTGTACAATGGTAACACCTACTGAACTGTAGGCTATGACAGTTGAGAGTCTACCATGAATATAGTTTATACATTTTATATTATATAAATACGGACGTCAATGTATAATGATACAACATCATCACCATGTGAGCACCACTTCATCTGTACATCATTTCATGTTGCATTCCTATTAGTTGGTTAATAGAAAAGAGCAGACGTCACATTGTGAGATGACATTCTAAATTCTGACACATTTCTTTTTTTCACACCGGTAAATCTTCTGTCTGGGACATCCCAAAATCTTATAATGTCTACCTGCCATAAAACGCAAGCATGAAAACAGAGGCCTTCTACCTTCACCCAGGTTATATTACATTGCTGAAGAATCCTTAGTTGGGGTCAGAAGAAGAAGGTGTGGTGAAGAGGGGCAGAGAGAGGGAGTATCCCAGGTCTTGCATGAGGACTCAGTGGAGAGACAAAGATGTATTCTATCTCTTTCTCATTCTCTGTCCAGTGATATTAATCAGTTCCCTTTCTCTTAGTCCTTTAAACAGAGGCCATTATAAGACCACAAACAAAAGCTGCCCTGCAATATTTTAACTGCCCTGTACCCCCTGTAACTCAGTGGAGAGACAAAGATATGTAGATTATCTTCATAATCTACACATACAGTTCCGTTTCTCTTAGTCTTTTAAATACAGATTGTTATAAGATCATAAAACAAAAACTGCCCTGAAATGATCTGTAGTTCCACTCAAATTCAAGACTGCTTTGTTTACAACTGCTAGCAAGTAGAATTACCCTCATGCATACGCTCGATGATTGACTCAGTTGGTTTAATTGTAATGCACCTTTCTAAAGATCTACTACATACAATTCCAAAAGCTGCTTTGTTAGTCATTTCTTCCATTAGGACAAATAAAGATGCTGGTTGTTATCTTTGCCCCTGAAGCTACTGAAATTCACAAGCACTGAACATTAAAGCAGGTTCAGATGCAACCATCACTACCAGGTGCAACAGCCTTTTTATCATTATTTGTCTTACTACCTTGCCCTGCACAGGAATCAATATGAGCACAACCTGTGGCCATATTGCCTTGCTAAACTAATTGCAAGGCGGCGTGTGATGTAGTCTCCAGTTTTCCAATACAATTATCACAACGCTTCAGATCCTTGGCAAATGGAAGGGCTCTAACAAACGTTCCAAGCCATTTATCCCAGTGTGCATTGGATGAAGGGGCATTTGTCTCTATGTTCTTGGGGTTGTGGACAAAGACTGGAGTGTTCATGTGAATGATGTGGACTTTGACAGTTTATCTGTTCATCTGTTCAAGTTTGATCAATTCTGAATTGGGAGCTGTGCCTTGCAGCTTGGCACGGATGTTTAGTACAGGCAAATATGGTCCAGTAGAATTTGGATTCACTTTCAATGGACTGTTTTTTAACCTTTTTTTGCTTTCATACCGTGTCTGATTTATACATTCCAGTTTTCCAATTTTGGACAACTCGGAACACACACTATACACTTTATGAGAAACACTGACCTTGTAAAACTCAATGGCCACTTTATGATGTCCGTTAGAGGTCCAAGTGGGCAGCTACACACTGTGGTCCATCTGTCATCAGCTACCCTTCATCCCATCCATCATTTGGCATCATTGACCACAGGAGTCTTATTGACAAGATGCTGTTTGGGCGGTGCAGCGTTCTCAACTGCTCCGTCACGGCAGTATCCCTTTTGGAACGGAACCTAGTAGCCTCAAAACAGTGACTTTACAGGAGCGGTAAAAAACTGCTTTATTTTCAACATGAGTTAATGTAACAAGATTTTATTTGAAGTCATTTTGGACCATTTTCTGTTGGTCCATTTGGTGTAAATGTTCGACACAATGTAAAGGACGTCTGGTACCTTTTAAGGTATGTTCCTAAAGTGATGGAAGATCCTCTTTTGTGTTTGCACATGAACACATTATGTATATGCTTTCTGACTCAAAACTATAGGAACTACTAAGCTAAGGTATATTAAAAAAAAACTCTCTCTCTCTCTCTCTCTTTCTCTCTCTCTCTCTCTCTTCAGTAATTCGGAAAGAGGCTACATAAATTTACCACAGGGACGGTAGAGCAGCGTGCAACTATTTGCAGTCCCACTTGCACACCGGCTTCCGTTTTTAAGTCAGGCTGCCTTAAAAGGATTATGTCATTGCGATGAATTTGGGTGCCTTCTATTATAGTGAGCAAAGTCTTATCACTGTGTACACATTCCCACCTGTTCTAGCGCTTGCCGTTTGATGAGCTTGGTTTCTGTGAATGTGAACATGCAAGGTGAGACTTGCTGTGTTTGTAAATGAAAATTTCAGCATGTACGCTCCCTAGCTCGGAAGTTCGGGAGTAACTAATCTGAGGTGTTAAAGTAAGGTAATAAGGCGTGCTTACCATAGGAGCTTAGGGGAATTAACACAAAAGCCCTCCTGCCTTGTTAGGTTTGACATTTTCCACATGCATCCAAATTAGCCAGTTTGTTCACAGTTTTGTTTGTTTACTCTCTGAAAGTTGGTGCGACAGTAAAGTGTGATGAAAATTTAGCAGAGGGGCAGGGGGGGTTACCCTTGTCCCGGCCTTCAGGCTGGCCAACAGACATAAAAAATAGAAAATAAAATGTCATATTCTTTACAGTATTCTGATACTACAGTCCTACAGTTGACAGAATCATTTACAATATTTTCCGAGCAGATATGAGTTCCATTACCCAACAACTGACTGTACAACAAGAAAGCCAGCAAGAAAAGATTCATACTTAATCATGCAGCACTGAAGAGAAGCACAGAGCAAGAGTTTTCTTTTACTAAGTTTTGGTTCATTCTCCCTTTTCTTGCTTTGAGTCAACCAATCATTTTCAGCCTCAGACTTTACTGACGAATAGGAATGGGACCCTCAGGAAACAGAATCAACCGCAGACTTGAAGCTGTCAGCGCAGAATGTATCAAACACAAATCTTACTGTCTGCGCAGCTCACTCTGTTATTAAATATGGACTTCTATTTGAATTTATAGCTAAATGGATGTAATAACTCAGAGCCTCTAAGGGTTTTAATATTGTGGTCAAATGGTCAGTTCACACTTTAATTCATTTCTCCTCTATTGCTGGATTCATTCCGCAAGAAGCTCATGCTCCTGTAGTTTCACTGGAATCCAATAAAAGCCTAGGCATCCAGCTGCTCTTTGCTCTTGTGGGCTCAACTCTGTTCCATAAGGAGCGTAACTCCTTAGCATGTTCACTGACTCGCGCATTTGTCACATTAGGACCATCCTTAGCTCGTAAATGGATATGAAGCATGGCTGGCTAAAGCGATTGATTTCCTCTTGGGAGAAGTGGGTTTAAGTGATTCATTGCAGTAAAACCGGCAGAAGTGATTTTACAGAGGAAAAGTTCTCCAGCATCTATCAAAAGATCTTAAGCTTCAGCAATAACTCAAGCGAGTCCGCGCAAGACGGCAGGCAACAGCCGTATTTTACTTGATGTTAACTAAAGCCAATTCTTTGATTTAAGCCTCGCTCTTAATTGAGTGCGTCCTCACTCAGTGTGCATCCTTTTGCAAAGGTGCATTTTATGCTTTGAGTCATCTTCTGCAGTGCACGGAGCCGAGGATTTGCCGTGGTGTAAATAAAACATGAAGAAGAAAGCCTGCATCTTACTGAGGAGCCATCGACTTCATTTGACTTTGGCTGCTGGCTCCAAATTGGAGGCTGCTTTGCAACATGAAAATATTCTCTCTCTCTCTTTTTTTTTTCCTCTCTCACTCTCTCTCTTTCTCTCTCCCTCTCTCTCTCTCTCTCTCCTCTCTTTCTTTGTCTTTATCTCTTTGTCTCTCTGGACTCTTTCTTTCTCTCTCTCCCTGCTTCCTTTTGTCTCTCTTCCACTGTCTTTATCTCTTTGTCTGTCTCTCTCCGCCCTCCCTCCCTCTCTCTCCCTGCCATGCTAAAGTACTTTTTCCCAATCCTTGTTTTGTGTTCAGTTTGCTAAACAGTGGAACTAATTGATCTAAGAGGGATGAAAAGGAAGAAATTTTAAGTGTGACTCCACACAGATGAAGACAGGCTTTGCCTGCAAGGGACCGCGCAGTGAATGCAAATATCATGCCACAAGGGATTAATTGCTTCCAAGTCTTTTTCTCAGGCACTTCCTTGTTGATGAAATATTCCCTCAGCAATTCTCAGTCTCAACAGTTCTGTCTCCTTATTGATCAGTACCTCCATTTTGGTGATACAAAATGTTAATGTTATGGAAATGATAATTCATTGTAATTACTACCATGTGATTTGATAAGTACAGTGGAATAGAGCGAAATAACATCAATCAGCTCATTACAACGGCACTGGTGGGATAAATAAGACCAAGTGAGCAGTCAGTTCATGAAGTTGATGGGCAAGTGTAAGGATTTTTAAGCAATTTTGACAGGGTCAGAGCATCTGGAAAACAGCAGGACTTGTAGGATGTTCCTGGCATGCAGCGGTTAGTACCTCCTGCATACAAAGTGCTCCAAACTAGGACAAGCGTTGAACCAGCCACAAGATCATGGGCGCCCAAGGCTCACTCATGTAAAGTAACATAAAGTGGCCCCTTGTAGTCATGCATGCACACCACAACACAGCACCCAGTGTGAAGAATGTGAAATTCTTTATCTGCGTTTAACCCATTCACCAAGTGAAGCAGAGGGCTGCCACAAACGAGGGGTGCCCAGGGAGCAGTGTGTGAGGACAGTCCCTTGCTCGAGGGTACCCCAGTGTGAGGCTCAAATTCACAACCTTCAGATTATGAGACTGACACGCTGCCTACTGCACCAACGAGGCCTGCGCATGGGGAATGAAGGCGAACTCACCTGGTCTGTTCCAAAAGAATAGTAACTGTTGTATAAACTGCTGAAAAAGTTAGTACTGCCTATGAAAGAAAGGTGTCAGGTATCATAGCTTGCTGAAAATAAGGCTTGCTGTGTGTAGCTGCAGACCAGTCAGAGTGCCCATGCTGACCTTGTTCACCACTAAAAGGGCTTGCAGTAGGCATGTGAGCACCAGAACTGGATCATGGAGCAATGGAAGAATGTAGCGTGGTCTAATGAATCATAGTTTCTTTCTCTTTTCCCCTTTTCTCCCTAAAGACTTCAAAAACACCAAGGTTAGAAGTGTTAACACTTGCTACTGTGTACACGTAGGTGAGTGCCTCTTAATCAATCAAGAAGCCTTTGAACCTTCATTTGCCTCTCTAATTTACAGCTCAACTGGGCTGCAAAGATGTTTACTGTCTAACCTAGCTGTGACCTCGGGCCCCTGCCCTGTGTATGAACCAAACACTCCCTCACACACTTAAGGAGGCCTTCTGCTGAGATGTTATCATAGGGTAGTTCAAAACTCACATTCAAGTCTAAATATTAATAACTTAATATTAACATTAATAATAACATTGATATTCAGTAAATACAGTTAAACAAGTGACAAAAGCGAATCACTGAGGCAACATAAAGTAAAGTAAAGTAAAATTAGGTGTCCTGTTATAGTCATCAAGTGAAGCAGGGGGCTGCCACCAACGAGGGGCGCCCAGGGAGCAGTGTTTGGGGACGGTACCTTGCTCAAGGGTACCTCTAGCAGTGTTAGGAAGGTATAGTGCACAGTGTGTGCTATTCCTTGCTGTAAATGAGACAGCGTCCTTAACTTCAGTACATTTAATATGCCCATTTGGGCTTTCTGCCGCATATTTTCTTTCTCAGGCTAGATGCAATGAATATGTCTTAGCTGACCAAGATCACTGTGAATGGTTCGTCAGCATTTAGAGGGTCCAGTCCTCGTGCCATGTAATTGCTTTGCTTTGGTTGAATTTCTCGGCTTAGCAGGCGTTTTTTTGTAGTGTTACTAGTTCTAGCCGGGATGGGGTTCTGCAAGGTCATTACTTTTAATTTGCTATTTGTATATAAAGCGCACATCATCACTCTCATATGGAGCTGAACATCCTGTTCACCTGGAGACAAGAAAGCGGGTCGGAATGCCAGGCACTGCAAATTAAATGAATCTTCAGTGCTCGCAATTACATTATACTAGCTCCAGGAACATCCCCAAGCCCAGCCGTGCAACTGGATAGAGCCCCTTTAATTTGATTTCTTTCAAACCAGCCTGCTAGTTGCTCCTTCCGTTCCTTTCTGAAGTACCACTTTAAACTCTCGTGCTGCTGCTGCCGCCGCGCATTGGCTTTCATGTCAGTGAGAAGATGCAGCCTTTTCCCTCCCACTCATCTAAACAAAGGCACTGGCCACACACAGGCCTGAGCCATTTCTCAAATTTGCAGCTGGGTTCCCGGGGTGTGGTGTCTGAGCGAAGCTTGTGAATTATCCAAGAAGCAATGGATTGGCTTAATTTTGGTGGGAAGAACAGGAACAGCGCCAATCAGCATTGTTAACACGTCTCATTACTCACAGTTCTCTGCATGGACTGTCACACAATGGCTCAAACTTCAGTGCCAGAAGAGAGTCAAGATGAAAAGATGCAAAGATGATGCTGAGGGTGGGTGGGGAGTAGTATAAGAAGTAATGTAAGGATAAAGTCATTGCTGCCTGTTTGTTTCAGTGAGATTGGCACGTGTAACGGCTCCCTCGAAGCTCAAAGTACGTCATCTGGATCAGCTCTCACTGTGGTCTGAACAATAGGCAAGCCGTGCTGCTCATTGCTTGTCTGTGAAAAATGAGGAGAAACTGCTTTTTACATGGCTTGGGAAGCAATAGATCACCAGCAAAAAAGAATTAGCATACTAAAAAAAGACTTAGAGAAAACATATTGTGTCAGAAACTGAAAGTCTATTTGAATGGAAGTTTATGGAGCATGCTTTCGAATACTGGGGAGGATAATAAACCTTTAGGTCAGCAGGGCAAGCTAAGAACCCTAAAGGATTATGTGATTTGTAGTTTGTCATAGCTGTCTGGCCCCTGAGGAGATTTTACTGACTCATTTGTGTATTTATTCACTGATTTTTAAACTAAGAGTCATTGATTTTTAAAAATGAGATCCACTATGAGACCTAAGCTGGGCCTTTCTAGACTTCAAAGTGGTTTTTTTTTGTTTTGTTTTTTTACAAAGTTTGCTGTACTGAAGGCACCTTGCAAACCAACACAAACTTGTTTTCACCTTAATTCAGTGGCAGCCATCAAAGCTTAAAGTGCATGAGGTACGAGGCAGGGATTTATTTTTTAGCAATTATGGGGCTCCAAGGCCTGGCCATTGCATTTGGCCACTGCTGTAACTTACTGGTCAGAACGAGATTAGCTTTGCGTGTGTAATCAAGCTCTCACAGCCTCTCTCTGGCATGCCCATTCACCAGCAGCCTGCTTTGTTTACAGCCATAACTTGCCCAATTAGTTTAGATGTGTCACAGACGCCAGTGTGCACGGGCAGCACACGGCGAAGGTCCGTTGTAATGCCTAATCCCTATTGACATATTTCTGGAGCCAGCACGGGATTTGAGCCGCTTTGTTTCGTTTTAACAGTAGCATTGATCTACAGTCAAGGCGCCGTTTCTCTGCTGAAGCTGCGGATCCTGCACCACAGGCAGTTTGAGCTGGACCGTTCAGTTTAGACACTTTCTGGTCTTTCTGCAAGCTTTTACTGAAGGTTACTGGAGCATAATAGGAATAAAGTGAGATCAAGCGGAGATGGGAGAATATAACACATGATTCATACAAAAAGTTTCTTTCAGTTATGCTGTAAAGAACTGGTTACTCAACTTCAGATCACAGTAATACTTTCCCTTAAGGTCTTAACTGGGTAAGTATGAGGTACAGACTCTAAAGAACTTGGTTACTGCTTCTGTTATCATGATGGTGTGCTCCAAGACTACCTCAGTTTCTCTAAAAATGCTACACGCTCAAGCAGGTTCCAGGTAGTTAGAAGGTGTAAAAGCACAACGAGTTCATTACATAGGAATGAAACTGAATCCAGAGATTCTATTTTACCCTTATAACTGAGAATATGTTAGTAAAATCTGATTTCAACAAATAAAAATGGTGTAAAAGTCTAAAACCGGTGTTTGCTCTTCTACATACCCTCAGCGCACCGCCGCTCGGCCGCTCTCCGGACCCCCTCCCTCTGCAGTTTTTCCCACCCACTTTCGGAAGAGACTATTCTGAAAGTTCTCCTAAGTTACAAGAGCTTGTGCCTTATCCTTTTGTTTCTAAAACCTAAAATAAAAGAAATTTTGGCATTTTTGTTGTATATAGCTGTCACGGTGGTGTCTGGTGGTGGTGTTGTTCTGGGTTTTGGTCTGTGTGTTCATGTTTCTGGTTCCTGTTTCCC
>JBBPCX010000040.1:10618403-10635423 GCA_037974365.1 Hydrocynus forskahlii
CGGATCTTCAACTAATCTAGTGGGTGGAGGCTCGACAGATGAGGGGTGGTTCTATGCAAATTTCCTCATCCTGACGTTACAGTAGGGGAGCCGTCCAAACGGCTCATAGAAGCACATGATTCCTGACACCAAAATCTTTCAATCGACTCATAGAAAACGGATGGCTTGGAGTATTTATAGGAGCAGTAGAGACTCAAATGGAAACACAAAAGGATGCAAAAAATGAGTTTTCCATAATATGTCCCCTTTAAATTGTCAATGCAAACCTGGGGAACTTCCATATCAGGAGCTCTTTTGCCTAACGATGACAATTTACCATTTGTTTCAATTCTTGCATGGATCCGTGTTTCTGCTTAAACATGATATTGCAGTAAAATTGTACCCGCCTTATTAAATAATTATCAAAAGATATTTTACTCATAACTGCCCATTTTCACCGTTATAGCTGCCTGTTGTGCATTTCAGTGTAAATTAGTAAGGCTGTCTTGGAACTTACCAACATTTTACTCAGAATCATGGAGTTTGTACCTCATATATATGTGGTCAATATCTAGAACATAAGCAAGTGTGAAAAAAGGACACCAGAGTTCACCCAACTGTTACTTTTTAGTTCTACATGTCAGTTAGCCTTAAACAACTTTTTTTTTAATTATTACATAAAAACCACAGGTGTTACTAAAAGGTGCAGAAACCAGAAACCAAATGTTCTTTGCTTTTTATGGCAAGTGACAGTTTCAATCCTGTGTAAATATCATCAAAGTTTCATTACGGACCAGCCACTTCCCAAGTCATATAAGAAATTGAATGGATTCTCTTTTGAATTCATCCTGGTTGTGAAGTCCCTTGAACTGACATGTTTCATTGATGTAGAATGAGAAACAATTACATGCTGTGTGGTTGTAACAGCTGCTTTTGTGGCTGTCTATACGTAAATGTAGCAGCCTTCCAAATAACCCAGGCTTGTAAAGTTGCAATTGTTTTATTTATTTATTTGTTTGTTTGTTTGTTTGTTTGACACTTGCACAATGCATGGCTAACAGGTCATTTCACACAACTTTTTGAGTGGCACAGTACAGGGCAGCTAATCGCAGCAGAGGAATCAGCGTGTTCCATTAATAAGGATAGGAAGGAAAAGGGTTGTGTGAAACTGAATTATAAATCCACAAAAATGATAGAAATGGTCTTCAGAGGGAAAAAACCCAAGGAAATGTAGAATATAACCCCTTAAGTGTGCGTGTATTTGTGTGTGTGTGTCCGTGTCTGTATATATGTTATACCTTGAAAACAACGGAAGCAGTAAAATGGCAAGAACGGCACATTGTTATTTTTCACATCCAGTGATTAAAGTGTCTCCTATGCGCTGGTGGAACAATTCCACGCTACAGATTGTTTTGCCTTCGTGTTCTGCTGTTGTAGACCCACATCTTTTTCTCTGTGTATTAACTCCACCTCACACATTCATCTCTTAGGTTCATCATCTTACCCCCTAAGCCTTATGCATGCAAATGAGCTCCATGACCTTTACATTTTCATCTCTGCGCGGATATATGCACAAACGCTATATACTACATCGCAATCTCAACATTTACTGCATGACAGGACACAACGCTTTGTGTTGATTTCTTTGTAAATATTCGCTGTCTTCCTCGGCTCACATGCCCTTTTCTTTCACGGCTGTGGCAAGACTGAAAGCTGTGCCGCCACGAGCCCGGCTCAAAAGGATGAATGGGATGGCGTGCGTGCTTTAACTCGTCAGTGCTGCTTGAACTGTGTCTGGTCTTTATGGTCTCAAGGATAACCTTCCTTTAAATCTCTCACTTTGCAGTTCAGTTTTAGATTTGTCTGGTATTTCATGCATATATTTAATCACTGGAAACTCCAGAGAAAAAAACACAGATACAAAAGAAAACCAGAAATCAATGCTTTCCACTAAAAAGACACTTACAGGGGGTCCTCGGGTTACAACAGCCTCGACATACGACATTTCGAGTTTCCAATGTTCACTCCCACTCCCGCTCCCACTCAGCTTACACCGTTAGTCCTGTACTTACGGACTACGTGAGTGAACTAGTTTGGTTGCGTGCGGTGGAAGAATACGCAGTAACGCGGCATGTGAGTGAGGGAGTTTTCATTTTTCTGTGGCTTAATTGTGTTTTTATGATTTTACAACTGTGTTAGGATCCATAAGTGACTGAGGCTGGGGCGTGTTTTCGACTTACACCAAAATTCAGATTACATCACTGTCGAAGAAACGAATCTGTGTCGTAACTTGAGGACCCCCTGTACTCTGAAAATGGAACCAGCTGTTCCTGAGGAGAAGCGTAAACTTTCAAATTGTGCCCTACATGAAAATATCCCTCTATACATGTTATATTTTGAACCAGCTGCTTTATTAAGCAGTTAAAGGTCTGATTGACTATGCTTTTATAGGAAAGTGGATATTAGAAATCATGTGTATTTAACTATACTGTTATTTTATTGTACGACTGTTAGTTTATCTTTTATACAATTTTTCCTGTTGCATATGTATAGGTCCAGTTGTACTGGGGTACTCCTGACAATGAGGCCTGTCTATTTCCAGTTCATTCAATATTTTATTTATTTATTTAATTTTGCAATCACTTCACAGAGAGTAAGAGACCGAGAGAGAGAGAGACTGAGAGTTTACCTCATGCCTTATTCTAGCTCTAATAATTCTCATTTCAGTGAAATAATTCTATTATGCAATAATGTAATGCAACTGCCACATAATACAGAAGTTTTCCTGCATCTACTTTTGCTTAGCCCTGCTCCTGGAGACTCTCCTGCTCTGCATATTTTAGAGTTTTGCATGCTGCCAACAAATCGGATCTGACTAATAGGCAAATTATCAAGTCTTTTCTGGGCTGGAGTGAGTGTGCTCAAGCAGGGAAAACAGTCAATTGTGCATGACAGTGTTGCCTCCAGGACTGATGTTGGAAAACACTGGTTTGCAGAATTAAATATTAGTTGGTATTAGAAACATTAAAGCAGCTGTTTAGTTAGCAAACAAGCTAATATTCCTGTAGATACAGTGAACGTATTGCCTGACATTGTTATACAGTCATCACGGTTTAACTACACTATATCAACAATGTATCACCATGATGAAAATCTTGTGGATATATGGAAATATGGATAAGTTAGAGTGAAATGCAGAAATAGAAAAATTCTGTGTAAATAATACAGGGGATTAACCCATTAAGAGAGATTTTACAGTGTAGCCACATCCTTAAATTAGCATTGTCATACTCTGTTCTTTCTTTTCTTTTTTTTATTTTTGAGGGGCCACTCCCACTATTTATGGCCAGTTTTACCTACAGGGTCTCCACCCCTTCTCATGATGCTGGCGAGGGTGAAAACTAACATGAGTCCACATCTGTTTTAAGCTCCCATTAATGCACTATCATTGGGCAGCTCAATGTGCTTGGAGAACGACAAGTCTGTTACATCAGCTAGAATAAGAAGAGAAGAGAGAAACATCCAATCATGGAAGGCCAAGGGCTTGATGGGGATAAAACTTGTGATCCCCTGAAAATAGGACCAAACACAGTTTAATCACTCAGTATCCACTTCTTTTAGGTGTTTGTGACTGAGCTTGCTATACATATTTGGTATACATACTGTATATGCTATACATATTTTCTAGTTGTTGTCATTATGAGCCAAATAATAACAGCTTTTTGTTTACAAATAATGGACATACACTATATGGACAAAAGTACTGGGACACACCTGTTTTTCAGAGTTGGTCTAGACCACTTAGTTCCAGTGATGGGCAATCTTAATGTTTCAGCATATCAAGACATTTTGAACAATGCCATGCTTCAAACTTTGTGGACACAGTTTGGGGAAGAACCTTTTCTATTCCAGCATGAGTTTGTCCCAGTGCAAAGAAGCAAGCTCCATAAAGCTGGATGAGTTCAGTGTGGAAGAACTTGACTGGCCCACACAGAGCCCTGACCTCAACCCCATCCAGCACCTTTGGGATGCACTGGAACGGAGACTGTGAGCCAGACCTTCTCGTCCAACATCAGTGTCTGACCTCATAAATGTTCTACAGAATGAATGGACACAAATTCCAAAACTCCAAAAATCTTGTGGAAAGCCTTCCAAGAAGAGTGGAAGCTGTATAGCTGCAAAACTCCTCACTAAAGTCAATGAATTTGAATGCAAAGTCCCTGTTGGTGAAAGGGTCAGGCATCCCAATAATTTTGTTCATATACTGTGGCTCATGTGTAAACATTAAAAATACAACAGTCTATCAAATTTCCAAAGCTACAATTTAAATATAATGTAGGCTCTGTATAGGAACCATTGCCTTTTTTTATTCATTTCTAGTTGGGAAGTACAGAAATGTTAAAACATTGCCTCGCTTTGGAGCGGAGCCATTTGTTTTTTTTTTCATTCCTGTCAGATCTACAGCAGAGTCAGCATTAAACCACATGAAACTGAACTTGCAGGCCATTTTGGTGAATGGACACGCAATCCTCAAATAAACTTCAACGTGGCCTGTTAACAACCCCGCAACATATGAATTAAGCATCCAGAGCAAATGAAAGCTTATTAAAAATTAACTGAAATGCTAGGCCTCCGCCCGAGAAGCTGCTGTGGCTAGCTGTTTCAGATCTGCTGAGCCCGAAAGTGCCTGAGCCCTGTTGTTCAATATGCTGTGAATAATTGAAGCAAGGTTCCCGTCTCCTTACTTCAACCCTTCCAAATGAATTTACAGTGTTTTTACGAGCCCTCGTGGAAAATTAAAGCTAAGTGTGCTGACTGCATCAAGAGAGCGAAGCAATGGCTCTCACTTCTAACTGCCATTATCGTTTACTCATTCTGTCTCTCTTTGTTGTCCTCTCTCTTTCTTTCAGGTGGATATGCTCGTGCCAACCAAAATCACAGGTGTCATTACCCAGGGGGCAAAGGATTTTGGCCATGTGCAGTTTGTTGGTTCCTACAAGGTCGCCTTCAGCAACGACGGAGAAAGATGGCACATATATCAGGATGAAAAACAGAAGAAAGATAAGGTATGTTTACACCCTTCTTACTTACGTTGCATGAAAAGATGCTAATATAATTATACTGTGGCAAGCGTGAGAGAGAGAAGTCACGCAGATCTTCAAGCAGAGTCATTTTATCCCTCAGCTTCACAGCCTCGAAATACAGACTTCACAGGGTGTACTGCAGCCCCAACTAGTGTACACTAGCACTCCAGTACACTACTCAACTGCAATACCAACACTGAGGCCAGGTCTCGCCTGTCACACCACTCCCGCTGGCAAAACACCAGAGGAGGGTGACTGACGAGAAGGGCTCAAACACACAAAAAGCACACATAAACACACAATATAACACTTAAACACACATGACACACATTACCCGCTCTAAATATCCCCCAAAACACAAATAACAGGGCCAACTGGCCACTCACACCTGCGCAAAGGCTCATGGGAGCCAGTCCTGACATACCAGCTCGTTACAATACTATGTGGATACAGGGCCTTTTACAAAGCCAAGGACGTGTTGTATTCTTGATTTATTTACCCAACTCCCTTTAGATGTCAGCATAAAATAGGAAACCTTTAACTGCATGGTTGTTTTTTTAGCCTGAGGGCTGCAGCCATCCAATGGACCGTGATGGTACCAGTAGGGAACCGTTTTTTAAAGTTATTAAAAATATATACATATTTAACCAAACATGATTTAAAAATATATATATTGTTGTAATGGTAAACAAACAATATATGTATATTTTGGTGTATCCCATTGATTGGTCTGATGAAATGCATGGCTTCTGTAATTGTCAGACACAATATGGAAGCATTATGTTGCCTTTCAATGGAAGTTAGCAGCTTAGACCAAACCCTGAAAACCAGGTGTGTCCCATTACTTTTGTCCATATAGTGTTAATGGCTATTGCATCTGTCCAGCACACTTATGACTCTGGTTAGGATAAGTGACTCAGATAATGAATGAACGATGTCATTTGATCATGCGGTTGAATGAAATTGGAGACGCTACAATGATCCTTGTGTTATATTTGTTTGCATTTTAAATGATCAGGTCCGTTAATTCTTTTTATGGGCTGTGGAAGCTTTTGTGGTCAGCTGCGTGGGCCACAGGTTGCACATGGTTAAGAAACCCTGCTCCTTCAACCCACCTCCTGGAGATCTAATTTAGTTCCAATCTGCATCTGTCATGCTGTCCCCCTTACCCAACACTAATGCATCTGATCTGGCCAATCAAGGACTGTTATTAACGCGAGCAGATGTGACAGATTGGGGTTGGAGGTAGACTCTAGAGCAAATGGCCTTACAATGGCTAAATATAAAGCACCGAGGATGTGAAACAGAAGCAGAGTTGCAGCTTTACAAGTATGTGAAGAAGTGAAGCATGTCTTCAGAGTGGAAATAACTATGCATACCATTTCAAAAACAGATGTTCAACTGGAGTGATAAGAAATAACTAAAGTATGAACCATATTTCTAAGGTTCTTTATTGTCGTCAGCAGCTGTGAACACATATACAGTGTGAAAAGACAGTGATTCCCCATGGACCACGGTGCAACCTATTGCAGCATACAACATTCAACAGAGTGCAAGTTATGACAGGCAGTAGACAACAGGCATACAATAAATAGACAACTTGTGTGGATGCTACATAAACCTTCCGTAATAATGAGGATGTGTTGTTTCTCGGAATGGTAGTTCATGACAGTCCACACATCTTTAGCCTATGTTGGATCATTTAATTTAAAAATAGGGATGGCACCATAGTACTCTCCTTTGATATGAAGTGGTTAATTGCTATAAAAAGTGAGAAAAAGTAAGAAAAAGAGAAAGAAGAGTTTGTATCAGAGTTAAATGAGATATTGCTTTAGCTGCACTGCCATGAATGAAACCTTTACACTCAAGGCTCTGCTTTGTAGAGTCCAATCAAAGTGTGTTCTGCAGAATTTCAAGGATAAGTTTTTCTCCTTGAGAACGTTCGGGAAAACATTTGAAAAATACTTAACAGAGTTTGAGGTCTACTGTCAAGGATGCACCCTAGAGTGAATGACGACCCCTGCCAAATACTATTTACCTAAAAGACTGCGGAGTTCCCACTCTCCGGCCCCTGATGCCAGCTCCTCTTATCTCAAGCCTCAGCGCACCTGGACGGGTCTGTGGACTCTTCTTCCTTCCTCTCTCACTTGCATTCAGATAAGAGTCTGGTCAGACATGTCTCTGACTGACGGCCTGCTGGAAATCTTGTTTATGGCTCTCCAGTGAGCTACATGCATCCGTTCCAGGGGTGTTTGCCAACTGTCTGAGGCCAGACCAAGACCTCCCACTAGTCCCCCCAGCCTGTTATTTTTTTAAGCCTTTTTAAGCAATGCATGTGATGCCTTCCCTTTTCCTCAACGATAAGAATGGAACTGCGGTTTGCGGCAGCCAGCCATCGCCGTGGGAAGGTCTGCAGGGAGTGCTTGTGCCCGCTCCTTCAAATCTAAGACCAAAGCCTGTTGTGAAGTTTTCATTTCACTTCCAGACTCCAGAACTAACATACACGGTGGCCAAAAGTTTGGATAAATTTCTCAGGTTAGAATTTTTTCCACTTTTAACTGTCAGGTAGGTAAAAAACTATATACATTGAACGTGTTGTCATCAGCTATTTACTACTGCTTTTGCATATAGGGGAGTGGGGGGGCACACCCTAACCACATACAATGCAAAAAAAAAAAAAGTTGTTCTGTTTTTTTAATGTAGTTAAACAGGGTAAATGTTTTTGCCTTCCTTCTAACTACCATAACATGATTTGTGAATTTTGACATCTAACCACGAAGGCTGGTTCTCTATCATAAAAGTAACATTTTGAATCAAAAGTGTTGGAATCAGGAGTCATAAATGACATCTTTATTGTTTTAATAGTCCTCTGGGATGACTATAGAAGAGCACCAGTTAAAGAATGCAGCCAGCTTCCAGTAAGACGCTGGCAGAACTCCACACAGCAGAGTTCAATTACATTACATTACTAAGCCCCTTCACATTCCCTTTATACAGAGCTCCGGAAAAAAATAAGAGACTACTGCAAAAATGTTCAGTTTCTCAGGTTTAATCCTTTATAGGTGCAAGTATTGAACTGAACAGCTTTGCCTTAGTTTTAAGAACTACTGACAGTATTTCTCCTAATTTCCAAATAAAAATATTGTTCTTTCAAGCATCATTTTAAAGGAAATGACAAAACATCAGAATAAGAGAAATGATGCAGCGTTTACAGAACTTGAATAATTCAAAGAAAACAAATCTCTCGTTCACTCTTAAACAAAATGGCAATAATTACCTTTGAGGAACTTCTAGTAGTGTTTTACCATCCAACTGGTCTCATTGTGATAGGAGAGTGTCGATTACAGCAGTGTTTTTATACTTTTCCTCATTAAATAATCAGTACCTCATAAAGCAGAATGAGGTGCTCATGTAGGAATTTATAGACACGGGCATGGAATGGTTGTCATACAGAGATGCTGATTTAAAAATAAATTGCAGTTGTCTCACATTTTCCAGAGCTGTATATATAACTACTTTCACAAATTCATCAAAAGTACTGTCTATAATTTTGCAATGCTAATATTTGCTGTTCTACTTTGCAGTTAAAATGATAAATCTTTTACTAATCATTACAAATGAATGTATTTGTATGTATTTTTGGTGTCAAAACTCATTTAGTTAAAAGAATACTGAATTGGAAAGAAGTGGTTAGGGCATTCGCCCTGCGATCAGTAAGTCGTGGGTTCGAATCCCAAGACTGCTAAGCACCTCTGAGGTATCCTGAGTAGGGTACCGTCCCCACACACTACTCCCCGGGCGTTGTGTTCCTCGCTGTCCGCTGCTTCACTTGGTGAATGGGTTAAATACAGAGGAAGGATTTCATGCTGTTCACATTGTGTGCTGTGGTGTGTTCACATATGACAGAATGGTCACTTTCACTTTAATAGTGTGTTTGCATCAGTTTAGCTTTATAAGTAGGCTGTCACAGTTAACCCTGCCTCTGGGGGGGGGGGGTCACTTTGTGTGATTAGTGTCTGGACTGTATCTTAAGATTTTAGCCGCATCTGTTAACATATGACACTCTAATGCATTTCCAGTCAATCAGACTCAAATCTGTTTACTATAGGGTAATGAACATGCAAATCAGTTCTAATACAACAAACAGTCAGCTGTGCTGCTCCTCATTTTTCTTTTCTATTCAAAAGAAAAGCACAATCTCGCACAACACAGTCAGTGTTTACAAAAAGCGGCTGTTAAGAATAATTGTCCACTTGTTTCATTGCCTTTATGAACCATGTGCATTAAAGCAGTGTATTGTAGGTGAAAAACAATAAGGCGAGGTAACTGAATCATCCAGAATGGGATACAGAATTAATTTAAACTCGCATCAGGAGACGAACTGAAAGAGCTGCGATGTTGCATTGTGTGAAGGACAGTCTCTTCCGTTAGTAGTATTGCAGGCAGCGCTATGATTATAGTGGGAATGGTTTTGGTTGTCCAATGTGTTGTGAAGAGTTGGATACATTTACACATTTATCTAAAACATGCAGCAGCCCATACATTTATCTACAACATGCAGCACTTCGAGTGATCAGATTTACATCTGTTTTAAATGCATTTTGGGTGCGTTTACACTTGAGTGCATTCACACTTTGTTGGTTATGTGAAGATAATTGCAAACTGACATGCCCCTCGGTAGTAAAGACATTTTGGAAAGCCAGGGGTCCACTAACAGGCAGGAGGACAGGCAGTGTGCTTGCTGGACGTTGACCAATGTGGATCATCTTTAAACAGGCTGCTTATCCTCATGAATCTGCAGGAAATCCTGGCCCTTGAAAAGAGAAATAATATTCGACAGGAGACTTTTATGAAACAGCTCCCTGCAGTGGATATTCACCAATTTTACACTTCCAATAAATGGCTCATTTCGAAAACCATTTGTCAGGCGGGCCGCTGTCTTTGCCGAAGAAGTTAATTTTGCCTCCAAAGATGATCTTTTGGATTTGGGCCTCAGCTTAGCATGGAAGCAGCAAGCATGTGAATTTGTGTGTGTGTGTGTGTGTGTGTGTGGAGGGAGGGAGGGAGATGAAGGGTATTGACGGTTTTGGATGATTGGAGCCGAGCCAGGGCCTTGGCAAGCCCAGCACAGTGCAAATCTTTAGAGAAAAATATGAAATGTCAAAGAGAGAGCCTTCTCAAACAGCAGGAGAAGGTGATAAAAAAAAATTCCCACATCGGCACCCCCAGTGCTTCACACTAGCAACTTAAGCTCGCTCCAAAAAATAAAAGAAAATAAAGTAAAAAAAAAAAAAAAGGCAACATAAAAGCCACAGTGAATCTGTGATTTTAGAAATGCACATGCATTAATGTTCTGGTCACAGACATTCTGTAATATTAGTAATAGTGGCAACCTGCGTACAACGGTTACATTTAATTGAATTTCAACTCCAGAGCTGTAGACAAGATTTACCATAAAGACATGTAGAATTCATAAGCCATCTCCATGGCAAGCTGGTGAGCCAGTGCCAGAGCATGTGGGCGAAGAGGAGCTGGAACAGGCCAATTTGCTCTGGAGCTTCTTTCAAAAAATATCACACTGTCAGCATTTTGTCATGCTCCGCAAGCACAGCTGACCCATCACACTTATGCATGTGCATGTTTCATATGAGCCTCATGCCTGAGTGCCCTGTATTTTCAGAGAGAAGGCACAAAATATCTTAAAGGAGTGACAAGTCATGCAATGACTTGTCGGAAAGCAAGTTAGCAATTCTTTATCATGACGAATGATTATAGCAACACGTGATCCATTGTAGGCGCTTTGTAGAAGCCCATGCCATCATCAGAAAACCCGTATCATGAAAAACTGAATTTTCCTTCATTTTATGAAATACGATAAGAAGATACAATTAATGCCCCAGTCCGTACATGGAAACCAAGCTGCAAAAATAGACTGTTTTGAATTGTGCATGTTATACGTTTACAAATATGGCAAAGTTGGAGAGAGAGAAAACAATACATTGTTTAAAATATACACCAAAAAGGATTTTGGACCATTTAAATGATTTTCTTTTACGATAAAAATCTCCTTAGTTCTCCAATATCTGCTTAGCAGCCATTTCTATCTCCATTGCTTCAGTCAGTTACCAAGTGGACAGCATTACTGAAGCTGCAGTGTGAATTTGAGGCTCAAAATTATCATTCTTGTTGGATTGTTTAAAATGCTGAAAGTTCTTGTTGATGTGTGTAGAGTCTTGTTATTAGTATGATTGCAGAAGACTGCTGAGGATTCACACTATTGTTCTTCCTAAGTTTATTTATCATTTTTATTCCATCAGCTTCTCATTGGAGCCCATATTGAATTTTGGCAGAATTCCAGTGTCTAAATGTCTGTTAATATCCAGTGCACTGTTTCACAGATTTTTGATCAGGTATTGATCATTTAAAGAATACATTTTTGTGGTTGAGTTGGCTCTGTAATGTTTGGGGAGAGAGCACGGTTGAGTCGCCATCAAAATATGCACCAGAGAGAGAGTCTGTGAATGCAGAAACGAACATGAAGCAAAACACACAGCAGACTCATAAACAGACTGCAAGACACAAAAGTTAATGTCAGCTATGAAAAGAGACTTCTGTCACTGTTTTTTGTAGTTTATTTTAAAATAATCAGACCGTGAATGTGGCTATGCATTTAGCTGTCCTTAACCATAAATGGCTTGAAAAGAGGCATGACCAGTCCAACAAAATTGTTCCAGGTCCTATATGTACACATATTAAGTTTGGCCCAGTCTACTACACTGAAGTTCTAAGGAGTGTTTCAGTCAGCAAATTGAGAGGGTAGTCAGTCAGAACAAAGTTCATTAAAATATATGCATGCTTATAGTAACAGTAACAAAAACAGCTGTTTAATTGAAGAGCAAATTTCCAAAACTCACTCAGTCCATTTTTTGTGATTTTTTAAGTAACACTACTACTGGTATATTTTTACATTACCTCTTCGTGTGCAATAGTATAACCGACCAAAAGTCCTCAGTCCTTGCATAACACACGGTACAAGATTAGGTGAATTTCCAAAACTCACTCAGTCCACTGCATCTTTACCAGTACTGGTAGACAGAAGTATGTTTACAGTTTTTATGCAGTTAGCTGTCATTGACTCTATGCTGTGTCATGTAGTAGGACATAAACATGAAACTTGTACATAATTTTGTGACTCTGAATATCGATTCACTTAAAAATTGTTTTCATTATATTTTTAAACAAATTTGCCCATACCAAAATATGCAGGAGTTGCACAGGCATTGAAAAATGACAAGTAACTGCACAATTTCAATTAAAAAAAATGACTCCAGTAAAAATTGCTTTCCAATAGGTAAAACAAGTAAAATGTGATTTGCTGGAAAAAAAATGCTTTTGGACTGAGGGAGTTTTGGAAATTTGCTCTTCAACTCTGATGGTGCTGAAAAGTTAAGTTTTATAAAATGGATTTGAGTAGAATGAAGGCAAACAGTGCACAAAATATTCAAATGTTTCAAAGCAGAAATAAAACATTGTTCAGTTGGTTCAAAAATTACAACAAGCAGATGTGTTCACTCACTTTTATAACAGGTTTTGAGGCTTAGTGGAGTTGAGTAAGCGATCACTTTCAAGGTGTTTTTTTCTTTTTTTTAGCAAGTTACAGGTTGCAGGAGCCGAGAGGGAGTTGAAAGAAATATCTCTTTTTTGCATTCAGTTCTGAGTGAACTGAACTGCTTGTGACCTTAATATTATCCCCATAAAACCCCAGACCAGACAATTGAAATGAGAGCTTCTATCAAAATTCCCTCAAGGCCGTTTTCCCATGCCTGGAGGGGTTTTATCTGATATCGCACACAATATCGAGTGCAGTCATGCACTGCTGTAATTGACTGGTGTTTAAAGATTGCTGAGGTCGGTGACAAAATGTTAATTAGCCCCCATAAAGAGTTATTCCCCCTTGCTGAAAGGGGTCAACAGTACGTCTGAAAGGCACTAATCAAAATGCGATCTTCAGATTAGCCATCAGTGAATCAACCCTCCATGCCTGAGTGTGTACTGGCCCTCCTTCTGAGACCATCTATGGGAGGTGTAAAGTAAAGTTGCCCCTTATAGTCATGTGTGAACACACCACAGCACAGCGCACACTGTGAACAGTGTGAACAGTGTGAAATTCTTTCTCTGCATTTAACCCATTCACCAAGTGAAGCAGTGGGCAGCCACCAGTGAAGGACATGGGGGGCAGTGTGTGCAGCACCTTGCTCAAGAGTACCTCAGTAGTGCCACTGGCTGTCCTGAGATTCGAACCCACAACCTTCCAATCACAGGGGCAACTCTAACCACTAGGCCACCAGCTTGGGTGCTTAAAACTAGCTTTGATTGGGCTATCTAACAATTAGTCATAGCATTAAAACCACCTGACTAATAATCTCTAGGTCCACCTCGTGCTATCAAAGCAATTCTAACCTATATGGACTCCATAAGACTTTGGAATGTGTTGTGGTATTTGATACCAAGATTATGAGTTTTTTTGCCTCCATGAAGTTTTTTTGTCCCTCACATCCCACAAATGCTTGATTGTAAAATATTTTCAGCCAAACTATCACTTTGATCAGCATATGTAGGTCCACATAGTAATTTATTTTACTCCAGGAAATTGTTGACATTGCTTTTGACATAAAAACTGAATACGCTCGGTTGTGTAACAAGAATCACTGGTGTGAAGCAATCCTCTCGAACCCTTTTGTTCCATTTCTATGCTGACTGTTTATCATGGGAAGATGAGGTGACACCGCAGAGTTCTTAGGGCACTACAGCAGAGATTTTTATGTTTTAGCCGGCTTCTCTGATGGCCATTTCAGTCTTACTGCCCCACACTGCCTCTTTCATTCTGCTGTTTGAGCCGTATGAGAATTTCAACGTTTTTCATCTTCCTCTGTGATTCAAGAAGAAAAACAGAAGTCGATGTAATACTTCTTTTTGGAGATAAAAGAAATTCCATTAGATACAGAGGGACCTCAAAAATGGTTTAACCTGTAGAATTTGGATTTATTTTGTCGACATGTTGTAACTTCTGTTTATTTGGCCTGGAAGGATTATGGGCCACCAAAGCTGCCAAATGACCTCACTGAGGAAGAACATATGTGAAAAAGAATACACTAGACATCTTCGCTGAGTGATCTATATTCCATTCTGATCGTAAGCACACACCTGCTCAGAAACTGTCCCAGGGCATCCAGAAATAACAGCAACATTGTGCTTCTTTTATATGGTGTTAGGAAATAGAGGAACACAGGAAGCTCCTATGTTACATACTGAAAGGTTTTATTACACCACATTTGGACATACAGCCACACCAACTACACTGGAGGATAAATTTAGTGAGTTACATTTGACCAAAGTTACAGTCCTATGCAAATATTTGGCACCACTGGGCAAATTCCATGTTTAGCTGACTTTTAGTTAAGTATCCATCTTAATTTGGAACACCTTAACCTGACATTTTTGCATTTTTCTTTGTGCACAATTTCTTAACATAAACATATTCATCACATAACATACACACAAAACATAAATGCATATATTTTCCCTCAGTATATTAAATGCACTTAATAAAACAGTCCACAGTGAATATTTGGCAAAATTAGTTGGTTATTTGACCAGGAATGCATAAGCAAGACATTAGGTAAAATGTTATGGTAAGACATGGGTTAATGTAATGTTAAAATTATTATTTTAAATGTATTGTTTGAAACTGATCAAAAAGAAAGAAAAATCATATCCTTAATCATCATGTTAAGGCTGTGGAGTTGAAACACCAGTCTCGTTTTTAAGTTTATTGTCATATACAGATAATAAAGGAACATTATTACCTGTAATGAAATTCTTGGACTCAAAGCTCCCTCAAGGTTTGCACAGCAAAAAAAACCAAAAAAACGCTTAACACAAGTGGAATAAAATCAAAGATCTTGGCAAAGTGTCTAACGCCTAAAATGAGTTTTCGGTAGATTTGAAAGAACAAGAAGCTTGTTCTGAGGGCAGAAAATGAAAAAGAATGGAGAATTAGCAGCAATTGCATCCTTATCTGGTCCGTTTCTCTCTATAGATCGACTGGGCCTAGGGGTAATTTATGCTCTGCCTTCCCAGTGGAGAACAGTTAGTTATAGAAAGTCCGGGCAGTGTCAGGCGAGAGGGCAACAGTACGTGCCGTTCTTCCATCATTAGCTATTAATGCAAGAATGAGCGCGCTGCTTCTCTCTAGAATAAGCCCTTCAACAGCACAGCATATGGATTGGGCCAGGAAGGTGCTAGAAGCTGCCCATGCCAGCTGGTTTGAAGAAAAAATAATGTTACACTTCTATCAAAGATTATTTCGGTCCTCAAGAGAAGATGTTGTCTCTCCTAATTAACATTTTGTTCCGCTGATGAGATCCAACCCAGAAACAATACACCAGCCATTTTTTGTTGGTTTTTATGATTTTTATTTGAACAATTATTCTCTGGAGCTCTATATTTTTTAATCCTTAGAAGCCTTTCTGTCATTTTGTCTGGGCTTTTTTTGAACAGAAAGAACTTCCAGCCCTTTAGCAACCTTTCTTTTGTGAGAGTGCATGTAACATACATGATGTAAGAACGCTTTCTGAGGAGATAAGTTAACAGGAAAATACTTTGCATTTCAGTTGTCTTTCAAGATCAGTAATAAGTCCGTCGCAATTTCCAGTCTCTAGAACAAGACAAAAGAAGCAGGAATTCTCTCTGTAGTCTTGCTTTCATATACAAGTAGTGAGAGTTTGCTGGTGTGTACGAAATCAATTCAATTACCAGTTCTGTGGAATAACTGAGTTTCTTCATCTACAGCTTGCCCAAAATGTCTTTTTCACATGGAAGGTCAGACCCTTTTACATTATTCTTTAAAACCTGTACTGTGAGGTAGGCCTCCACAGACTAGTTTATCCAGGCCATCCATTCCTGAACAACAGTGTGGCAGGGGGCGTTATCCCTCTGAAAGGGGACATCAGGGAATACTGTTAGGTAGGTGATATATGTCAAAATGACATCCATATGCATACCAGAACCCAAAGTTTATATGGGCTATTGGACAAATGTAATGGGACACCTGACCATTACGCCAATAGGGACTTTAATGACATTGCATTCAGATACATAGACTTTAATATGGAGTTGGTCCCCCGTTTGCAGCTGCTATAATGCTCTGGACTCTGAGAGTAACTTGTTTTTCTATAACAAACTAGATTTTAAAAAATGAATGCCCTGCAGTAGCAAATAGCTTTGGTTTTATATTTTATTTGATTGCATTAATGTTTAATTTGAGATTTACTAGAAATATTTGAACTGAACTGTGAGATGGACCTCCATAGATAAAACTAGTTTATCCAGGACATCCCATTCCTGAACAACAGTGTGGCGGGGCGTTATAGTTTCTAGAGGCTATTGGTGGTGGACAGGGGTCAGCATGGGCACCCAGACCGGACTGTTGCCCATACATGGCAAGCTGCGATGCACTGTGTGCTCTGACACCTTTCTATCCTAGCCAGCATGAACTTTCATATCCTTACACTTGCCCATTTTATCCTGCTTCCAATACATCAGCTTCAAGAAGTGACTGTTTGATTGCAGTCTATTATATCCCACCCCTATTGTTCACTAATTCAATTCACCGATAGGGTTTTAAATGTTGGGGTATATATATATGTACACACACACACACACACACACACTTTTTTATAGGTCAGTAGTGCTAAGTCAAAAAATAAGTTTGCTGGTTCATAAAGTTTCTCAAATGGTGAGCATACAGTAAATGTATTTGTTAGTGAAGAATATTGAATGTATTAATTTACTATAAATATTGAGTAACATTGCAAACATAGCCTTCATAACCTATTTAAATCTCAAAGTCATTAAATGACAAACTGCTGGATCAATGTTAGTGACCTTGGGATGGT
>JBBPCX010000040.1:10640991-10653350 GCA_037974365.1 Hydrocynus forskahlii
CTCTCTCTTTCTCTCTCTCTCTCTCTCTCTTTCTCTCTCTCTCTCTCTCTCTCTCTCTCTCTCTCTCTCTCTCTCTCACACCTTAAACTGTAGATCACATCTCAACACATCTCAAGGTGAATGATGTCTTAGACTTAGACTTTTTTTTGCACTGTTGCCTTTTTAAATGATATAGAGAAATAAGGAACAGCAAGTAAAATCAGTCCACACTTTGATCTGAGAATGACATTTATATTATTTCACCATGACTCATGAATCACTGAATTCAAACACACCACGGTCTTCAAAGACACCTTGCAGATAACAAATGTCATTCTCTCATATAATTTATTTATTTATTTTCCCCGCCTCCTGTCAGTGGCCTTTTCTAAGCCAGGCTTGTTGTTGGAGCAGATTAGGCGAGCTCCATGCAGGCTTCCAAAGGGACCTGTCCAGGTGCTCCTTGTTCCTGCTCGCTGCACAGGGGATTTGCAGACTGAATTATCTCCATATGCTGGGCAGACTTCAAAGGCCGTGTTTATGAATTGAGCTGTCTTTACCCCCTAAAGAGGCTATGAAGTGATACTTAGCTGCTCTAGTGCAATCTTGTTTCCATAACAAGGAACCTCACCCTAGAATAGAAAAATGTCGTAACTACCTTGCACGCTTTTTTTGGCTCTAATCCTCCAGATGTTTTTACACACTGCCTCAGCTCACTTAAAGTAATCTGCTCTTAGGAAGCACCCAGCCGCTCCGTAATCATGAACACCAGATAGAGTGCCGCAGCCTTATGCAAACATTTACTTCATATCTGTCAAAGAGCTGGAACTAAGTCCGCAAAACAGCAGTGCTGATCTAGCATAGGATAACTCCCTGATTCTGCTGCCTGCTGCTGCACTGAACTAGAAACCGATCATGAGTCCACACCCTCATCCTTAAGACACTGTCACTGACGGAACAGTCATGTATCTCCGAAGCAGGAACGTTATAGGAGAAAGGGAAAACATACAACAAAAAAAATTCGAATATTATTGCCAGAATATTATTGGCAGATAATACTATGTACCAGAATACGTAATAAAATGCGTTTTGGAGTTAATATCTGTTACTTTAATTTAAAAAGCTTGAAAAACTGGTCAGTTCATCATGAGGTATATAATATACAGGGCAACCTGCGTTTATGAATGGTGTAAGAAAATAAAACCTATCCAATCAACATCATAATATGTATAGTTTGGGTTGAATGCTGGGGCCACATTGTGTTTGTGCATTTTCTTATCATGATTCCTCTTCGTCTTCTTCTGACAAGGGTTTCTAGGGCAGCCCCTAGAACCGTTTGATAAAAAGTTGTAGAATTTGGCACAATGACTCGGGATGGTCCCCTGATGCTTTCCCCCACGTTTCATGTCTTCATCTCGGGTACTGCTGGGTCACCAACAGGTCAAAGCTGGAGGTGCATTTGTGCGTGTAACTTGTAAACTGTATATTAAAAAAAGAAGTCCTTTTGGATTCCTCGGGTCAAGCATCTTGTGATTTTTATTTCTACCATGTTGGATTCTCTGTTAAATTGGATTTTATGGAAAAGTTTCAAACGTTCACATTTTTCTCCAATTCTCCCCAGAATCCAAATAGCACAGATGATCCAATCCATGTGTGCATTTTTGTTGTTTCTATTTCGCCTTTGGACATGCATTGGTTTTACCACCAGGCAACATGCCTTACTTCCTTGCAGACTCATGATTATTAAATACTTTGTCCTTCTTTGTGTAACCATGTCTCTGTGGTGACGACGTGTTAGTTGTCACCATCTTTCAAGGAGAGGGACTTGTCTGAGTGTGGTAACTCATGTCCCAATCACTTCCAGTCTGTTTACAGGGACTGCAGCAGAGCCTAGTATGGCTTGGAAGACTGTTGTACAGGAGAAACATTAGAGGTCATTAGGGACTTTGGAGGTCGTATTCTGTTGTTATCTGCCTTTGCTAAGTGACTCTCCAGGTCTAGTCCAGTGATTTCAGCTTTCTGATGAGAACTCCATTACCTTCTTTTTAAACTGTGTGGTTTAATTGAAACACCCATGGACGACTTCTGATGTCACCCGTGGGTCCATTTCTTTTTTATTCTGGGCAATTGTGTTCTCAATTAAACACACATAGACCTTTAATTAACCACAAAGCCTTCGGTACAGTACTGATTTTCTTTCTTCATCATGCTAGCATCTCTAGAGTTGTTTATGCACACCAGCTTGTAGTGACATTTAGGTCCTATCTGGCTGGAAATGTCAGGCATTTTGACACTGGATGACACTGGACTGAAATCTTGTTATTCATATCAGACAGGCAAGATTTTGCATGCAGGTCAGTTTTTAAATTACCGTGTAAGGTGTTTTTTTCCATCATGGCTTTATTAAAAAGTTATTCCCAAACGTAAATATATCTCCATTCCGTTTTTTTTAAACTGCAACCAAGCATTTTGCTACAGTTGGACCGGCCTGCCCAAGCTGTTGAGTCTGCAGGTGCAGACACACTTGCCAAATCCCAGATCCTCAGTACCACATTGTTCAACTTGCTATCAAGCCCTAGATATTTAGACGGGTTAGACGGTCACAGGACTGGAGGGGTTTTTAGGCTCTTACCACACTTCCACTTCTCAGTGGACTAAAGGTAGAGACAGGGGGTCCTCGAGTTACAACAGTCTCGACATACAACGCTCACTCCCACTCCCACTCGACTTATGCCATTAGGCTCGTACTTACAGACTACATGGGCGAACTAGTTTGGTTGTGCGCGGTGGAAGAATACGCAGTAATGCGGCGTATGAAGGAGGGAGTTTTTGCTGTATTTTTATGATTAGGGTTGGTAAGTGACTGAGGCTTGGGTGTGCTTCAACTAACACCAAAATTCAGGTTACATCACTGTCATAGGAACGGATCTGTGGTGTAACTCGAGGACCCCCTGTACTGTTTACTTAGGTTGCCTGTTCTGCACATGGTGTCAGCAACAAGTTCATTGTTCAACATTAGTCAGACTATTTTTTATTTAATATACTATATTGATCCCAGAGGAAATCACTTGGAAGTTAAATCATTTTCTCAAGTGAAGCAGTGGGCAGCTGACGATGGTGCACTCGGCAGCAGTGTGTGGGGAGGGTACCTTGCTCAAAGTTACCTCAGTGTTGCCACTGGCAGTTACTTGGGAGTCAAACCCATGGCCTTCTGATCACAGGGGCAACTCCTTAACCACCAGGCCGCCAGCTGCCCTAAGACTGATGGTCTAAGTTGTGATTACGAACAGCATGGTTAGCGTCCGAAAACATATTTAGTCCCGGAGGATTGCTCATGTTACGACTGCAAAGACACAAAGAGACAAGAGCGATATGAAATATCAAGTCTCTGCGGAAAATACTCTATATGATATACACTATGCTATACACACAAAATGCTGGGGTATTAATACCATAGATAAATAACTTAGTTACGTGATTTACTAATAACACATTTAGTGGTGTGGAGTTGTTCTCTGTACCGAGTCTAAATTGTCATAGTCCGACTAAGGCCTTAGTCTGCCTAGGCTGAGCTCATTTAAAACATGGTATTTAATGAACTTCTCCACAAATGTAAAAACCTAACAAAAAACTCCAGTCTGCAAGTTGAGTTTTGGACCAGAATCTCCACTAATATTTTTTTTTTCTCAGTCATAACCCCAAGCTTCCCTTCTGGTTCTGTCCAGCAATCTGTGCTCATGATTGGGGTCACAGGTATGAGATTCTTGCCTGTGGTGGTAAAAGATGGACTGGAACCGTCCAGGTAAGAACCTGAGAGAGAGAGAGAGAGAAGAACGAGTTTTGCATTTCACATTTGCGATGCAGGGTCTCAAGGAAGCAGACAGCTGAGTCTGACTCAGCAAGGACTCGGCACACTCATCTTTTGTTCTCTCTTTCTGTCAACACACATCAGGCTGTTCACATGCGGCAAAAGGAAAATGAATGTGCCTTTGAAGCCCACTGGAGGACTTTGTTCTCCGCGAGCTCGTATGTGTTTGTTGTTTGCTTTACTTTTCCACTTGTTTCGGAGCTCTGAACTTTTACCCTAGCTGCTACTCCCCTTGCTGCAAGCATGCCGTGTTTAGAAAGGTTCCTCAGTATTAGGGAAATGTTGGGAACTGTTTATTCTTCTCCAGTGCTCCAAATCTGCACAAATATTTGATGATATGATTCAGCAAAAAAAAAACAGGTTTTCAAAAGGTCATCGTAAAGTGAGGGGAAAAATGTAGTTTTGAGCTGCTACTTTAGGACAGTAGGGTCAGATGGCAGGCACTCACCATTCTTAATCTAGATTACTACATTTACATTTACGGCATTTAGCAGGCGCTTTTATCCAAAGCGACTTCCATTCCCTAACTACAGGGGGCAGTCTCCCTGGAGCAGCTTGGGGTTAAGGGTCTTGTTCAGAAACCCAGTGGTGGTGTGCTGAAGGTAGGATTCGAACCCATTACCTCTTGGTCCAGAGTTAGTATCCTACCCACTAGGCCACCACCACCCCAGTATGTATTATTATGTGTCCATTCATTGCTCCATTTAACCTCCATATAATGTAAAGCAGTGATCACTAACCCGCCTCCTCGTGATCTACATTTCTACAGATTTCCAAACTAAACTGACTAAACACACCTTAGTCAGCTACTCAAGAATTTCAGTCCTTCAAGAAAGACAGTTCAGATAGAATTGAGTAGGACTGGAGGTATATGTTTGATCTCCAGGTTTGGTGACCACCAATGTAAAAGTTTAGATTAACTAAAGCAGTGGTCAGCAACCTTGTTCCCAGGCATCTGCTATCTATTTGTGAAATCTGCTTCCAACCACAATCTGCATGACCTTTTCCAGCAAATAAACCACTTCAGCATTTTCTGATTGGCTGCATCAGATGCATTAAGGCAGTGTGCTTGTATAAAGCTTTTTGATTGGTTGATGAGGGGCCAAGTATTTATCATTTTAAAAAATAGATTTTCGTGGTCGAGCTGGTTCTGTCATATGTGAGGAGAGAGAGAGAGGACGGTTGAACTTCAAAAAGTGTGTCGGAGAAAACCAGTGTTTGGGTCTCTAATCATACATCTGAATTTACCTCACTCTAGCCAAAAGCCTGAGATATTTCTTCTAATGATTCCACTGGTGTTTAAGCATGTGAGAGAACACGCCAATAAAGGCGTTTGTGGTTGAAAGTGGTTTGCTCTTGTTTCACAAATGAAAATTACGAAATGTATGAAACACAAAATGAACTGTTTGTATAAAACTTTGTCTATTTCTTCTACAGGTCTTTCAGGGAAACTTTGATAATGACACGCACAGGAAAAATGTGATAGATCCTCCCATCTACGCCCGGTTCATCCGGATCCTTCCATGGTCGTGGTATGGAAGGATCACTCTGCGCGCAGAATTACTGGGATGCACGGAAGAAGAGTAACCCCCCCCCACCCCAAACACACACACACACACACACACACATACACACATACACACACACACATACATCTTTTTTTCCCCACTTGGTACACCCCAGTACCCTATTCAGATTCAATATAAACTTTGCTCAATCTGTATAAAGAAAATCGGTTTCCAGTGGAATTTTTCCAAAAAAATTGGAATGTTTGGTTTTGATTTTTTTTTTTTTTAAGTTGGAGTTCGATGCTTTGTAGGGTAAATTACTTTATATCGTGTATGTCCTTATGTTCACTTTTTAGTTGAAATGTTTGCCATATGTTTAGACTGGATGCGTGTCACTTTATTGTTTTGACTGTGGGCTTATGGGGGTCGGGTTTGGGGGTTATTTCACTGTGTTTAAGCAGTGGGATGTCAACCACTGTATGGTGTCACTTTTAAACCAAGAAAATGACTATGCTTCATCAACCATAATTGGGCAACTGTAGCTCATAACTAAATTGAAACATGAACACACTTTTGAAACACCAAGAACATTAAAATGTAAATTTACGTTTCTCCTTTCATTTCGAACACTTTATCGAGATCATAAAACACTGATGTCGAGTGGAGGAAAAGACGATGCTCTTGTATTATAATGTAAAACACAAATTACTGCATGGCGCATAAATTATATTAGATGTATAAGATGGTTAATTCCCTAAACCTTGTATTTTTTGCTTCTAACTAAACATTTCTTATCACTCGAACTGATCATTTTGAATCTATTTTTAAGTTGGTTTCTTAAAAAAATCTATAGATACAAGTAGGCAAGTAAAAAAATTATAGTTATTAACATTTATTAAAAAAAAAAAAGAAATAATAATGAATAATCAGTATTGGAGGTGTGGCATAAGGAGTGCATCTAACTCGTGCCCAGTTTTCGCAGGTTCGGTACTGATTGGATGTTTCAATAGTAAAAGTGCACTTCAAAGGTGAAGCTACACTTGTAGATTTGCCATGCAATCTAGGTTTGTAGGTTTGTACCTACAACGCTTTAGAATGTTTTAATCTGGGAGATAATGTCCATGGGAATTCCAATTTTTTTTTTTTTTTTTTTTTTAGAATCCAGGGCTAACGCTTATCTTTGTCTTGTGGGTTTTTTTGTGTTTGTTTTTTTTTAAGTCTAAGTTATTGCTGTTAATGTCTGAATTTGCTATAGACTTTTAAATGTCAAATCCTGTCTTTGCCTTTTCTATTTTCCTGTTTTCCTGTGTTCTTTGTTGACTAATGGTTTGCTTACTGCTACATTGCTCAGCTAAACTACTGTATTGTGTTTTATTTGATTTTGTTTTTCCATAAATGTAAAATCCTCAGGTTAGTATCCCTATTTTGTATTGCTAAAGTTCTTTTATTCCCCTGCAATGATCTATCCTCAATAAAAAAAAATTTAAAAAAACTGTACTTGCAGGTGCTCAACTGCATCCAAATGTTTTATAAACCACATTTAGTTAAAAAAAAAAGTAAAGTAAAACTGCTTCCTTTCTGTTTCTTTGCGCTTATGACACTTAATACCAATTCCAACCATAAGTCCAATGTCTGAAAACCAATTACAAAATTATTTATACAGCTCTTACCTATTGTTTGAAATGTACAGTGAATGCCATTGGATTGTTAAGTCACTGGAAATTGGTTTTTGTGGGTCTTGACTTTTTTTTTTTTTTTTTTAAATGAGGCAAATGAAAGGGTTAGACCATTATGTATTCTTCGTAAAGTCACACGTTTCCAACACACTGAAGAGGAGGCATCAATTTTAAAGAAAAGAAAGTGGATTGAGCTATTGTATTGTAATAACATCCTCTGGATTCATCGTTTGAATGTGGCGTGTACAAAAAAAAAAAAAGAAAGGAAGAAAAAAAAAGAAATGACATTAACATTAGCAATGTTTATCCACAGTATGGTGTCATGGATTGTAAACGTCATGTACAGTTCACATATCTTTTCTAACAGATAAATGTTGCAAGGCATCATATGTTTGTATTTGATTTCTTCTGTTATTCACATATATATGGAGGTGATATGGTATTCCTTGTCTAACGTTTCCCTGTGTCTGTAAGATTCTTCTAACTGTTCAAATGACTTGTGTGCACATTGTAACAGTTTTGTACAGACTTTTTGGGGAATAACAATCAAAGAGAAGAGGGGGAAAAAAAAAAAAAAACTAAAAATGTCCACAGGCACACTTTTTAAAAATATGTATATTGGTGAGGTTGATAGTCCGGTATTTCCATTTTATGTGCTGTGAATAGTGACTTTTGGAGGAAAAAAAAACATATATAGAGCTAAAAATCAGGGGAACCCTATGGGGCACACCGTTTTTGGTTTTGTTTTGGGGTTTTTTTTCTGTTTGCATTATTTTGGTTTTTGACAGCTTTTCCAAATAACAAGTCATGCCCTTTTATTTCCATTGAATCTCAAGCAAGTGCTATTTGGCAAGATGTACCAGTAATATATCGATTAGTCAAAGCCCGAAGAGTGTACAGAACAGAAAAGCCATCGCCACTAGTAGACCGCTCTTTGGTTTGACAAATAAAACGAAGTCTGTGAAAATACGGTGTGGTGTTTGTTGTTTTTACTCCAGATAACATATGAGTGGCAATTCTATCGCTCCTATCCAGGCTTTCTCCTTCCTTTTGATCCTGGCCTACTTGTTTTGACTTCTGTTAATTTTCTTTTTGTTAAAAAATAGGGGTACCCAAATGGTTCTTCATCACAGAAGAACCACATTTGGTCACCTAAACAATTTCTTGATGGATATTTATTGGCTTTTGCTTCCAGAATCTACATGTAATGTGCCAGATCCCAGAACGTCTAAGTAAAGAAGTGATAGACGTTTCCTAAATGGATCTTGGAAAACCTTTATTTGAAATAGAATCTTACCAAAATGTAGGAAAAAAACAGTTAGTGCCGGTTCTAAAATAGCTGATTAAAATGATTCGATTAGCTACCAGAGGCTGCATGTCCCAGTGATAACAGCACAGTGATATTACACATTTTGCAGAGCAAAATTTAATTGCTTGGAAACCTGATAAAACACATTTTTGTAGCAGAACCTTGAGAAGTAGGTTGGCACTGTAGCACTGCAAATTTGTTTATTTTTTTGTTACCTGTGAATCAAAACTCAATCACATTCAGTCTAACTTGAAACAAAACCCCATAATTAAATCTAAGTCAAAACTATTTCATTATCACACCCCCAACAACTAAATTATTATGCCTCTAGTCAGCCCCCCACCCCATTCATTTTTCATTGTTATGCCCTGTGTGAAAATCATTGCCATGGCTAAGTAGTTTATTATTATCATGTGTTGCATCTTATTATTAGCAGCTGTATATTGCAGTCATTTCATGAAAATAACTTTGTCATACAATAATAAACATATCAAAATATTAGTGTTTCATCCAAAAGCCTTGGCTATTTAAGCAGATTTTTGCTTACCAAATTACCACTGTGACAGCAGTGCTACCTCCCTTTAGCACCTCTATGTCATTTATAGCCTAAATTTGTTACAAGGAAGTGGTGCTGTGCACCCATTTTCCCACACTAAGGCTGAATCTTGCATCGCTCACTGTGAGCACTGAGTAGCTACACACAACATGGTAGCTCCTGCAGCCCAACAGTGCATATAATGTCCAACAAAGACATTCATGGGTTAAATCTACCTAAGGCAAATCTAATTCAAACATGTCATATACTATTTCTATGGCAGATTCAATGTGAATCATAAGATGTACTTTAAAACCTTCAATATCCATCATGCTAATGGAGGAACCATTTAGCCTGTTAGCTAGCCGTTTGTCTGCTCCTAAGTTTGCGCAAAACTTGGTTATTACTTTAGCAGTTCAATCAAAGGTCCATGCAACAATCATATATATATATATATATTTTTTTTTTTTAATTATCAGCAAAATAGTTTAGGCCATTCTGAGCATTAATACAGACTTGCAGTTTCATTCGGCTGCTTCGAAGTGGCTCAGCTAATCTAGCTTTAGGAACCAAACTATCTATATCTATAATCTATGTGTTACAAATGTTTTTAACAATAAAAACAGAAGCAGCATGCTTCAGATTTGAGTTTTAATGTTTAATATTCCGAAATATATATATCATTATTCTGTGCACTACAATTCACATTCCCCACGAGGGAATTTGAACTTCAGTATCATTTTTTTCAGTAGTACAAAGTAAGCAAACTCACAAACAATATAAATGCGCATATGTTTGTGAGCACACATTTTAAATGAGGTATTCTTTTATGTAAAAGTAAGGATCCGTGCTAGTATATTTATTATTATTATTATTTAATCAGTTAATTCTAGAAAGAAAATAGGCTAAAGGTGGTAAAGGCACAGCAGAAGGCGTATTAGCTTTGACTGCCCTTTTTTCAGCAGGCAAACAATAAAATCCTATTTGAAATCATACTTTCAAAATAAAGAACATTTTAGCGTTATGCACTTCATAAGGCCCCTTGTTTGGGATTTCTACCAGTCTAAATCACTGGCCTGGTGGCCATCACACTTTCGATGTCCTCCTTGTCATGTCGAATGTATGAGGTTTCAGAGCTGCGGGGGCACATGGGTGGGCACCTCTATATAGCCCACTTCCATTGTTGACATCAAATCTGAACATTTGCACATGTATTGTGTATTACTTACATTAGAAAATATTACAAATATTACATTAGAGAATGTTCTCTGTTATGTTATCACATTCTCCACAAGCAAAGTCTGCATTCCAAATGGACTTTCTGGAACATATCCCTTGACACAATAGATGAATGACAGAATAAGACGGCCCTATGGCCCACTGGACTTTCTCTGCAACACAATGTCTAGTCAGCATGTCTGCTAGTTCAGAGAAGAACTAAGAATTCGATCGGCCACTACAAACTTCCATAAACACTATTACACAGCCTGTGTGACAGTTTGCATGATTATGCCCAAGTTTGGGGCACGGGAAATGTGTCGCACTCCAGATGTCATGAGCTCTAGGACTTGGCAGAATATTTGAATTGAGACGTATTTCCACAAGCTTCTTCTCACCTATTACTTGTGACAGTATTGTCGCCCTGATTTGCGAATTTCCCCCATTAGCTTGATTTTCCGGAGGAGCCAAATGTGAATGTGAGTCCTAACGTCTAGCAATGTGATGTCCAGTAATGAGTCAATTACCGAGGAGTCGAGAAGGGAGGGTAATTACTTCATAATTCAAGTGTGCGAAGATGCACCAATTAAATCTCATTAGAAAACAATCTGTTTGGCTGGCCTGTCCCATCATTCAAAGGCTGATCGGCACAACACAAGGTGTCACATCAAACAAGCGACTCCCTCTGCCAAGACAGACTTTTTTTTCTCTCTCTCTCTCTCTCTCTCAAAGCAGTTCTATTTCAGGATTGAGTCAAATGCTTCCTGTGGCATTTGAACCAGAGATAAATCGATAGGGGGTGTGCGTATGTGCATGTAGGCGTGCTGCTGAAAAGAGCCGAGCTTGCACAAATACATTCCCACATCCCACATAATTCACAGTGTGCTACCAAATTACATAGTACTAAAGCAACTGCAGGTTATAATTACCTCGGCCGGTGCTCTCCGCCTGCAGGCACCTGAAGTTTTCAAATTGATTATGAGCTTCGGGAGCTCTCCTGTTTTCACCAGAAACTGCTAATGTGAAATTCAAAGAAGCCCAGAGGTCGTGAAGTCATTCGCTACAAAAAGGGAGTGTAGCTTTCACAAGAAGCAAAATTACCATCTGTCAGCAGGCCCAGCTGCTTTGCGTGAGGTAAGCCTAAATGCATCACTCCTAATGCACTGACATTGGAATCTGTGTTTAGACATGTAGTCAAGAATTAGTCGATCCTGCGGAAGCCAGTTTTAGATTTCGCGACAAGATATGCTAGCATAAGACCTTAATATTGATTGTCTGTATTGATGTTGGTGTGAGGTTGCCAGCATATGATTGTGAAGTATCTGCTCTTATAGGATGATCTGAACATTTAGAGGCTCTTTCTTGTATTAACATGAATTTAATGTCTGGATAATGTGATCAAGATCTATCGGTCACCACCTATGAGTGTCAAAAACGCTCTTTTGGGGTTGTGTGTATATATTTTTTGGGTAAGTTTAATGCATGGAGCCGCAATTAAGGAATCTTATTGGTCATTATAAACAAGAAAATAGTTTATATGTGACCTAACTGGCATATTTAGCTTTCACTGTATAATGTATAGCGGAATGACAGTAGAATCTCAAATGGTTCTTGGATTAGATCTGTGGAATCTGTGGTTCTAATGTAAAGTATATCCTTTATTGGTCAACCTTTACATTATATGGAGGTTCTTTAAAGAGATTCTTCACACATTTCATTTACATATGTGGTTCTTTAACGGTCCATCCATGGAAAGGTTTTCAAGGAATTAAATGAAGTTCCTTGAGAAAACCCTTTTTGATTCCTATATTCGTAAGAGAGGATAGAATAACACTGTAGTGCTATTTTAGTGTGCGGTGTGATCTGGCTTGCCTACTGGCACTAGCGGTTTACAATAAATTTAAAAGGAAATAGAAAGCAATAAATGACCAGTCATGATTTTCATTTTCATTTTCAGAAAGCCTGAACTACTCCCGCATGAGCCTTGAAACATTTTATGTTGCTATAAATCAATTTGCAGCAGCCTAATCCCAATGCAAAAACAAAGTAATTCATTACGCATATTTTCCCTTTTCATATGCGGTGAAAATAGAAGTTATATACAAAGTAACCAAACCTTTATAGGTAGCGGTCTTACATCAGCAGGTCATTGGGACTGTACAGAGTGTAAGGCAAATTACATTAAGTGCTATGTAGAAATGCACTATATGTTCAAAGGTGTCCCGTTCTAAAGTTCAGTATTTAGTTGTGCCCACATATATATATA
>JBBPCX010000040.1:10653450-10679999 GCA_037974365.1 Hydrocynus forskahlii
TGTAGAGCATTTATGAGGTCAGGCACTGATGTTGGACAAGAAGGCCTGACTCGCAATCTCCGTTCCAGTTCATCCCAAAGAGGCACAGTCATGCTGGAATAGAAAATGTTCTTCCCCAAACCGTGCCCACAAAGTTGGAAGCATGGTATTGTCCAAAATGTTTTGGTCTGCTGAGGCATTAAAATATTATTCTTCATTGGAAGTAAGGGGCCTAACCCAAACCCTGAAAAACAGGCATGTCCCAATACTTTTGTCCATATAGTGCATGTTGATCAGCCTGCTTGGTGGGCTATTGCATCATTTCCTCTGTTTTATAGACCCTTACTTTATTATAGCATTAAAAAGCTAAACATTTTCTGAATGGCTGTCCTATCCTCTCCACAGTCACCGCAGCAAACCTTCCAACCCCACTTATAACCCATTCACAGCGGCATGCAAAGGGAATTCTCCACTCTAAATCTCTTCTGAAGCAGATGTAATTAAAAGGCTTTATAGCCAATTTCCCCTGTTGAAGACTCCAGCTTATTTTCTTCTCTGCCGCCAGCCATGGCCATGAGATGCCGGAGGGGAGAGCCTCCTCGAGATGCCCAGAGAGCCGCTTATGGCCAAGACTCAATCCTGAAAGCTCCTCTCCTATGGCAGAGGTCCCGCTGGAAGAATGGATAAACTAATGTTTTATTCCAAATAAATGGAGCAAATTCTCTGAAATGGCTTCCAATTCAGTCACCTCTGAATGGTAGGTTTGGTTTAATAGGAGCTGAAAGCAGCGCTGTGCTTTTGCTAATTACTGAAGGCTTGGAGTTGCATATGGTAAAACGAGCTGGGGGTTTTTTTTGAGACATGAAAGGGAGTTTTAATGGAAATGGGCAGCATGGTCTCTGGCACATTCTTGAAAATAAATAAATCAAAAAGGGTCCTCTGAAGTATGAAAGAGAAGACCCTCTTTTGATTCTAAAATTTTAATGGATGGCATGCAAGGACCACCTTAGAAAATGAGATGTCAAAGTGTGTACAAACTTTTGAAAGGTTGAAAACCGTTGTAAAGGTTCTATGCCACTAAGGACTTAACTTAGATGTTCAGATGATTCAATAAGCTGTGTGCTAACACACACTCTCGTTGAACACCAAACAGTCACCCAGAGACACACAGGCTAACACAGGTGCAAGCGAAGCTTTTATTTATCCATGAGTGAAACCAAAAAGTCTAAATAAAAAAAAAAAAAAACACTGCCTATTCAGGCTGAACAAACTCGCTCTCTCTGGCCATGTTCTCTCCAGACAAGACTCCCGAAGCTATTCTCCAAGATGTATCCCAAGTTCTCTTCTCACCTGGTTAAGGAGGTGCCATGCACATCCACAAACATACAAATATACATACTTACACTATGGGTATATACACTATATGGACAAAAGTATTGGGACACACCTGTTTTTCAGGGTTTAGGCTAGGCCCCTTACTTCAATCTTAATGCTTCAGCATACCAAGACATTTCAGACAACGGTGTCTTCAGATATTGTCTGAAGACCCATCGCTTCAAGGAGCACCTTGGTGACAAACTAGGCCTCTTGTTATTGCTCATTCTTTTCTTCTTTCCTATATTCTTCTATCCTTTGGGCACCTTCACTCTTACTCCATGTTTTCCTTACTTTTGCCTTTTCTTTGACAGGACCCGTTAAAGTGTGTATCTTAGCTGGCATTAACTTGGTTGAATAGCGGACGTTGATTTAAGTATAGCATTTCAGATTGAAGAACAGATGTGGACTAATTGAGCATTGAAGTATGTCGCTCTGGATAAGAGCATCAGCTAAATACTGTTAATGTAAATGTAATAAAGTCTATGCATCTGAATGCAATATCATGGTCAAGCGTCCCAATACATTTGTCCATATAGTGTATATGTATGCTGGAGCCTAACCCAGTGCTCATGGGGCAAAACAAAACACCCTGAACAGGTCGACTAAGATCACAACAAAGTGATACTGGAGTGCAATGAGACGGTAAATAAGCACAGCCTCTTACATCAGAGAACATTCACTCCACCTCCCACCACCTGCCTCAAATCTCAGACATCAACATTCAGTAGCAAACATAGTCTCGCTGAAGTCTTTTGAAACCGCTTCAGTGACTCAGGCGAAACAGAATTATAACTGTGATTCAGAGTTTTCAAAAAGTCTAATCTTTTATGTGCAGCAAAACCAATTAAATACATACAAAATACAAACAAAAGCTAAGGCAGACCAAAAGGAATTAAAGGTTCCAAAAAGATTGTGGCTTGAATGTTTGGTTTTAGATAAAACATTAGTATAGGTATGGGTATAGGTTCATAACTTTAAAAAGGTTCATAATGTGGCTCATACATCCCATTTAAAAAATGGCTTACTGAAAAACTTTCACTAAATAGGTTCTTTCAAGAACAAAAAGGGGCTCCAAAGAACCCTTTTGGCACCACCATAAGAGGTTTCATTTTTCTTAAATAGTCCATCGAGGCATACTTCAGAGAAGGAGTCAACAGAGATGGCTAGAGGCATGATCATCCACTTCAGGTTCTGGCTGGGCAAGAATGAAGTGAAAATGTGAAGATTTGGAAATTAAATTCGAAGATCTGTCTTCAGATGAAGTCCTTTCAGTATTTTTGCCCCATCCATGATATTCACACACTTCTTGCTTTCTGCTGAAAGACTCCTCTCAGACACATGGAGAATTTATGAAGCGTGAATTTATGACCAATAATAAGATACAACAGCGCCAATAATATCCTATTTAATCAACAACATAGCCTTTGACCTGTGGAAAAAGAAGTTATTTCTTTGGAGGCCAAACAGTATTTTGTTAGTGTTTGTTTTTGACTTTGAGCAACATGATCACACTGGAAAGTCATTGACAGCACAAGTCTGTTTATCCTACTCCATGTGTTTTTTTTTTTTCTCATACCATCAGCCCTAACACTCAGAATTATTCATCACCGCTGGCTCCCTGCAACAGTGCATATTAATGGGACGAGACAAGTCGAGCATTATTTATTCATTTGTCAACAAAGTTGCAGCGTGTGGAGAGAACATCATTAAGGCTGACCTCTCTCTCCCCGAGTCGTAAAGGAGCCAGACGGGCCCAGAAGTAGCTGCAGTATGTGCATGGAGGCTTTCACATCTGTGTATATATATGTGTGTGTGTGTGTGTGTATGAGAGAGAGAGAGAGAGAGAGAGAGAGAGAGACAGACAGACAGACAGAGGGAGAGAGAGACACACAGAGAGAGACTTCTCACCAAACCTCCCTCATACTGACTATGAAAAAAAAAAAAAGAACTCATGGTTTGAGAGTACATTCATTATGTTTATTATGTTTACATTTGACACATTAACATGTTATTTTACTACGGAAAAAAATTCAGTGACGGAAAAAAACCCACTAATTTATTTTTAAATCAGCATCTCTATGAGTGTGAAACCATTCCATGCCAGTGTCTGTTAAATTCCTACACAAGCACCTAATTCTGCTTCATGAGGGACTGATTAGTGATCACCTGAGTCAGATCTTATTTAATGAGGAAAAAAATAAAAACACTGCTGTAATCAAGACTCTCCTCTCGCAATGAGACCAGTTGGATGGTAAAACACTACTAGAAGTTTGTCAAAGGTAATTATCGCCTTTTTGTTTGAGTGAACAAGAGATTTTTTTTTTTAATTATTCAAGTTCTGTAAAACACTGCATAATTTCTCTTTTGATGTTTCGCCATTTCCTTTAAAATCATGCTTTAAAGAGCAATAATGTTATTTGGAAATCAGGAGAAATATTGTCAGCAGTTCTTAAAAACTAAGGCAAAGCTGTTCTAATACTTGCACCTATAAAAAATAAAACCTGAGAAACTGCACATTTTTGCAAAAAATCCCATGGACACAATCCAAACTCTTGTGGGAAGCCTTCCGAGAAGAGTGGAAACTCTTATAGCTGCCAGAGGGGACCAACTTTATATTAAAGTCTATGTATTTAAAAGCAATTTCAATAAAGTCTGTTAGTGTAATGGTCAGGCATCCCAACACTTCTGTAGTGTATGATGCTTAATGAAACTTTGATGGCTGTGATGGCTCTCTGCTCACTGCATAGAGTACTACGTAGGAACCAAAATACAGGGTTTGCACCCAAATAGGGTTTATGTCTGACAAAGAGCCAATGGCGATTCAGCCATGTATGCAGTATTTCATATGTTGGCTCCCGCAGAGGGACAAGGCCAAGGGAGGAGTACCAGAGCAGTAACAAAGTAAAATACGGGTGCATTGGATAAGTGAAAGTGACCATTCTGTCATCCGTGAACACACCACAGTACGAAATACGTCCTCTGCATTTAACCCACGCCCCAAGTGAAGCAGTGGGCAGCCAGGAACACAGTGCCGGGGGAGCAGTGTGTGGGGATGGTACCTTGCTCAAAGGAACCTCAGAGATGCTTAGCAGGAATCGAACCCACGAATTCCTGATTGCAGAGCGAACCCTAACCACCAGGCTACCAGCCGCCCTTGATAAGGATAGTTGTTTAAATAAATGGCTGAGAAAGATTCATGATCCAAGATTCTTTGTCACATGGATAGTTATACAAGCACAACACGCAGTGAAATGTCTCCTAAACCGCTCCTACTGGGACTGGCATTTACAGACGAGGGAAACAAGACAAACATGACATCAAGACATGGGGTAGCTAGTTTCATCCAGAAGACGCAGTGTCAAATGAAAGAACACAACAAAACGGACCACACTAGAAAGTATTTAAATTAAGTGGCCCCTCATAGTCACGGATGAACGCGCACACAGCACACAGTGTGAACAATGTGAAATTCTTCTCTGTATTTAACCCTTTCACCAAGTGAAGCAGGGGACTGCCAGCAATACAGCACCCGGGGAGCAGTGTTTGGAGATGGTACCTTGCTCAAGTGTGCCTCAGTGGTGCCACCAGCAGTTCTAGGATTCAAACTCATGACCTTCTGTTTACAGGGGCAACTCCCAACTACCAGGCCACCAGCTGGTTAGCTAAGCTAACCAGAAAGCACAAGAGGCAGCACCTGCCCTCTCACCTAGTTTCAAATCCTACATGATGGAATGTAGGTGCATGCACAATCTTACCAGTTCTCAACTCAGCTAGCACAAAGGTAAAAGGGAAAATGGTACAACAAACAGAACACTTGACCAAAAAACAAGCAAGCTACAAACAGCCTGGCCTCGAGCCAACAGACAAGTGAACCAGTCTGACAAACTACAAGCAAGCATTTCCCATGAACAACAAGTAAGCAACAAGGCTAGCACAAGGCTTCAAGGTACAGCTTTTAAAGGGGAAGCTCCACCCCTTGGCCAGCTGTCTGCCTCCTCATTGGCCCTTTGAAATCAACAAGCCAATGATGATTGACACTTGGATTCACCTATGAGAGGAGAGCCAGAGTCAGAGGAACAGGGAAAAAAGAGCAGAGAGGAAACACTGACAAATACCTAATTGTGCGCTATATGGGTGTACAAACTCAATGTGTAACTTACAAAATGCACTATAGAGAAAGTAGGGAGCCATTCCAGATTCAAAGTGCACCCAGACAAACATTAACAGTTTAGTTGTTGAGGAGAGGGAAAAAGATGGTAGTGGACTGATACTAGAGGGTATGGTTATCAGTATCGGGCATGAAAGGTGGTATCATGCCACACCAAGCGGAATATTTTCACTTGGTGAATAGATTAAATGCAGAGAAGGAAGTTAACATTTTTGAGCACCCAATGGCCTTGTCGTTAGGGTGTTGCCCCTGCAGTCAGAAGGTTGTGGATTCAAAGCCCATTACTATTAGTGGCACCACGTTTGAGCAAGGTACCGTCCCCACACACTGCTCCCCGGGCGTCCCTGTTGGTGGCAGCCCCCTGCTTCACTTGATGAATGGGTTAAATACAGAGAAAGACTTTTACACTGTTCACACTGTGTGCTGTAGTGTGATCGCACGTGACTATAAGGAGCCACTTTACTCTATATCACCTGATACAAATAAAGTAGGAGGGAAAGGGGATCAGAGGCCCCATCTAACCTAACGAACTTTTAGTTGATGAAAACAAACTATTTTCACTATCTGAAAATATATCATAACTGATTAAAAGCTAAGCATGTCATCACATTAGCACTGTCAGTTAAAAAGGTGCATGTATGTTTGATGATAACATTGAATGGCATTCTGATGGAATTTAATCAACTGAAGCTCTCTCAGCTTATAGTATATCTCATGATCACTGTCAGCATTGCTTAGGGACTCAACAGAAAGTAATAAAGCTTTGTACTGGTTTGTGCTGTGTCATTGGTTCCAGATTGGTCCACAAGGGCATGAACATGGGTATTTTGGCAGCTGCAACATATATTTACAAAGGTGGTTACATTTTTGGCCAAAAAAAAAAAAAAACAACTTTGAGTTGCCATGATAAATTAACAATTGCCTTTTTCTATAGTGTCCTTGAGAGTCTTGAGGCTGAAGTTTTATTATTAACTTGAAAACATCATACGTCATCTGAATTAGTTAAAGCAGCCCTAAGGCAAGGTAAGGAAACGTTTATTGTTCAAATAAAAGTTTTTGTGCAAAAAATGCCAAAAGAGTCATTAAAAATAGTGGAAAAATAAGTAATTTCGGCTTATTTTTAATTCATGGGTGCTGGAAGCATTTTTAAAGTGGGGGGCTCTACGTCTCGTATGCAGTCCGGGGATGGGGGGGAGGGCGTTCTGTGTGGTCTAGGCTGTGGTCTGGGGGGTGGACAACACCACCATGGTTTCGTAAGTGACTGAGTCAAAAATGTCAAAAAAGATGATCACCCCTATTATCTAGATATGTCCTAAACCATCTGAGGACATTTCTGAGAGCAAAGTCCCATTTTCCAGTCTGTCTAGCAGTACCGTGTGACTGACAGTGAGATCTAACAGTACCAAGTTATCTTAGCTGTGTCTGTATGCATACAAATGTCCTTTAATACCTTTCATTTAATAGCTTTCATTTCATACCTTGATGAAAGCAGTTTCAGTACTGGGATGTTGACAGACGCCAGATTGAAAGTAGCCATTTAAATCCAAGTAATTACTGATTATTTTGGGAACTACTTTCCCAATACCCTTGAGCATGAATAGCCTGAAACAGGCGTAGAATTGTTCGGTGTGGAGACATCCAGGTTTCTCTTTTTCGAGAGGGTTTTGATAGCAGTAAATTCAGACGTGTGGGTCTTATTTTTTTGTGTTGATATCACTGCCTGACTGAATGGACATCTTGCTTTGTCTAATATTTTCAGTTTTACGATGGAACAAAGTTGCGAGCTCATTACACATTTTTTGCCCATAGGATCTCTGGAGGTAACTGTGTAGCGGGATTTGTTAACCTATCCATGGTGCCAAAAGTAATGTGAATGTTTCCATTGAATATATTAGAGATATGAGATCGCCTAGCTCTTTTGAACCCTGCGTTGTAAATGCAAAGGCTTTCTTTGAAAATGTCAGTCAATCTGAAGCTTAGTTTTTCTAATTTAATGCTCAAATGTTCTGTATTGTCTTTTCCAGTGACAGCTGTGATGTTTCTCCATGGTGCTTTCTGTTCAGCAGACATCACCTCAGCACATGAACAGCGTGAACCATGCAAAATTATCCTCTGCATCTAACCCTTTCACCTGAATGAAGCAGCGGCCAGCCGACAACATAGTACTCAGGGAGCAGTGTGTGGGGGAGGTACCTCAGTGGTGCCATGGGCAGTCCTGGAATTCAAATCCACAACCATCAGGCCACCAGCCGCCCTTTAGACCCTTTAGAGTAAAACTGATTGAGAGGGTCATCCATAGACTCTGCTATAATACTAGGTAACATAGACATGGCTGCCATAAATAGAGCCCTGGTATCCTCACTAACGTACCTCTTTTTGACAGTTTTGGACCTAGTTTGGGTAACTGGAGCAATGAGCCAATCAAAGAAAAGACACAAATGGCCAGGCAGATGTCCTTAACATGCTGAATCAAATCTAATGTGTCAAACATGTATACTGCGGGGGGTGGGGAGGGGAGGTAGATAATAGTGTAGATGACAGTAAAATACTTGCTTTCCATCACAGCACTGAGACATTTAATGGCTCACCGAGTGATATCTCCTTGACCTGAAATGTGTCTTTAAATAAAGCAGCTACACCCTTTCCTAGACTCAAGAAATAAAATCACGACCTAAAAGTGACTTGTTGGCAAGCACTTGAAGATTACAAACTGCTAAGTTTACAGAGCAGGAAGGACTTCAAACAGCCTGAAGTTTATGTAAAATGAACCAGGCTAAATAAAAATGTTAGACTAACAAGAGAGTTTTATGCACATTATTAACGTTTTATACTTGTGACAGACTACCATTCATAATGCAAAGAGCTATAAAACATTCAGAATTTGCATGATTACAGTCATTAAGAACAGTTGATTGATATCAGTCCATAACAAAAAGCACTTTGATGAGATTGAAGTTGAGCCCATTGTAATAAGAAATGATTGTGGGGATCACTGGAATGAATCATAGGACAAATTTTCTGGACTGACTCACAGGCACATCCCAGGTTTCATGGCCCACATGGCAAAGCAGAACTCCCCATCTCTCTGGCCCATTTGCAGCGCCTTCTGAGTGCCAAAAGTGGCATCTGTGCCTAGCAGCTGTCCTGATCTGTGTTCATCTGTGAGGGGTCAGACCACCCACCATGCAAGCCTACCCACCTTTCACCTGGTCCACATTTGCCAGACTCACAATCCAGAACCTTGTCTGACTCATCCCGACAAACTGAACAGTATTGGCTGCTTCACTCTCCTGCTCCGCAGTCGTTTGATCTGCCCTGTTTAATAGCCATGCCTGCTCTGCTCCAGCCCTTGGTTTGTTCCAACACCAAAATCTGTTACCAAAACCAATTGCTCTCAAGCTCCGTTTGACTGGCCTTTATTGATGGAGGTACTAAATCTCAAACTAGTAAAAGGTGCAATAATACAAGCTCATGCATGCACTTATCTTGGTGGTGGAACATGTTGGCTGGTCCCTTTATGACGGCTGTGAAAAGGCAGTTTAATGGTAATCCACTGCTGTGTTATTAATTGCACTCTCTGCCGTGCATATTGAGTTTTATGGCCTGGAACTAGCATCCATTTTAACCCTCTCGGTTTGTGATGCAGATGTTTGATGCTCATGATCAAGTGTAAGAAAATGGTGGAGTTCATACCTAGGCTAATCTGGACATATCATATAGCTAGTGGGGCAGCCGGTGGCCTAGTGCTTGAAAGTTGTCCCAGCAATCAGAAGGCTGTGGGTTTGAATCCCAGGACCGACAGTGGCACCCCTGAGGTTCCCTTGAACAAGGTACCGTCCCCACACACTGCTCCCCAGGTGCCCCGCTGGTGCCAGCCCGCTGCTTCACTTGGTGAATGGGTTAAATGTAGAGAAAGATTTTCACACTGTTCACATTATGTACTGTAGTGTGTTCATTTATGACTGTAAGGAGCCAGTTTATTTTAGTATACACAGATCAGTCCCAGCAATAAAAAGACCTGCCTAATATTGTGTTTCCCCTCATGTCACCAAAACAGCTCGGACCTCTCGAGACATGGACTCCATAAGACCTATGATGGCTACAGATCCTTTAATTCAATTTTATGTCTATAATGCTTTTTAAAACCAAAGCTGTCACAAAGCAGCTTTAGAGAGCAAGTCAAAGATGACAGAGGCGAGGAAAAACTTCCTGAACTGGAGGATGAAACCTCGAGAGGAACCAAGACTCAAAAGGGGAACCCATCCTCCTCTGATCCTCCTCTGGAAAGTCCTGTAAGTTTCAAGGAGGTGGAGGCCATGTCAATGCTCCTTTGTCATGTTCCTCAAACTGCTAGGGAATACCACTGCCATGAAGGGGTGTACTTGGTCTGCAACAGTGTTTAGGTAGGTGGTACTTGTCAAAGTAACATCCACACGAATGCAAGAACATTTCCCAGAGGATCATACTGCTTCCACTGGCTTGCCTTCTTCCCATAGTGTACACGCACCCAGCTATGCACATGATACACAAGAACACATGACTCAACAGACCAGGCCTGATTCATGATTCATCAGACCTCTGTTCTGATGCTCACATATCAATTGTAGGTGCTTTCGGTAGGCAGGGGTCATCAAGGGCTCTCTGAACAGCCTGTGCATCTCCATACCCAGTGCACTGTGATGCACTGTGTTCAGACACCTTTCTATAGTAATAACCTTTACAGCACTTTGTTCTTCAGAAGCTCTTCAGTGGGCTAGCCTTCACTCCCCATTAGCATCAATGTGCCTTGGACAACCATCACTCTGTCATAAGTTTACCAGTTGTCCTTCCTTGGACCACTTTTGGTAGGTATGAACCACTGCACACTGGGAACACCCTACAATACCTGCTGTTTTGGAGACGCTCTGACCCAGTCAGCTAGTCATCACAATTTGGCCTTTATTAAAATCAGATCTTTACTTTTCCCAATTTTTCCAGCTTCCAAAACATCGACTTCAAAAACTGTCTGTTCATCTGCTGTTTAATATATCGCACCCCGTCACACAAGCCGTTGTAAAAAGATAATCAATGTTATCTTTAATGTTTAACAGCAAGGAAGATGTGGGGGCAGCTCTCAAGATTAAAATGCAGGCAATTGACAATCATAAGAGACATCAATGAACATTTATTACTTTGGATTTTGACTACTGAACCAGTCATTAACAGAGATTTAGTTTTTGAATGTAGAAAATAAATGTGTTTCACCCTGCTGTTCATAAATTCATGAAGGCAAACTGACAGGATGTGAAATTTGCACCCTGTAGACAGACAGACTTTTTGTTAAAGGAGGGTACGTCTTCGCATTTCTCATTCCACCAGTGCTACACCCCCCAGGAAAAATTAAGGAGCCACCAATGGCAAATAAGCAAATCACAGATATGACAAATGGTTTTTGTATAAGAGTTGAGCATTCTAGCTTCTGAAACATACCCCAAACCAAGGACAATATTTTAATTACACCTACATAAGCCATTCATGACCACTGACACAAATGCACAAGAGCCTTTGTAAAGGTTTTCAACAAGCAACAGTTATTATAAAAACTGCTATTGTAGTTAACAAAGCAAGGGCCAGTCAAAAGAATGCTTTAGATAATTGCCAGGATGCTGGTGGTAGTGGTGCACACATATTACTGTGTCATGAATAGGAGTAGAGGAAGTGACAACACTTTGGACTCATCTCATTCATGCCTACCTGCCAGCTGTGATAACATACTCATGCCTAATAATATTTTCATTAAAGAACTGCTTATTTGGCATGTTGCAATGAAACGTGTTTGCCTTTTGCTTAGATTTTGAAGGTTCTTGTGCAAAGTCTTAACAGAAAGACCATTTGGTATTCATGGAACCCACATTTACATTACATGTATGGCATTTAGCAGATGCTTTTATCCAAAGCAACTTCCATTCCCTAACTATAGGGGGCAGTCTCCCTAGAGGTCCCTAGGGGTTAAGGGTCTTGCTCAGGAACCCAGTGGTGAGATGCTGAAGGTAGTCGAACCCATGACGTTTTGGTCCAGAGGCAAGTATCCTACCCACTAGGCCACCACCACCACCAACACACCTTAAGTTAAAAGTGGACACATCTTTAACACAGCTGAAACAAGCATGGTTTTATGATGAGTTTTTACTTCTTTTTTTGTCCCCCCAATAATAATGTTATATTTCTGCCTTTCATTTGGTGCACACAGTGAGTCAGTTTGGCTCCTTTTCTTACTGACTGAAGCCAGTTGTCAGTGTTGATTGATGTGTTTGAATGAAGATATGGCCCTTTACGGGCCATAAAAAGCCACAAATTGTTGCGAATTCCATGCCTGCATAATTCATTCTCCTTGGCCTAGAGCACCGGTAGTGCACCCGACGCCAAAACCTGGTCAAAAACAAGCGGTTTACAACATTTTACAGTCTGTTCTTGCGGGGACCTTTTTTCCATTACTGCCACGCCAACTTGTTTACATCTCTCGGCCCGATAAGCAGGCGAAACCAGCAGCCCTCACATTTCCATCCTTATCGGAAAAGGCTCAGGCTTTTTCAAGGCACGGAACTCATCCGCTCCACTTTTAGGCAGAGAGAGAGAGAGAGAATGTGAGAGAGAGAGAGAGAATGTGAGAGAGAGAGAGAGAATGTGAGAGAGAGAGAGAGAGAGAGAGAGAGAGAGAAAGAGAGAGAGAGAGGTGTCCTACATAGCCAAGCTGTATCAGGTGATTCTCAGCATGAAACCGATGGGAAGAAACCCGCCGGGGACTTTCAGGCTTGGTTCAGATACAAAAAAAAGGAAAGGAAAAAAAAATCATTTGCATGAAAATGACATTACTGAAATTGCAATCAGATGGAGACGCGCAGGGCTGAAGTGTCATTCTCGAGAGATGAGGTGACGGCGGTATATTTAATTTAAAAAAAAAAGAGAACAAGGATAAAACCTTTCCCAGATAAGCAGAGAGAGCACTTTCATCTTCTGTCACCTTTGTCCCGTTATTGTCTTCTCATTGTTTTGCCCCCTTCATTGTTTTCCCTCGCTTCCCCTCCCTTCTCACTTGCTCCGGTACTCTTGGTCCCCCTTTATATTTTATAATTATTATTTTTCCTCATTATTTATTAAGCTTTCATTTTGCCAAGTCTCTTTTAAGGCCTCTGCCCTTAAAATGAGAGCCGGGCCAGACTCATGCTGGTCATTAAGGCCTGCAGGGATTCAGTGGGGAAACAGAAATGTGCAATAATGAAAACGAGTCATTTCCTTTTGTAAGGTCTAATAGTCTTTAATTTATGATAAATGCTCTTAATGCCAATTAATAATGAAGGATTTTTTCAAAAAGGTATTTAATTCATAAGCTAAAGGAACATGGGCAGTTAAGTCTAATATACCTATTATATAATACCCCCCTCCCCCCCTCCCCTTTAACGAGGATCAGCAGTTGTGCTTTCAGTCCATCACAGATTTTTTCGGAGAACCGAACTAATAATTGTTGGCTGAAACCCCCGCACTAACACGGAAACACAGATATCCTCCTCGTCCACCACGCCCCCTCGTGCTGGGTTGCTAAGCACCGCACCCAAATATAAACAACCAGCACAAGGACGAGGGGGCGTGGCGGACGAGGCCTGGGGATCACAGCTTTTTTCATGGCAATATATAATTTTTCATGCATTTTTATGCTAAATTAAGAGAAATATAATTTAATAATTTTGTTCTTCTTAAAGCCCTGCATTTTTATTACTGTAAATTACATTTAACCTGCTTAGACCAAAGAAAACGACAGCGCATACCAAAGAAAACGTCTGTGCATGAATTACAGTACAGTCTATACAGGGGTAACATCAGTATTTTACATTCCAACACCGCGGGAGTTCAGTGTAAACTACAGTACGGATACAGCTTTACCTTTACATTTTCTTTAAGTGTAATGTATTAAGCTGAATTTGAAATGAATTTGAATTGTTTTGGGAGCATATTTGGGGGCGTATTTAGGGTTTACCCTAAAAATGTAGGCATTTTTAGGCCTATTTTTTTTCACCACATCACAACATTGCGTTTTTTCACTATACGCATGTGCTCTTGGAACGTAACTCACATGAGAAGGGGGGGGTTTACTGTACATACACAGTTAACTCCCATAGAATTCGCGGTTCAGTCATTCGCATATTTTTTCTTAGAACCGAACTAATAATTGTTCATGTAACCCCCACGGCAGATATCCTCTGGATTATATATAATTTTTCATGCATTTTAGTGCTAAATTAAGAAAAATATAATTAATTTTGTCACATAAATAACAAATTCAGCTACATTTCCATATAAAAAATAACTCTGTGGTACTGTTGAGAGAAAACGTGATGGTGAAATACCGCTGTACTCAGAGACAGGAGGTTTGAAAGTAGCCAGTCTGAGAACATTATTTATTTCTCCTTGCTGCTGATTGGCTACTGCCCTGTGACACATCTCTGGCAGATACAGTATGTATACGGGTTTACCTTTACATTTTCTTTAAGGGTAATGTATTAAGCTGAATTTTAAATGAAATTGAAGTGTTTTGGCAGCATATCTGGGGGCATATTTAGGGTTTTCACTATAAAAATAGGCATTTATAGGTATTTTTTACTACATCACAAATTCCTGTTTTTTCACAATTCGCGGGTGCTCTTGGAACGTAACCCCCACGAATGTTGACGGTTTACTGTATGTATTTTGGTACACTTGAAAACATACATTCATAACCAGGTTGGAGCACATTCTGTTTTAAGAGATCATCACAGATCTGTAACCTGTGGAAATATTAAAATCCGAAGTAAATACTCTGATCATTTCATAGTAACCTGCTAAAAGCCTTACTTTAGACATTCACTGGTCAAGGACTCAGCCAGTGTAAATCCACACAATCATCATCTAAAATACATGTGAAAAACGGAAATCATTTTCAGAAGTCAGAATTCTTGAACTTATTAAACTGCTATCTGGTGCTCTACACACATATTAGCTCAAACGTGGAGGGGAGCCAAATACAGTAGTCAATGCAGTCTATGTCTAATGTGAGATCATGATGTTTATCTTTTGTTCATTTTGCATTCGTGTAAAACACCAAACATGACAAGTAACTGCATTTTATGGAATTGAAGTTATTGTATAAACATTAGTTTGAGTAAGTCGTTTGACTGTCATTCTTAGAGTCAAAGAGCGTTTCATGTGAAATATTGCATATTTAATGCTGTTTGAGTAGATATGTATAGAGCAGTGGTCTAGACATACCCTGGTCCTGGAGCTCTACTTTGGAGCAGCTGGTGTTGCCCCTACAATCAAAATGTTGTGGGTTTAAATCCCAAGACTGCTAGCAGCACCACCTTGGTACCCCTGAGCAAGTTACCGTCCCCACACACTGCTCCCCGGGCTCCCCATCATTGGTGGCAACCGGCATCTGCTTCACTTGGTGAATGGGTTGAATACAGAGAATTTCAAATTGTTCACAATGCGTGCTGTGGTGTGTTCATGCATGACTAAGAGGCCACTTTACTTCACTTCCAGCCCTCCTCCAACACCTGCCCTGACTAATGAACTTTTATCAGAAGTCCCTGATTGTCTGAGATGTTAAGAAGGAGGGGCAGTATGTTAGATGTAGGGTGAAGCTAAGCATGGCAAGTAAGTAGGTCTTCAGGAAGAGGGCTGTCAAGAGAATTTGTCCTACAATTAGATTGACTGTAACTACACTTAAGTCTGGGTAAAGTATCTCAGCTAGTTGTTCATTCCATTTATAATTCTGTGTGGGTTAAGGAACATGATCAGTAAATAGTTTACAAATGTATCAAAATAAGATTAGGTTTAAATATATCCATGTATTTTAGGCTTATAATTCATATATTTATTGAGTGTGTATTTTCCTTGTCATTTTCATGTTCTGATATTATTCTGATACTTGTTCATGAAGGACATAGTAACACACAGTAACACACAGTCAGTTGGTAATAAGTTACCGTGTGTTCCACTTTAAAATGTTGTACTTGTTCATACTCAACTCATGAGGGAGAACAACAGTAAAACCCCATTTATTGGTAATTAGTCAATGTGTTGTGTGAGCTGTGTAAACTGTCCATTTGTCATACATGGACACACCACAGCACACAGTGAGAACAGGGTGAAGTTCTCTCTCCATTTAACCCATTCACCAATTGAAGCAATGGGCAGCCAGGAACACAGCGCCCGGGGAGCAGTGTGTGGGGACAGTACCTTATTCAAGAGTACCTCAGTGGTGCCACTAGCAGTCTTGAGATTCGAACCCACAACTTTCTGATCACTCTATAACCACCAGGCAGTAAATTAGTGGCAGGACAACATACAGTGAACCATGCTGTCATGTCCCGGTTTACCTCCTGGGGGGGAACTTTCCGACCTGCCTGTTCTTTTCCCCACCTGTCTCCTCACCTGTTTTCTTAATAATCACTTCATCACTCTCCCTATTTAAAACCCCCACCACTATCCACCTGTGCTCAGTCATGAGTTTCAACTACCTTAGTGTAGCTCGTCTTCCTACGTTTCAGTTATTTTCCAGACTTACTTCTCTCCTCATATCTCCTAAATTCTCATTCATGGAATATCTCTTCACTTCAACTGCCATTGCTCCAGGTGGTATTTTCTTCTTTCTCACTCTTCATCCTCCTCACTTAGTTCATTCACTAGTTTGCATCGTTTCATAGCCTCCTTATCAATAGGTTTAGCTTTCTTGCTCTCCTTTCCACTTTGTTGTCACTCCCCTCCCTCGCTCACTAGCTTCCCTTCCTCCACTGACACATTCCATTCCTTTTTCCCGTAGTCAGTCACTCACTTCCCCTCACATTATAGCCTAGTCTCTGTCTTTCTGCCTCTTAGTTAGCTTCTCTCTCCCTTTAGTTAATACTTTTCATTTCATTTTCTTCCTTTTTATCAGTTCATCTGTCTTCATCTCTCTACCGTTTCTTTTTCTGTTTCCGTTCTTTGTGTTATTCCTCTCTTCCTCCTTTTCCTTTTCGAGCATTTTTCAGACTAGTGTTTGGCAAGCCGCAGGCTGGCAAGTTTACTGAGTCTTCATTAGTGGGCCTGAAGTGTGGCCCTAGACTTTCAAACCCTTGTTATAGAAAGTGGATGGAATCCAGAGGCCCTCTCCAAGGTGTTTATTCAGGGACTATTAGAGGAACTGAATAATGAGTTAGCTACCTGAAAACCTGCACAGCAGGGTGATGTGCACCCAAGTTGAGAGCATGGAACGAAAGCTCACTGGTCCTCAGAGGTCCCCAGCATCAGGTATCAATGAATAGACTCTCTTCGTAATGCATACTGATGTGAGCTGGAGCCACCTGACAAAGCCACGATTCCTCCAGAGTACCTGGGCCTAAAGAAGGTCTCCAGCAAGGATAAGGCCTTGCCGCTTCCACGGCACTGACCTTATGACTGCCCAAGGACCACTCCACCTCCACTGTACTCTCTCTCTAGCCCCAAGCAAAAAGCCATGGAAGATACAATGCGTTAACCAAAACAGAAAAACACAGAACTGTGCAGATCAGGGATGCGCGAGGAAAGGGGCTGGGTTCACATAATTCAAACATTCTACACCAGTTTCCTTGAACTTACATTATGTGAACATTAAAAATGCTCATCACGCTCATGCATGCTCACTAACAAAAATGCTTCTGCAAGGAAGACGGGATCTTCTTTCGCATCATGTTAAGAGTGTACAGTCAGTATTTAAGATACATTTGTAAGGTAGCAACTAATTATGTTGAATCTTAAGATAAATCTCCACAGAAAAGTAGAGAACACAGGACACACTCAATGTCCAGTTCTTCATTCAGACCAAATCTATTTTATGCCGTTACTGTGACTCCATACCTTTATATATTATTGGGGAAAGAATGTGGCAATAACAAAATATTATCTTTAGTATGTTTGAAATATTGTTTTGTTCTTTTCTGATTAGAAATTCTACTACTACTACGAATAATAATAATAATAATAATAATAACAATCATTATTATTTATTGTTGTTTGCTTGTTGTTAATGTTAGTATTTTTTAAATTATTATTATTATTATTATTTATGGACTGCACTGTGGACGACATTCAAGACAGCTCAGTGGTCACTAATAGTCAGCTCAGAAACAAAACAAGAATAAATGAAATTTACTTTTGTCTCAATTTTGGTGAAACAGGAAACACATTATCCATGTCTGCCAAATATATGTAGAGGAAAAAAAAAACATCTTGAAGTTATAGATAATGGAGGAGATTCAAAATGTTTTTTAAATCCTCTTGACAGTATTAAAAATGACCTGTGGTCTATAATACGTCCAAATAAGTTAACAGATAAGGCTTACATTACTTTCTTAAGCAATGTAAGTTCAATTATTTATTATATGCCTTTTATAGACCTAAGGAGCTTTACAACACAGACATGCAGACAAAAGTAAACACACAGCATAAAAAAACAATTAAGAAAGAAGCAAAGGCATAAAAATGTACATACTTACAATAGGGAGAAAAAAATTAGCTTCATATTGAAGATGTTCAAAAAAAAAATAATACATCACACTTATTCAACCTTTGTACCCTTTGAGTGGTCTTGAATGCACTATTACAATAATGTGTTTTTGTGGTCGCTTCTGGTTGTGGATTCAATGAATAATGAAAAAAAAAATGACACCCACTCATTTCTGAGCTTTCTACTATTCTGACCAACCATGGCCCGTAAGTGTTGCAATAAAAAAAAGTGAAGAACCTTTTGAAGGGTTTGTAAAGGTTCTATTTGAATGAATGTTTTCCCCTCATAAGCAAAGAATCATTCAGGAAACATTACATACAATATAAGCGAGTTTCCATTTGTCATACGTGAAAAACACCACAGTACACAGTATGAACGCATTCACCCAAGTGAAGCAGTGTTCAGCCAGGAACACGGCGCCCGGGGAGCAGTGTGTGGGGACCACCAGCAGTCCTGGCATTCGAACCCACAACCTTCCGATCACAGGGGTTTCCCCCTAACCACTTGGCCATACAATGTGCCTCAATCAGTGTATGCTGCCATACAGCTTTCAAATGAAGTGATAGCATCTTCATGAAGACAAAGTATAAAAAATTGAAATCAATTCAAATATCACAAAGATCAAAAGGCTCTCTATTAAGTTGCTATGCTGCAGTGTGTTGGCAGTCTCTGCTATACCTGTAAATAGCCAACAAATAAGATACTGACACTGAACTGCATGAAAGCAAAAAAAAATGTTTCCCCACTAATGGAGTGGCATCACATACTAGTTGTTCACTATATTATAATACAGGGGACACTTTACTTTAAGTCCTATTTTTGATGCAGAAAGCTATACTACAAAGCGTGTGCCTTAAGGACAAGTTCATTTATTATTATTATCATCAAGGAACTATCATCCATCAATCAATTATGAATTATATAAATGTAATAATTATACAATACAATTATATCAACACTCTCACTCAACTCTTTCTTATACTGCTAAATAAAACGATCATTCTAATTTGTTTGGCATTTTCACGACTCATAAAAGCTGTATTTGATTGAGGGGCTACGATCATTGCTTCAACAGCAACATATTGGGCTTAGTTGTCTATTCATACTTTGCTGCTACATTACATCTATTTTTATTCCAACAAAAGTGATGGTTAATTACCAATAAAAACATTTTTTCAGGGTAATTTTGAATGAGTGTTTGAGTGTCCATTTGTAAATATCAAAGTCTTTAAAAAAAAGTAACTAGAAGCTGAATGTTACTACTTTAAATGAAGTGTAAAGATCACTTCTGAGCATCTGATCACTTCTGAGCACGATCTTGCAAAAAACCCTCTAGAAATTGGTAACATGTGCTATCAGTGTGTATTATGATCTTTCAATGCATCTACTGAACCATTTCAATGTCACAAAAAAAACATTCATTGTCAAAAAATAAATAAATAAAGAGCACAATATTTACTCTTTCAGCCCAAACTAAAAACAAGCATGTGAGGCTCATTTGTTATTGCCAACTGTGAGACACATGAAAGTTTGAAAGGCTCACTCCCTGACTCCCTGAGTAAATCTGTTGAATGTCAACATCTGTGCTCAATAAGGGAACTATTAACTTTTGCATCAATACATCTTCTTGATTATTGCAAGAACTCCCAAGGTTTATGGTCATGTGATTTTCATTTTTCTACCACAATAATATCCTGTTCAATTCCCAGGCCCTCCATGTCTCAAATGACATTTTAAATACCAATGTAAATACATGCAAGTAGCATCTAGCTATAGCTTCAGCTATCTGTTCTTTGGTCCCTAATGGTTTCCTAAACGGTGCAAATATAGCTAAATCCCCCATGAGATTACACTGATTTATTTATTGAACTCTTTCCTTGTCTCTCTTTGGGCAGTGAATCAGATTTACTTTAAGAATACTATAAATCCAAATATTTACATTTTAGATAATCTGTAAAACAAGTCACAGTTCTTGACATGTTTTACAAATCTGAAGAGAGCTTGAATATAACAAACACAAGGGTACACATGGCATTTATGTGTTAAAGACGAAAACACTAATTTTCACAAATTATCACTTGCTGTTTAGAATTTATAGGCATCGTGGCTAAGGGAGACCACATGTATTTTCAAAAATAACCACTGTGTTTGGGTTTTAAACATTTTTGTTAAAGATGATGCTGTTTATTTTTAAAACTGCCGAGAACAAATTTGTTGTTTTTTTGGGTTTTTTAATAGTCGCAATCATGCAGTGCCTAGGGTTTAACATATCTGTGTTAAAATGAAAACACTTGATTTAAAATAGTGTAACAGCTAAACTAAACACTAACACCTCCAAAAAAGTTTGAAACATCTAATGACTTTATACAAGACATTTACATTTACAGCATTTAGCAGATGCTTTTATCCAATGCGACTTCCATTCCCTAACTACAGGGGTCTTGCTTAGGAACCCAGTGGTGGTTTCTTGGAGGTAGGATTTGAACCCATGATCTCTTGGTCCAGAGACAATTATCCTACCCACTAGTCCACCACCACCCGACACTTTACACTTAACCTTCCTATAAATAAGAGGGAGGAGGAAGTCTGCAGGTCTGGAGTTTGTTCCAGAAAAGCAAGAGTGGGCCCTGGTACAATAAAACTTCAATACAACAATAAAACCTCTTTCAGAAAATTGTCAGTTTACCTCAGAAAATGTCAGGACAACTGACCTTGTTTGTTAAAAAGTTTTATGTCAGTTGACATATGACCTTTCCAACACCAGCCTGCAGTGAAGTGCTACCAAAGCATCCAAGAACCGATAGATAAAGTTCTTAAACAGGGTCAGATAAACCGGCCGGTTTTCTGCGACACACTTGAGTGGTCTACCTGCTACAGAAGCAAAGTACTGGAAAATGGAATAAACAGCATTCATGTTCATTCGCGCCTCATTAATTCAAGGCAAACGTCTGCATGCTTTCAAAACAAATAATGCTCATTTATGCTGAGACACCATATGTGAACACTGAGTGGGTGGCTTGTATTAGGCTGAATGAGGCCAACCTATTTCTCTGGCCATATGCAAACCATACCTAACAGTAATCAGGAACGATGTGCTCTGCATGCTAAATCTGAATAGCTATCCTGTCATGAAATGTATCAAATAAGTGCATGGATTTAAATGGAAAAAACAAAGAAACGACATGACGAGTGGTTTTGATTCTGGCAGTGTAATAACATGCTATTTAGGCAAAACCAGCACTAGATTTGTCCATACAAATCAGTGTCAGCTGCACCGATCGTCTACCCTGGCACAGCAGTATTTATAATTTGACCGATCTGAACAGTCTATATATACATTACAGCTCAAAAGTTTGGACAAACCTAATTTACAAACTCTGGAAAACAATTTGAACCTGTTTGAAGGGTTGAAATTTGCTTTTAAGATGAATATAAATGGTAAAGTTGAATCTCTATGAGCAACCGAATCCTAGATTTAATAACAGGAGACAGTATATGTACATAAATGAATTACAAACCTATTGAGAATGGACTCCTGAAAATACAGTTTCCTGATCTTGGCTTGGATGTAAAATTTAAAGCACTCTTGACTTACTGCATCATTTAAAGAACAATCCAAAACTGTGCAAGTGACCCCTCATGAAGCCACTTGAGAAAATGCCAAGGGTGTGTAAAGCAGAAACGAGATAAAAGGAGCCTACAATTATAAGGACAAAAGTATTACACCAGCAGGGACTTTAATGACATTGCATTCAAATCCATAAACTTTAATATGGAGTTGGTCCCCCCTTTGCAGCTATAACAGCTTCCACTCTTCTTTGAAGGCTTTCCACAAGATTTTGGAGTTTCTGTGAGAATTTGTGTCCATTCATTCTGTAGAGCATTTATGAGTTCAGACACTGATGTTGGACGAGAAGGTCTGGCTCACAGTCTCTGTTCCAGTTCATCCCAAAGGTGTTGGATGGGGTTGAGGTCAGGGCTCTGTGTGGCCAGTCATGTTCTTCCACACTGAACTCATCCAGCCGTGTCTTTATGGAGCTCGCTTTGTGCACTGGGGCACAGTCATGCTGGAATAGAAAAGGTTCTTCCCCAAACTGGGTACACAAAGTTGGAAGCATGGTGTTGTCCAAATGTTTCCGTCTGCTGAAGCATTAAGATTGTCCTTCACTGGAAGTAAGGGGAATAGCCCAAACCCTGAAAAACAGGTGTGCCCCAGTACTTTTGTCCACACACTTTGGTCACTGCATAATAAAATGTGCTGTTTCATAGTTATAACATCTTTACCATCATTCTACAACACTGAAAAATAAGAAAAAAAGCTTCTATGTGGTGGCATCTCCAAACTTTTATGCCTGCACACTGTCAGAAAAACAAAGATTTCAAACTCTACTACATCTACTTGAGGTCAGGTAGAATTTAAGATGGTTAAAAAAAGAAAAGAAAGTGGGGGGAAAAAGTAGGCACAATATGTTCCCAAACTTAATGCATTGAAGACATTCCCTTGAGTCTTCCACCCCAGTGACAGCATTTATACTCAAAAAAGTACAGTTAATGACTTCTTCCCTGAAAGTTCTTGTTCCATATCATTAGGTACTACATCTTAGTATGGCAGAAAATGCAAATGCTGTTTGTTTGTTTGTTTTTAACAAGGGTAAAAAAAAACAAAAAAAACCAGGCAACAGTGAAATCATAAGCTTGGACATTTTTTTTTCTGGATTTGTATACATTTACCAGAAGCTTCACAGTCTTTTCACAGACAGAATTTTGTCAACATGATAATTGAACTGCTATTTAATTGTATATTAATAAAGAAATCCCTCTGTAATTGTAGAAAGTGCCTATACCTATGGTTTTAAAAGAGGCAGAATATACAGAATTGTGTGTATGCACAAGGGAAGAAGCTAGAGACTGTGTGCGTGCGTGCGTGCGTGCATGTGTGTGCGTGTGTGTGTGTGCGCGCGTGCGTGTGTGTGTGTGTGTGTGTGTGTGTGTGTGGTGTGACTGTGCTCGTCTCTGCGTGGGCGGCAACCCACATAGTGCATTTGAGTTCTTTTTATTGCCATTCTAACTGAAGTTGTTGGGGATTTGCCATGGCTTTTCTTGCAAAAACACATAATATTCGCAAAAACAGACCATCGAACCCTTTTAACATCACAGTCAGATCAAAAAGAACCAATACAAATTCTAAATGCTGCCTGTCATTAACACTTAGAAACTAAAACACATTGGCTGCCAGACTGAATATTGCATGGTCCTGTCTAGCCTTCATAACTTCGTAACGCTTTAACAGAGCTGATGCACATATCACAACAATCTGCGCAACTCACTCTCTCTAGCCATCGCGAGTCATTTAAGTTTCCAAAAAAAATCCTTTGTTCTTATTCTCCATAAACATCCCATTTGTGTTTTTGTCCAGGACGCCACGTTGTGTCTCTGAGTAAATGTGATCCAGAGAACTACAATACATCATATATTCAAAACAAGATACAAATACACTTTACCTTCTTATCAATTATATTATCCACTTCAGATCCTGATTGTGGTGAAACTGATAAGTCATACTGAAGCACATTTACGCCATGGGGGTCTCTGCACATGTATTTATGTGTGTCTTTGACAAGGAGGGGGGAGGACGTCTGCAGGTCTGGAGTTTGTTCCAAAAAGCAAAATGGGCCCTGGTACAATAAAACTTCTTTAAGTCCAAGTAAAACTAATCAGCTACTGAACTAATGAATATATCAAGAATATTCCTAATAAATTACTGAATGGTTTATATTCACTTTTTCTGTCGATTTCAAGTTTTATAAAGAGGTGATCATGAAGTAAGTCTGACAAATTAGGATGATTTCAAAAGCACCGAGTGTTTACATTTACTGATATACATATACACACACTCAAATACAGTATACACACACACAAAATTAGAATATCGTTATTATGGATCACATTCTGGGTATACAAAACCAAAAACTGACCAGAGTTCTATATTCATCATCATTATTACTTTTTTTTTGTTTATTTTATTATCATTTAATTTTTCTGCCATTTGTTGTAAAGCACTTTGAGTTGCATCTCATGTATGAAAGGTACTAAAGGAATACAGCTTCTTCTACAGTTGTCAGTTTCAAATAACTATATTTAACAATTATAACAGGTACCAAGTAACATTATGTATTATATTAGAAGCCAGATCTTAAACCTGTTTTAAACTAGAAAACAGTGTAACTCTTTCAAAATATGAGGCACCCTGTACACAAATTTTTATTGTTAATGTAACTTTCTTCGTTTTAGAATCACCCATTATCTGTTCATCATTCTCTACACATCTAAAATGTCTTCATTTTTACAGCTTCCTGGTTTTTGCATCTAATTATTTGCGACCCTTGAAGTTGCCCAGGTCAAGCGTATTAGATTCTATTCATGCATTGATCTGCAACCAAATTTGTTCAAGATGTTTCCAACTGACCAACCTTTCAGCAGAGAAATACAGCCCTCAAACAGTCCCCTGAGCAAAATAAAAGGTGAGTCCTCACTGGACACACACAATACTCAAGCAAGTGAGTACGGAAGTACGTGTAAAGTGATACATTCAGGCAAGAGGTTCGCGAGGTCACCCTGAGTAAGTTCCAAGGACATGGTGGGGACTGGGTTGATCTTAGCTCTCGATCAGAAAATGCTCTGGCTTATCTCTGGCCACCTGCTACTTTGCGGAGAACTGCTTCATTTTATGGACTTTCTTGGGAAAGATACGATCGTCTGGCAAAATCAACAACAGCATACACACCCATCGCTGGTAAATGACATGGGAGGACCTGCAGTGTTTGCTGCCATAACAGTGAATGACACATGCAAACATTCTACTGACTGTCTTCACAATTACCAGTAATGCATGAACCATGACTGGCTATACGCTCTTAGAATCAATCTCTATAAAGTGTTCCAGCGCTAACTGGGAAACATTATATTCTGATTTCACAGGACAAACAGGCCACCACACTATTTAATACATGCATTTAATAGGTCACAAAACCGCTGTCTCTGTGAACTGATGACCTGCATCTTAATGAAGGCCAGCATTCCAGTTTCTGTCTCACCTAGATTCATTCATATAATTGACTTCTCTCTTTGCAAAGTTGTTACATTTACTTCATAAAATGAGTGCTGAAATCCAATTAACCCCTTGTTCATTGCACTGGGAAGACTAAACTCATCCGATCACTGAAATGGCTTGGAAAAACAGGCCCGTCCTAGCCTTTTCTAAAACTCTGAACTATGGCAAGCAAGACCTTAACAGTTACGGTGCCTAAAATCGGCCAAGAAAGCTGTTACAGCACAAAAGGAGAAGACAGATGAAATTGTAGCATTAGATGACACATCAAACAGACTTTGTCCTTCATGTCATGGCCAATCTGACGTATAAAAAGAAAGCCTTTATCCGTTCCTAAAGCAACTTTTGAAAGGAATATGCGCTTCTATGGCCTCTATTAGTCAGTGGGCTTCAATGAATAGACATGTTAGCTAAAAGTAAGCTGGTATTCCTTTGATGTGCCTATCTTGTATTTTGTCATTCAGCTCGGGAACAAAGAAAATGACCTCACTCATCCATTAGCCCATTTTCATATCTGTAAAAAAGTGCAGAAAGATCATCTTTAATCTCAAACCACTCTGCCTTATATGCACTCCTCAGCCATCCCTGGCTGTAATGAGCAGATATGTTCTGTGTTAACCTTACATGTGAAAGTTCAATGCTAGCCCTTCTTTCTCTACACTGCCCCCCCCCCCTCTCTCTGCAGCATACTCAATAATTCAAGGCCAGAGAGCAGCACTGCAATGTGAGCACAAGGAAGACCTCATAAACATCACCCCTACCTCAAAGTAAAAGAGAGAAGGATTTCAGTCCTTGTCCATTCAGGATCATAAGGAGATGTGTTAAATGAGGATTGTGGTTTTAAAATGTAATTACATCTCCACAGACACAATATGGACTTTAGGCTAAGAAACAAAGAGTGTTATAAAACCTGTGCTGTTCCATGCATGTGCAACTTTGACTCAACACTGTTTGCCGCCATAATCTGCTCTGATATGGCAGAAACATCTGTATGTGGTACTCACTCACTTTCTGTCAGGGCTCTGAACCGGTTCAAGGAATGAAAACGAAAAACGAAAACAAATGACATTGAACAGCAACAAGAACAAAAACGCAAACAAAATAAATTTTAATCGTTCTGAACAGAAACGGAAACAGAAATTCCAAATTAACCGGTTAATAACGGTATTTTTGTTGTTCTCTTTATTAAATCAATTTGGCAGACCAAAAACATGAATTCAAATTGTGTGCGCAAATGCGACGGTGACGCATACAACGTGAAATGCCCGCGAAGCAGACGTCATAAGCAGAGCCCTTTCTGATGCGACGAGCTTAAGGTTACCAAGCACCTGGCTGTTTCATGTGCAAAGGTATGTTTAGGTTTAAGTTATTGTAGCCTAATT
>JBBPCX010000040.1:10685561-10732307 GCA_037974365.1 Hydrocynus forskahlii
CTTTTTATGAAGGGACTGTAATAATTGGTTAAGTCAAGGAACGCGTGTCAGCGTCAGCCAATCAGAGGCAGAGACTGTGTATACAAGCGCGCGCACAGAGAGGAAAAAAAAAAAGACTGGTCGACTTTTCTCAGGGGGCGTCGACTTGTGCCTCTTAAGTTGACTAGTCGTCTAGTCAAATTTTCTGTTAATGCCCTAATGTGTGTGTATACACACACACACACACACACAGATACACATTAGTTATTTTATGGTACACCCATTGCTGTCATACTTGCTCAAGTGTGACACTTGGGGAAAGCGACCTTGAGATTAAGGGATATAAGCATCCTTAATTTCAAGAGAAACGTTGGATGAGAAGGTGTCAGCAAACTTCAGGACATACAGTGTAAATGTCTGTGCAAGGCCCGGACCCTACAAATTCCTTATTCGGAAGCAAACCCTCAAACTTTACGACAGGAGGTCAGGTCGGCCTAATTACAGCTGACTAATTACAATGTGCCTCACTGCCTTTCAAAGAAAAAGAGCTGACTTTTCAAAACAGATACTGCATATGCAGAAAAATGAGATGTCAGCAAAGTTCCTCAATGCAACAATGGAGGGAGAGCCATTGTAAGGCTTGTGATAATGCGATGAATGTTTGACATGAAAACCTTGCCAGCTTTTCTGGTGACAGATACTCAAGGTTAGCAAAAGACACCGTTTGTGCCAAGTTACTTCTGCATGAGACACCTTGAATGCTTTTTTGTTTTTTGACTGTATCACTATGGTAATATACACTATATGGACAAAAGAATTGGGATGCCTGACCATAACACAAACAGGGACTTTAATATGGACTGGTCCACCCATTGCTGCTCCAACAGCTTCCACTCTTCCTGGAAGGCTTTCCACAAGATTTTGGAGTTTCTGTGGGAATGTGTGCCCCATTCATTCTGTAGAGCATGTATGATTTCAGGCACTGATGTTGGATGGGAAGGTCTGGCTCGCAATCTCCGTTCCAGTTCATCCCAAAGGTGGTGGACGGGGTTGAGGTCAGGGCTCTGTGCAGCCAGTCGAGTTCTTCCAAACTAAAGTCATCCAACCATGTCTGTATGGAACTTGCTTTGTGCACTGGAACACAGTCATGCTGGAATAGAAAAGGTTCTTCCCCAAACTGTGTCCACAAAGTTGGAAGCATAGTGTTGTCCAAAATGTCTTTGTATGCTGAAGCATTAAGATTGTCCTCCACTGGAAGTAAGGGGAATAGCCCAAACCCTGAAAAACAGGTGTCTCTCAGTACTTTTGTCCATATAGTGTAGCACAAAGCTAGCAAGAACAAAGCTTAATAGTAGGATTTCATTTCATTTATTAGGTACAGCTGCCTTGTACCTGCACTCTTTATCCATTTTAATCACGTATACCTGCCATTTAGTTGCACTTTGTAGGTTTACAATTATTGACTGTAAGCAATCTGCTACTATGCACAATTTGTCAGACGCTCAATCTAACCTGCTGGTAAGCTGCATGTAGCAACAGATGGACCACAGTCTCTAATTTTGTACCTATATGCAGTACCTTTAAGGCAGCTGTACATGAGAAAAATTGGCTTGTGGGTTTAGGAACAAGGTTCTGATGAACTCAGGACACCGTGGTGGTTTTAGCATGACTATGGTTTAAATTATAATGCAGTAGAGACAAAGTTTTCCCTGTCTCATAGATGAGTCAGATGTTCCTCCACTGTAGCTGCTGGTACAGTAAACAACAACATTCCATGCTGAGAAGTCTGCATGCTGTACAGTTCACTCGCCAGTGACGTGCTGCTCCGCTAAGCTGGAGAAGCATTTGAGACTCAGAGCACAAAGTGCTGAAGACACACATCAAATCTTTGCAAGCTGCAGTGCTTCCTTCTCCTTGGAGACTGGAGCTTGAAATGGAGGTACACAGCACCCTCTGCTGTTATGCAGTGAGGCTGACCTGTGGAGAAGGCAGTCATTTGAGGCCATGGTGCCAAGTTTGCATTTTCATTTAAGGCATGACCTTAGAGAGCATTCACCCATGCTAAAACCTCATTGGGCACAGTGGTTATTTAAGACCTTCACTGAGGTGCTGTATGTCATTAAAGCCGGGACATAATGCCCGATGTCCTTTTTGTTGTCTCACTGTTGGTTTCCTTAGCTCTTAATTCAAAGCAGCAAAGACCAAGCACTTGATATTGGTGGTGGGATTAGGTATATGGTACAAAAGTCTAAGGTTAAATAGATAGCGAGTCCAAGGACAAAGGACTCCCCAGGCTATCTGGCCTTAGCAAATGGCCGTGGACCCGCCTTGGCTGTTTTTTTTTTGGTTTTTTTAAACATCCAATAGTGAGAATATTGGTTTGAGGTCTATGGGTGGAGCTCCTCCTGCTGGCCTTCTTATGTCAACACAACACATTAAACAATGGCAAAAAGTCTGGTGTTGGGGATTATGTCATTGTATCCTCCACCTTCTTCTAACACATCTGCTATAATTGCAGAGACATTCCCTGTGGACAGAAATAAGTGGAACATTTGCACGGAAGAAGAGCCATAAAGGCCTCCCCGAGGAGCGAGGTTCCGTGCAGGAATTGAGAACAGCAAGTGGAGGAGAAAATAGATGCCTGTAAGATAGAATGTGTAGTCACACGTGGAATGTAAAACCAAGGGGAGAGAGAACATGATCACGTCGAGAACATACCTGGTCTCTGTGTATTAATTCTTCTGCAAAAAGCAAGGGAGAAGAGACAAGAGGGTCCCCTCTTCATAGAATCTTCTTTTCAGTCGCATTTTACCCATTCACCAAGCAAAGCAGCGAGCAGCCAGGAACACAGTGCCCGGAGAGCAGTGTGTGGGGATGGTCCCTTGCTCAAGGGTACCTCAGTGGTGCCACTGGCAGTTCTGAAATTCAAATCCATGGCCTTCGGATCATAAGCGCAATGTCCTAACCACCGAGCCACCAGCTGCCCCAGTGCTATATAGTAATAGTGCTAAATAGAACAATGGTTCTTTGACTTGTCAGTGTTCTATGTATAGACATTCCTTTACTAAAGTGCCCTTGAAGCCCCCACCCCCACAAAGGATTTTTGGCTTATTTATTTTACTGAATAAAAAAAAAAAGGACCCAAGCTGAGGCTTGTAGCAAGCAGCAAGAACAAGGCAAGACAAATGATGCACATTGTATGAGCGTCCATTATAGCATTGCTCCACGAAAACTTGAAGATGGATGAGCGAGAAATCCATCTGTTTGGCTTGGGGGGGAGGAAATGGGGCTGAACATGGCAATCTTAAGCCAGACTTACATGTGTACATACGCCACTCCTCCTTCAGAGGAGTACGCCGGCAACACTCTAATCAATCTTATAGACCATTTGGGCTTTGCTATCTTATCTCTTCTCTCGTCGGAGCTTTCGCAGCCGGCTGATGTATGATGTTCTGGTGAGGATATTCCTCACTCCTGTAGCACCTCCTGTAGTGGATATGTGGAAACAGTACTGATGAATGACTAGCTGAGCTTGCCACAGCCAATAATAGCTCAATAATGCCTCTGCTCAACAAGATGGGTTCATTCATTTCTTTTCATTGGATTGGAGTGAGAATTCGAACAAACGTGGTGCGGTACCACAACAAAAGTGTCCTTTGTGTGTGCTATCAGGGTAAATGATACTACTAATACTGAACAAGCAAGACAAACAAAAGCTTCGATCTAATGAATTTGATGAAAGGACTGTCTCTTGGCAATGCCGGTACAGCTTGTTGGTGGCCAGAACAGTACAATGGCAAAATAAATAAATATCTCGTTCTATCACTGGTGTGAAAATAAACAGGATAAACATGGTTTTTGTGACATTGGCCTCAGACATAGCCTCCTGCTATCATTTTGATATTCTAGCTGTTCTTGCTGCTGCCTCAGGCTATGTTGGGCCAAGCTGGGCTTACAGCTAGTGCTTCACACATCACGCTGTGCTTTCTAGTAGGTGTGCTGTCTCCTCACTCTCTTCCCTTATAAACGTCTACCAACTTAGCTTTGACACCACTGCTGCTTCTTTTTTTTTCAGGTAAAGTTTGCTCAGCTGGATTTAGAAGTTTATTTACTCCTCCAACTCTGGCACAGAGCTCTATTTACCCTCCCTAGGATATAAACCGTCTCTGTTTAATTTCCTTTTTTTCAGTCCTATGGGGGGGATCCTCTAAGAGCATCTCTTTTTTTCTCAAATGCCAGACAATAGATCATATGACTTTCCTGCAAGAATGAAGGGATTCAAGAAAAGAGCTAATATTGACCATTGGTTGAAGAATGCCTGGTGTGTACATGACCTCCGACCTCTTCAGTACACCCTGTGGATGTGTCTTCGGATGGCTAGCATTTGTATGTGATTGTCAAAAAAAAAAAATCACTGTCATTTGGCTAGTCCTCTTCCTACAATGGCTTAGCCTGAAGGAATTTAGCAGCATTAAGAAATAATGTAGATATATTTTCACTCTATTCAATCTCATTACATTCATCTCTCCAGCTAATTATGTTCCATTTTTTGAATCATTAACAATGGAATCATGAAAATAAGTCATGTGTAGTTGAGTTTGTTCATACTTTACAGTCTAGGCGGACAGAGTGAACCTAAACAAGAGCGAACCTAAATTACTCATCACTGTGACCAGTAAGTTGCTATAGGAAAGGGGAAAAATTCCGCTAATTAAAGACTTTTCAAACTCCTTTATTGGCTTCCCTGTCTGTAGCGTATAGCAACCGAATGTAGTGAGAGCTAACCAAATGTGTTGGCCTGGTGGACAAAAAGATTTGCATGTCCATCTGTTTACATGGCAGGTATTTTGTGCTTGAAATTTCAGTTTTTTCTTTTTGTTTCATATTGCTCTATGCTTAAATTTGCATTTTTTTCAGCCAAACTCATATTCTGTACCAAATTTTCTGGACTCAGATCTTAGATATGGACTCTTTCTTACGGCCACAACAACCTGAGAGGGCCCGATCTCATCTGATCTCAGAAGTTAAGCAGTGTTGGGTTTGGTTAGTACTTGGATTGGAGAATGCCTAAGAATATCATGTGCTGTAAGGTTGGGCCAGCTGGTGGCCTAGTGGTTAGGGAGCTAAGCCTGTGATCAGAAGGTCATGGGTTTGAATCCCAGGACTGCTAGTGACACCACTCAGGTACTCTTGAGTAAGGAAACGTCCCCACACACTGCACCTCGGGCGCTGCTTCGGTGGCACTTGGTGAATGGGTTAAATGCAGAGAAAATTTTTCACGCTGTGCTGTGTTCGCACGTGGCTATAAGGCGTCACTTTACTTTTAAAACACTTTCTCAGAGCTCCAGGTTCTTGTTAGTAATATATATCAGAAGTAAGGTGCTAATCTGAAAAGGTGACCTTTTTAGGGAGGAAAAAAGGTCGAAAAAAATATTACTGCGTCTAAGCTTCTGCTCAGCAGCTATGTAAACCTGCAGCTCAGGCGTTTCCAAGTGTTTTTAGTTAGCGAGTTATGGCTGAGGGAATTCCACTGGGAAGGCCTGTGTTGACGTGTGTGATGCATAGAACGTGCAGGAGTTAAGGTGAGGCTGGGGGGATCAGACACAGGGCTTTCCTTTGTTTATTTCAATGGGACCTCCTAAGCCCTGACCACAGACACATGCGTTACGTGCTCTTAGCAAGTAGATCAGACCTCCCATTCATTCAATGCTATCCCACAGCGGTCAGACACTGAGTAATGCCTAATTTGTTTAGTGGGGAGCTATTTGTTGTCATTTTAACCATATAAAGGCATGGGATAGGAGAACTTTGTTAGTAGGGTTGGGGTCAGTTCAGGAATTATATTAACAGTTCCAGAATTGGAATTGAACAAGAACCAAAAAAAAGTTTCAGGAAGTGGGGTTCAATTAAATTCACTTCTGTCTAATTCCATTTTTGGCTTGACCTCAAACCCATCCAACACCTTTGGGATGAACTGGAACGGAGATTGTGATCCAGGCTTTCTCATCTAACATCAGTGCCTGAACTTCTAAATGCTCTACAGAATGAATGGACACAAATTCCCACAGAAACTCCAAAATCTTGTGGAAAGCCTCCCAAGAAGAGTGGGCGCTGTTCTAGCTGCGAAGGTGGACCAACTCCATGTCCATGTATGGTATTTGAATGCAGTGTCACTACATTCCCTGTTGGTGTAATGGTCACGCAGCCCAACACTTTTGTCCATACTGTGTACATGTGAACCTTTCAGAATTTATGTTACCTAGAAATATATGAAAAAGTTGAGGAAACATAAATTAAATAAAACAGAGAAATTTTAATTAATGAATGAATGACAAGTGAGTGGTGTATAACTGACGTTTGTGCCATGATAAGAATTTGAATACACTTGTTATACCAGTATATGACTAATTAGACTTGATATATTCAACCACATATGGAAAGTATCAAAGCACAAAATACTGCATCATATAATCGTTACATCCTTTGAAATTTGACTATCTTTCAGGCCTAAATATTTTATCAGCAACACTGAAAATGGGATTTTACAGGACAAATGAGGCAGGATTGGCAAGTACTCACTTGAAGATGCCGTTTGAAGTTGCTCTGTTGGATCCATGAACAGGTATCACAATATCCTTTACAGAGGTCTTTCAAGAAATTTCAGATTTCTCTGCCATTTCCAGTTTAATATGGATTCCAAATCTCAATGCTAAACTCCAGTCCAAGAAACAGTCCAAGAAAATATACAAAAGTAAATTTAAAAAATCTCGCCAATCTAACAAACACAAAACCTCCAGACTCACACTGCCAACACAGGCCCCAGCTGGTCTTCTTTACACTCCTAGGTCATGAACCTTCACCTTGCATAGAATTCTGGGAAATGCTGTTTTAAACAAATTTAGGAAACTGTTATGGACACTAATGTGCAGACTGAAGAATGCAAATAAGACATTCCTATTTTTCTTAATATAGAAATAAAAGCAATTGAGGAGTGAACATGTGTAACATGGGAAATACAAATTATTCTTGTTTTGATTTTATGTTTATAAAGTTTAATGTACACTATTTAGCAAATGAAGTCAAATTATCCTAGAACGTGGAATTTGGTGGAATTTATTTGAATTCATCTCTGTTTTCTGACCTGCTGTTCTAATTCCGAGAAGTGAATTTGCCGTGCATTCTCAAAACTTTGAATGCCGTCAGCCCTGGCAGTAAATTGTTGATGTTGCCTTGTATCTCCAGAATAAACTTTGTAGGAGAAACACATCGTTTTTCTTACCTTTTTTGATGAACGGTATTTTATTCATCCATTTTTTAGATTCATTTATTATTCATTGACTCATGTATGTGGCTCATTTATTTATTCCATTCCTCCAAATGTACGTAAGGGGTCTTGAGTGCACAGCAGTGAGCCACAGGGGTCTTTCCCACCGCAAACAACTAGAAATTGCACAGTGTCACATATGTCGTCATGATGGTTCTGCTTGATAATTATCTTAAAGTGATCACACCGGCATCATGAGCTGAGCCCATCAGGGAACATGTTTTGAGTAGAGTGCAGCAGGATCTTATATAATATATGTGTATCCTTATAAGGTGTACTGAATATGAATATGCATACAAACTGAATGGTTTGTGTTTTGCACATGCAAACAATTCCAGGCTGAACAGCGAGATGGACCAAATCATGGCTCAGGAACTGACAACTGAACCAAAATGATAAACCATTACACCTTAAATCTATACCATTTAAAAGGTTTTTCTTGAATCATACATATCTCTCTCTCTCTCTCTCTCTCTCACTCTCTCTCTCTCTCTCTCTCGACAACACCATGCTTCCAACTTTGTAGACACAGTTGTGGGAAGAACTTTTTCTATTCCAGCATGACTGTGCCCCAGTGCACAAAGTAAGCTGCATAAACACATGGCTGTGATGAGTTTGGTTTGGAAGAACTTGATTGGCCCACACAGAGCCCCAACCTCAACCCCATCCCACACCTTTGGGATGAACAGAGATTACGAGCCAGGCCTTCTCGTCCAACATCAGTGCCTGACCTCATAAATGCTCTACAGAATGAATGGGCACAAATTCCCACTGTAACACTACAAAATCTTGTGGAAAGTCTTCCAAGAAGAGTGGAAGCTGTTCTAGCTGCAAAAGGGGGGAAAACTCCAAAGTCTAATGTATTTGAATGCATTGTCTTTAAAGTCCCTGATGGTCAGGCGTCCCAATACTTTTGTCAATATATTGTATGTATCTTAGAACAGACATATGTGTATTCTCCTGATGTTTATGGCAATGACCCTCATGTGCCTTGTGCATACAATGTATTGCTTCTGGTTCAGAGGTGGGTCTGTAGTTTCATCTCCTTGTTGTCCCATGTGATGTCACTCCAGAACCACTATTTGCACTGGAGATTTATGCAGTCTTTTACCATTGCCTTGGGAGAACAGAACTTGTTTCCTTCACTTTCTTCATTCACATTCAGTTTTTGTTTGAGCACGGGCCACGTCACTTAAGGCAGTGTAACTGACAGTCTAATAATTGCCACATTGGAACCACTGTCGGTGATACACAGCTGACAATATAAATTTTATCTGAAATGCTTTTTTCATTAACTTGACTGATGAGGATGCCTGTTGCTGCATTAGAATGATGACAAGCATTTACTCAGAATCAGAAACAAGAAGTCAGACACTAATTATGACATATGTCCTTTTGGTTAGCAACACTGTGTCACTGTCAGTTCGTTTTATGAGCAGAAGTTGTATTTCATGTAATTTGTAACACAGCAGGGAGCATTTAAAACTACTGGAAATATTTATCTCCACTCCGAGCAGCACATTGTCTTTATTCCAGATGACAATGTCATGCTCTTTGATTTCATTTAATTTGACCTGGCAAGGACAGCATGGAAGAGGGAATAAGGTTTTACATGATGCACTTGCATGTAGGGGTCGGCAAAATCATCCAGACAGTGTCCATTGTCCCTCCATATAATGTAAAGATTCTATACCATTGTAGAACATTTTAGAACATTTCTATACATGGTGTGCTGGCGGTGTGGACTGACAGCTAACAGGCTGAACAAGCTGTTTAGGAAAAGCACCTCTGTCATTCTGTAATAGAAGATGGAATTGGGCTGGACTTACGAGGGGCGATGTTTTAGAGAAGGATGCTTAACAAGCTGGAGAGCATTCTAAGCAACACCTCCCATCTTCGTCAGGGTGGGCTTGTTAAGCTGAAGAAGACCTTCAGCGGCATGCAATTCCTCCAAATGTTCTGGCAAGAGACACAAAAGGTCGTTTTTGCTGCCGGCCATCAAACCTTACAACTCCTCCCCTCTCTGCTACAGCAGGAGATTATTAGTTCAACACTTGATGCCCATGGCTGTGCTCCTTCATACATAATCATGGTACAATGGACAGTAGGATTTTTTTTTTATCATGGCACAATAGAAAAGAACCATTTCTGTCTGCATGTTATATGCATTTTTTTCTATTAGATTTTTTTTCTTCTGTAAATAAGAATTTTGTCATTTAAATAGTATGGTATGATCAGCTTTGTTTAACAGGAACAGGGACATGAAGACACACAAAGCCTGGATTTCTGATCAGATTGGATTTCAGGCTGACTTTAAATAACCAGTCATTGAAAGGTTATTTAGGATATCAAAACGGGTTCTTCTCTGGCTGTGGTCTCCAGCCCTAGTTGAAGAGATTGACCCAGATTCTACTTCCAGTGTACCACACCAGCTCTAGATAATTACGCCCTGACTGACTGAATCAGTCAGTTTTTTTTTGCTGTCCACAGAAATTCCAAGATTAGAATTTTTATATACAAAAGAGTTTTTCTATACAAATAAGTTAGTAAATACTTTGATATTAACTGTGCATTCGCTAAATGAAGGAAATGTGCAAAAGAGCTTAATGTGCAAAATTACAGTGTGAGGTAGATGAAGGGGATGTGCAAAGGAGCTTAAAGCAAACATTACAATATGAGGTAGGTGATGTCCATTACTTAAACTCTATCAGCTGTTAAGGAGTCTGATGGCAGTGGGGAAGAAGGAGTTGTTACCGTGAGACAGTACAGGACTAGACCAGCTCTTCATGAGAAGGTACTTACTCCACAAACACAACACATGTGTGGTGCAATATTATCCATCCCGTAAGTTTACACACACTTTCCACTTAAATGTTACATGTCTGTATTGTCTACTTACTGTACTGTCTCAGATTAACATCCCATTCTCACTACTGTCACATTGTTACGTTGGCTATAGTTACTGTTTCTGTCATTCCTTTAACACTGCTAACTGCCTCCTGTGCAGTAATCATCCTTATGGCACAATACTCATTATTCTGGAAGGTTTATGTAGCCTCCGCACTATACTCTTTACATACACAACTGTTACAGTAGTCCATTTATTGTTTGTTGATTGTCAACTGTCTCTGTCATAGCTTGGAGAAACATAGAGACACTGCTACTGATGACAGTAGAGTAACCTTGAACTTTGAATATTACATAATAAAATGTATCCATTGGGACGTATTCATTACTTTATGAGTGGCACTATTAGCAGTGGAAGTCTTTCGGGAAAGACTACTTTCAGGAAAAGTTTCAGTCGCTATTGCAACTCTACTGCAACATTTGGGAGCTTCTTACAGAACACCACTGTAATATCAATCAGAGGCAGGCTGTTTACATTGCAGCTCTATAGCTTTGATGCACATTGCCCAATTGCATGGAATATGATTATCTGAAGTCACTGGCTGACTGCAAATGTATACCTTGCCTGTTTGAACAGCTGGTGTATGTGGTTTGGACAACGTAACAGCTGGAATGTCTTGGGATGCTAACCCTGTGGTTTGGAGGTTCATTTAGAAATATCCAGTTTTCTCATAGTCTAGTTGCTGGTATTCTACATGCTCATATATATTTTGTGCAAATATCTGTTATTAGAGTTAGGGAACATTGAAGAGGTCAATGGAAAAAATGTCCTATCACACCAAGTTATAGAAGAGAACAATGGAAAATTGGATCCATGTTAGTGAAAGAAAGGAATACACATGGTGGTTTGCTGTGCTAGTATATGCAGTTAAAAGACAGGAGCTCAATGGCATATATATATAACTCAAGATGCTCAAGGATACCAGATGTGTGTGGAGGCGCCTGGTTGTGCGTCTGAGTACTTGTCTTGACTTGTTTTCCCACCATCTCACCAATCACACTGACAAATAGAGGGGGTTAATGTTCAGTCGTACAAATCAGACTGACAAAAAAGTTCTTTGAAGGGATGCCATTAAAGAGCCATTTTTGGTCCCCTAGGTGCATTCTGAGAGATTTTTTTTTTTGGTAAATGAAATGCATGAGAGTTAAAAATCTTTTTTTTATTTTAAAGAACATCTACATAATGCAAAGATTCCATAAGCATACCAATGAGATTCTTAGATAAGAAGCAGTTAAGACATTTTACGTTTAACAGTTTATGGCATGAGTAGCATAGTGATGTATTATAATTATCAGGATAAATTCCATCGCAATACATTTGCTTAGTACATCAAGAATACCCTTAATTTCTAGAACACTGAATAAGTACGTATATCTATTTTTTCCCTAAACACATTGCTGTCATTTTACTGATGTATTTGTACCTGTTTGCAAACCTCAGAACAATTTTGTTGCTACAGTAATATGACATACATTACTGTGAAAATCTATTAAATAACTTTCTTTGATGTTTTTACTAGGCCTGCAACGATCGTGGAAGTACAAGCCTGAAGTAGCTAAATTGGCTGATTAGCTACATTGTTTCCTTGTAGTAGCTTAGTAGACCCCAAATGAAGACAGACACAGCTGAAACTCAACTAAACAAACGTTGCTGTCTGTATGTGTTATATTCACATTTGGTTGAAAACATACGCTTGTGAAAGTCAAGAACTGCAGAAGATAAATGTGGTCAGCTTAAATAATTGTGATCTTGGGATTATATAATAGTTATGAATTTTGTGTTTCACATACCATTCCACTCTTTTTTTAAGTATAAATTTCTCTTGTCAGCTCTGCTGTCGATGGTTTACTTGCTTGTTAGGTTATTCAACAGATAGACCCTTTCAGTGGCTGCACTGGAGTGTATGTAAGGCTATAAGAAGGACACTCCTAGCTGATAGAGCTTGAACTAGAAGAAGTTATAGAGTGATAAGTGCTGTCACTCTTGTCTCTTCTGCTTTTCTCTCACTACCAGAAAAGGAAAGCGGCCTGTCCACTTCAAAGATCTGACCTCAGGGTTCTGAGCAAGGAACAAGTGGGAACATCCTTTTTTATGAGGCCGATTAGATGTGACCACTCACTGGTGAAAGTGCTTGGAGTGAGAATAATGACACATCTTTGTATGTCAAGGACCAATGACATAAGGTGTCATGATGGCATTCTGGAGGCACCACGGTTCCTACCACCGAGGAAGTCTGACTCCACAGTCATGCCTGGAAGATATTTCATTACTGAATTTCATTACTGAGTCTGACTCCACAGTAATGTCTGGAAGATATTTCATTACTGAGTTTCTAAACAGATCAAATGTTTGTACTGCCATTGTAACTCAAGGAATGCTTCTGTGAAAAGTCTTGGATATGTAAATGAGGATAGTGAACTGAGGCTACAGTTCTGGTGGGTGAAACACTTTGATTTTAAAAGGAGTGCAAAGTATTCCGTTTTTGTTTATCATAGGAGTTGTAAGCACGTAAAATGAAGGCTATTTTAACATCATATGGAAATGAAATATATGAACCGTATTCATTAAACGCATTTGAAAATGTTGTTTGTTTGATGTACTATAATGTTTGGAATATACTTTGGAATGAAACCATGTATGTAAAATGTTTCCCATAAAAATACAAAAAGAATCTATATTGTGTATGTGTGTCTTGTGTAAACACGAGACACCTTACCTTCGCCTTACCTCAATTTGTAATGTTTTGTGTTACCTGGAATGTACTTTAAGTAGTACTGTGTTCTAGTCTATCATTTTCATGAGTACAAATTTACTTGGAGAGCAAACATGCACCTTTGCTCCCCAACTTTCTATTTGAATTGAAAAGTAGCAGTCAGTGTAAATAACTGTGAGCCCTAGTATAACAGTATTTTTGTGCAAATTTGGCTTGACCAGTGAGAAGGCGGGTTGGCAAGGAGTCCGAGAAAACAACTGTCCTCGCTCTTACTCAGTAAGATGATCTTTCCATCTCTCAGCCCAGTGCCAGCCAATGCAGGCATTGGTTAGCTAACATAACAGAATAAATGCTGTTAGCATTCTCCTCCTATGTTTCAATAATGGCAGATATTTAGGATGGCCTCGCCTCACAGAAAACATGCTAGCCAGTGGGTAGAACTAGTTACGAGTAAAATTTTCAAAAATGTTACCACGAGAAGTATTTTCCAGCAAAATGAAGATGGATAGCTATTAGCTAATCTAGCTTAGTACCATAGTTTTCAGCCAAAGGCATTCAGAAAACACAAACTATAAGACATGAATGTATTTAATATTGAATAAAAGAAGTATGAATACTTTAGCTAATATCAGTAATACGTTCTACACCATTTAGGTAACTTCAGTTAGTTATCAGGCATTAGCTATGTTTTGCTAGAATTTTTTAAAAGATTATTTAAGTCAAAGTGATTTAAAACTAACGACTGCTCATAATGAAACACTTCAGCTCAGCTTGGTGAATTAGTGTTACTGCAACAGAAATCCCACCCCTGCTTTACAGAGGCCTGTTCACACCTGGTAAGACCACCTGTCTCATGTTCTCTGATCACAGGTGGACAGAGAACTGCTTCCACCTGGCATGTGGTCTCGAATGCGTTTCCTGTCACCACTTACGGTTGTATTCTGAGACCGAAGGAAAGGTGCTATGCATCCTCACTATGTCAGACACTACAGTACTCACTCACTCATTTTCTGTAACCTCTAATTCCTCTCTGTCAGTCACTGCATTGTTTTCAGACCAAAATGTGCTGCGTGTCCCTGTTCATGTGATCGCATGGACTGCTGATGCAACTTATAAATTAAATAGGAGTGGAAAGGAAAGAAACCATGACTCTCTTTTAATCTCTGATGTGATGATGCATTTAATTAATGGGGTCATTCGATGGGCCTGTCCCAAAATGAGCTCTAAGGCCCGCTTTAACCTTTCATACCCATACCTGACGTCAACATCATGTGAACAAGGGCAAGAAAAAAGATAACTTCTCCACTGTGAGCTCTTTATATGTCCAGAGTAAAGATGACTGAACCCTCCAGAGAAAAATGAATTAGTTGAACTGTTATTGAAACAGGATTTCCCCTCCTTATTTAATAAATCAAAACCTTGTTGAAGTAAAGCCTTTTAAAACACAGAGTAAGATCTGTTCAGCTGTTTCCTTCCACTTCATTCACTTTTTGGCATAGTTCTGCACTTCTCGTTGGGTGTTGGTCTTTCCGCAGGGATACATATGTTGAGGACCCTTTATAATAAAAAAGATCTATTGTATTCTTTCTGAAGACCTCACGATACAATTTTCTCTCCTCATTTATTCATGTCTTTTTAAAATGGTTATTCATTTTGAGATGCGTGTCTGAACTGTTCCTGTGTGCGTGCTAAAAGCCTAACACTAAGAATCACTGAGCATCAAAGCATTTATCTCAAGGATCGCTGATAACCAGTGGGAGGACATGTAGGATTTTTTTTTAGAACACTTTTTCATTTCATTATGGTAGCATACATATACAGCGGTGGAAAAAAAATAAGAGACCAGCTTTGCCTTTTAAGAACTGCTGACAGTATTTCTCCTAATTTCCAAATAAAAATATTGTTCTATAAAGCATCATTTTAAAGGAAATGACAAAGCATCAAAATAAGAGAAATGATGCAGTGTTTCCAGAACTTGAATAATTCAAAGAAAACAAATCTCTTGTTTACTCTTAAACAAATTGGCAATAATTACCTTTGATGAACTTCTAGTAGTGTTTTACCATCCAACTGATCTCATTGTGAGAGGAGATGTTGATTACAGCAGTGTTTTTATACTTTTCCTCATTACTTAGGATTTGATTCAGGTGATCACCAATCAGTTCCTCATAAAGCAGAATGAGGTGCTTGTGTAGGAATTTAACAGACACTGGCATGGAACGGTTGTCACTCATAGAGATGCTGATTTCAAAATAAACTGCAGTGGTCTCTTTTTTTTTTTTCCAGAGCTGTATAACATTTGATTAAATGATCAATATGCATGGTCTCAAATGAAACAGTGTCTTTGGTGCCATACAGGGAAATGTTGTGCAGAAAAAGCTTTACTTAAAGTCATTTCACACTGAATCACCTAAATTTTATAGTTCACTCTTTCTATTGTGTTTTTGTGTGCTGCTTTCTTTTCATTATGTGCTTTTATGATCTCCCTCATGCCGCATTTCACATCTTACTCATCTTTATCTACTGTCAAAGTAAAATAAATGGGTGTCAAAAAACATTCTGGCACAAAATTACCCTTTTTTATCCTTGCAACATAGGCTTAGGAATAGTCAGATGACTTCATAACATTCAGAACCAACAGTGTTCATAAAATATTTGAGTGAATTATAATTTGAAGCTCATTCTGATCCCTGCCACAATAAAGTAGAAAACAGTAAAGTGAAAATCACTTAAAAATAACAGATTTCTTAAAAAAAAAAAGTATAGAGCAGTACAGTGAAAATCACAGTTAAAATAACATCAAAAAAGTAGAAAGTAGTGAAGTGAAAAATAACATTTCTTTAAAAAAAAAAAAAACCCATACCACCATACTATGTGTTTTCCGTTGTATTACTTTGGGACGTTCTGATGATGGGGATATTTTGTCTTTTGTTGCAGCATGAATATCAAGCATGGCTGCAAGTTCCCGATGGCAGCAATTATGAGGTAGAAATACATGTCTGCAGTGTCCTTCAGTTTAATATATTAAACGTTTTCAATACATTATAAGTCTTGAGTTTGGTAAATTTGGGAATGTGACAGGTTTCTGGTAACTTGCTAGAGTCCAGTTCATAAACACACCACATCATACTTACATCATGATCCATAATTCACAAAAGAATAAGTATTGTCCAAGCAGCTGTTCCACCCTAATCCCAAAGTTGGGATTTGATTGTATGTATTTATGTTTGCGTACATGTTCATTTTGGCTCTGTTGTAAGACCTGATCTTGGCTTCTGAAGAAAGGTCTTCTTCCCTGTTTTCGGAAATGTTTCTTCCATTTAATGTAGGTGCTCCCTAGTAATAAATTGTTGTCTTCTAGCGCATCTACTGACTTCCTTTGTTCAGGCAGTTACAAGCCTAAGGTTACGAGATGGAAATCTACTCATGCATGTTGTTTTAAAAATGATTATTCCTCCAGCACAAAACGCATTTATAACCTCTGTTTAGTTTGGCTGATGCTCAGCGTATGTTGCCAATATTTGTCCTGGATCTATAAAAAACAAACTTATTCAGGATAGGAACTTGATGAAAAACATGAACTTTGAATTGTGTGAATTAAACAGAATGTCACTGGGGGCTGCTTTAAGAAATACATTATGAATGGATTCTAAACACACCCAAAAACAAGAAAACATTATTTGTTTGGGTTTTTTTACACTCATTCTCCAAATTTCAGCACTTACACTATATACACAAAAGTATTGGGACTCCTTACCAAGTTCCTCCGCACTGAACTCATCCAGCCGTGTCTTTTTGAACGTTGTTTTATGCACTGGGACACAGTCATGCTGGAATAGAAAAGGTTCTTCCCCAGACTGTGTCCAAACTATTGCTTTAAGAAAAAAAAAAATGCATTCCAATTATGTAACTACTGTTTATGAATGCATGACAAAGTAATTATAAGTATTTCATGTATTTAAGGGCTGTGCATTAACACATCCCTTTAAGATTGAAATTCTTGTTAGAAAATCCAATGACTCTGCAGTGACTGCAGTTTGGAGGGAATGTGATCACTCAGTATTCAGTAAATCAAAGGATCCAAAGCTTTAAAGTAATGGCACAGACATAGTTTCTGTGTGGGAAAGTGAGTATGGTTCCCTAGCCAAGAGGCAGTTTCATGTCATTGCATGTAAGACCCCATTTTAAGGTAAAAGCATTTTTATAATCCACTCAGTGGAGGTGCTGGGAAACCAACTGCAGATGTTCAGACCAACCCCACACTGAAATGTAACACTCAGTAACATTTCTCTTAAGGTTCTATTTCTCTTTTACGTATCGTGTCGGCTGCTTAAATACACATGTGCTTAGCCTCATGGGATCCCATAATGGCTCAGTATGGCTCCAGGCAGCTGGAGTCACTATGTGGTAACTCAAGTAATCTAAGCTTGGCTCCATTTCCAACTTACTGGTAGAAACCATTGCTGATCAAATGGAATCCCTAAAGAAATCTTATTTTGTGGGAAATGTTTTCATAACTCAGTTATTATGTGACTGAGAAGTTAATACATAGAACTATAATTTGTTTTTAAGCAGCGCACAGTCACAGTCATATGTGCCATCCTCAGAAGTGAGTAGTAAGTATGTAATATGGACAAAGGTTTGTGGACACCTGACCACCACGCTTATATAAGATTGTTGGACATTCATTTCAAAACGATGAGCATTTATATTGAGCTGTCCCTCCTTTGCAGTCATCACAGCCTCCGCTGCTCTGGGAAGGCTTTCCACAAGATTTTGGTTTGGGACTTCAGTGAAAAAGAGCATTTGTGATAGGCACTGAAGTTGGATGAGAAGGCCTGGCTCTCAAAAGAGATTCTAGTTCAGCAAAAAATGTGTTCGTTTGGGTTGAGAGCAGACTTGTGAAGTTCCTCCACACAAAAATCATCAAACCATGTCTTTATACATCTTGCACTGTACACAGGGGAACAGACATATTGGAACAGGGTCTTTCCCAGACTGCTGCTACAATGCATACAACCATGGAAAAAATTAAGAGACTGCATCATATTTTTTCTGGTTACTGCTTTTGTAATTTGTGGGAGTGTGTCTGTGTAAAATGTGCATGTCACTATTGTTCTATACACTATTGACCACACTTGATTCAAAAAATAAAATGTTAAAATAATATATATGAATCATTTATTATCCTATGGAAATGTTAAACAACACAACACTCATACATTATTTTACAATTGCAACAATTAAAATAGTGATGTTATGAGCATATTGTGTGCATGTGTGAATGTGTTTCATCCATCAGAACCTGAATCAGGAGCGAAGCTGCTGGAATACAGCACATAGAAAATCTGCTTTACAAACACTACTGCACTCACAACACATTTGGTGGCATTTCTTATTTTCATAAAAGAATAGCAGCCTGTGCAATTTACACAGACACACTGCCGCAAACTGTACAAACAGTGAATAGAAAAAAAGGGGAAAGTGGTCTCTAATTTTTTTCCATGACTGTATAATTGCATCCAAAATGTCTTTGTATGCAGTAGCATTAGCCATCACAGAAGGTCCAGGCCACAACCCTGAAAGACACTCTAGACCAGAGGTCCCTACCCACCGGGCCACGAACCGATGCCAAGTCATTTGGTACCGGCTCGCACAGAAAGACAGAATAAATATTTAATTGATTATCAGAGTCTGAAAGATCTTTTAATTTGAAAAAAAATGCTCCTGGTCATGTGATATGGTTCATAAAAAAATTTAACCCACAAGCTAGCAAAAATTTGTAAAACACAAACACACTTTGTTTTTAGTTGTATCTGTACCGGTCCGTGAAAATATTGTTTTACATGATACTGGTCCATGCCGCAAGTAAGGCTGGGGGCCGCTGATCTAGACCAGTACTGAAGCATGATTAATTACTCCAGAGGACATGTTTCCATTGGCATTGGGCATGGCGATCTTAAGCTTGTGTACAACTGCTCTGCCATTTCATAAACCTCCTGACACAAAGTTCTTGTGCTGATTTAATTGCTGATGCAGTCTTTAACTCTGCAGTTAAAAAAAGAACAAAGGATTGGAAGTTTTAATGTTCTACACACTTCATCGCTTGCATGGTCCATTGCTTCATGGGTGAATTGTTGTTGCTCGTAGACATTTCCATCTCACAATAATACGATTTACAGTGGACTGGGGAGATCTAGCAGGTCAGAAATAAAACAAATTGACTTGTGAGTGGGGTATGGCTAATATGAGTGTATTTTGTATAGCCCATAGACCTATTATAACTCGTTTAAAAAGAGGTACAATATGTCCTCTTTAATCCCTGTCCGGTAAACTGGTCCATACTGTGGGAAGGAACATGGAGATAAAAAAATTAACTCATGAACTGTACAGTTGCTGCTAGAATCAAATGCTGTCACTGGATTAACAAATAAACCAGTAATACACCTTGCAGCATGCAACAATCTTCATTATTTTTATTATTACATGAACTTGAATTGAGTTAGGACCTTCCGTGATGAGTGTTTTGTCTTCAAACTCCTGATATTTGGTTCCGTTTTCATTTGGCATATGTAAATAGGCTAAAACAGAGCCTCTTAGAGTTAAGTGATACCAAATGTTTCCCAGTGCAACAATGAAGCACTGTTTTAGCAAGCCCCCTCCATCCAAAAAGTTGGTCATGTAGTTGAGTAATGGGTCTAAGACATCCAGCACAGGAAGCTTCTACAATGCGGATGCGGCCACTCAAACATTCTTCGCTTGGCTGCAGACATTATGTTTTCACGCTCCAGTGACATCCATAATCTTTTATATCTGTGTATTCTGTGGATGGGTAGTTGCTGCAAACTGATCATGGTGTGCTCCGGCTCCAAGGCACGAAACACTGCATCTTGTCCTAAACCGTGCATCTTTCTTTCATTGAGGAGTTGTATAATGCAATAAATCAAACAACAGAACTTTACTAAGCTGCATTATACAATCTTTCATGTGATCACTTGAACATTTGGCAGTTCCACTTTTAAGAATTCACTTACCTGTAAAGCATAAAGCCTTTGTGTTTACAGCATAGTGAAGATCATATTTCATGTTGAGTTTTTTTCTAAATATTTTTCATTAGATTTTATATGCTATATTGTTCTTGACTCTGTGTCTCTTTTTGTCTTTGTAGTCATAAGGTAAGCAATTTCCTCCAGGATCAGTAAAGTTTTCTGATTCTAATTCTGAAGTGTTTGCTTACTTTCTTACTATTCAGAATAAAAAATGAGGCAAATATGTCAAGTCCAAGAAAGGACTAGTACTTTAAATAGTTCAAAACAGGATGCACAAATAAACCTATAATCCACTGTCCTGGATTTGAAGTGCAGTTCAGTTAATGATATTTGACAGAAAAAAAGTCAGCCTAGTCCCTCAGTGATAATAACATCTTAATAGCATAATGGACACCTGGTTGTCTACTGTCCAAATGCAGACCGAAGTGAAAGTTACACTGTGATTTGGGATGTTTCCTCAATACAAACGTATAGTTACTCCATCCTTTTTGTGTTGCACTTAATCTTTGAACCTTTTTGTGGCTTATGCTGGGCTGAAAGACCAGCAGCCTCTTTTAACTATGACACGTTTGCATGGATCTTTTTTCAGGCTCCAAAACTTCCCCCATTCCATATTTGAAGTGCAAGTGACCCAGAAATCTCTGTTCACATGAGTCAACTTGTAACTCAGGGCACTGCTCTACTTATATCTCATCTGGACATGTCACGCTGAAACAAGGGCCCCTTTCTCTCTCAAACTTTGTTTATGGAATCGGGAAACCATTACCTTCCATGTTTCTTATTTGATTGTGGAGCCCTGCCTGCAAGTCATCTTGAGTTTCATGGTAGAAATTGCGTCTCAGGCGAAAAAAAAAAAAAAAAAGTAGGTTATGGGAACACATATGCTCAAGAAGCTTTGAATCTAACAGTGTTCTGAGGTAGAAGAAGAGAGATGGGGGTGTGCATGCAAAGTGGAAAAGGGTGAGTCATAGACTGGGGGAAAGACTAGGGAAATGGCTGGGGTCATTGAAATAGCACGTGCCAAAGTAGTAGGCAGCTTGAAACCATTGGCAACTCACAGGCTTAGTGGGAGGGATGGGGTAAAGAAGTGGCCAATGGGTCTGGGTCTGTGATCAGTGTATAGAATTTTGGAATAGCTTCTTTGTTTCGGATAGAAAGGAGGAAAATGGGTGTCTGGACTCAAAAGAAAGGGGATTAATGGGGTCTTACTTCACTTTCCAATTCGCAGAGATGTAATCTTTGCTCCCATCCCAACGTGCTGCTGGTAAAGTAGGCATTGCAGTAAAAGGATGCTTACCTGATGATATGCAAACGTATGGCTATCTTGCACTTCAGGAAACTTATCTCCAACTCATTTCCCTGCCTACAAATGCCCCAAGATGTGTATGAATGCATAAAGCAGAGTCTCTTCAGTCTCCTCCAGTCCCATTATCAGCTTGCAAATTACAGTAATGCAGACTCACATCAGTTTGGCAAATGAAGTCAAGCGCTCTCTGATGCGTTCTGAGTAGCGGGCTTCTTTTTGTATTCCTTTGCCTGCACTGGCTGGTGGGGATCTATAAACCACATCTTGGTTTCTGCTCTGTCTTCCTTGCCTACAGAGAAAGATCCACATCAGTGCAGCTTTAGCCGGGGCTCACGGGACTGTGGGGGATGCTTCAGAGCTTTCCATTTCCTTTCTTTCCCTCACCGGTTCCTCTTTTCTCTCTCTCCCTCCCACCTTCCACCCTTCTCCATCACTCCACTATCAATGAGGTCTTTCACGGCACAGGCCGTCCAATTTTGCTTTGAGTTTTAAACGGCCATAATCCTATTATTGCCTGCTGGTGGGAAAGATGGATGAGAAACAGCCCGACTCGCCAGTAGCCAAAGTACTTTACCGGTCTTTCGGGAGGGGTAGCCCCAGCCCATTCAGGGGATCAGTGTACTACAGGCCCCGCTAAGGAGGAAAATAACGATATCAATATGGAGGAGGGTGGGGGGCATAATTTGTTTACCTTCCATGATATAGTCGCTGCACACAGTGCATATGGGACATGTAGGTAATGGATTCCATGAGCTAACCTCCAGTTAGCTTTGCTAGCATTGACAGCCAGCCTGCTCGGGGCATCTGGTTCATTATACAACCCTGATGAAAGGACTTTAATATAAACGTGCTGGAGCTCCAAGGACCCCCGCCCCTTTCCCAGCCAGCCACCCCTCCCCCCCCTTCCCCTCTCCACATGTGGAAGTGATTTATATGGAGCAGTACCGGACCCCTGGTAAGATGGGAACAGGCCATAGTGAGGCAGCTGTGGATCTGTCGCAATGGCAGGACAATCAGGCAGTCAGGCTGAGGCTGATTTAAACCAGCCTCCGCTGAACATGCTGTACGTGCGTCTCGCACTCAGAGAGAGTGAGAGACTAGAGTGTAAAGATATTTTGACATTGTGACCAATACGTGAAATCATGTAATTTTACTCCATTATGGTGACGTTTTAAATTCTAGGCTGACTGAAAGGATCGGAGCACACAGAAATATATCAGCTTGAAGAATTCAAATTCTGCTATAGCAGAGTTTCTCCTTAGTGGATTTTTAGTGTTTTGTGCTCTGTATTGTTGCATTTTAATCCTTTGGTGATTATAGAACTCAGCTGGCTGGTACGTCACTGAGAGCTGTAAATTTTACACGCCACTTGAAGTCCACTTCAAAACATTTGTGCCACCTTATCACGGAATGTCATTAAATCCACATGTCCCAGTGCCTCTTGGCATAAATGGCCTGAAACAAGCCCAGAGTGAATTCAACAGCTGTAGAGCGCTCCACAACACTGTCCCTTGGACTCTAAGGAGTCATAGGGTGGTCTACACCCCTCTGGTCCTTGTCTGCACCTCATCTGAGATTTAGGGGTGGTCTCTTTGCCTGTGCTTTGTTTAGCTTCCCTTCCTGTGAGGGTTTTTCTGGCCAGACTAGTGTGATGAAAGGGAGACAGCATTTAATTGATTGTTGTGTAAACTTTAAAAGGTTTTCTGTTTAGAGATGACCTAAAGTACGTGGAAGTTGAGGGGTTAAAAGTGCAGAGAAAATAATTAGTGTCCTTCCTGTTTAGATTTTCTTTCTAGAAAGGTTTGTTCCAGCCAGGGCTCATAAAAAGTGATATATGTTTTCGTTTTCTTCAAAATTATAAGCGCGCAAAGCCTTAACAACATCAATGGCTTAACCCTGTTCATTTATATTGCTTTGAAAACACTGTGGTGCATCTGTTGCCCATTTGCGTCACCCATTGACTATGGGCGTGAACTTTGGCTTTCACCACAGCATGATTTTGATTTGTAAGATGTGAACATGGTATTGATCAGTGTGATTGGTAATATCCGGTGTGATTTTATCGAAATTTCTATTTCAATTCACAACAAACTCCACCGAAATCAGGCTGATGGTAAACATTTATTATCCTCTACAGCTGTCTTTAAACTTTGACCAAAAACTAAATGGACTAAATGAAAAAGACATTTCCTTTTCAAAGTTCTCTACAAAGAGAAGTAAATATTAGTGTCACGATATGGACCAATATACTATATATTTACTATAGCCTTTAGAGTAAATGCATCAATCAATGCATGTACATGTTCACTCCTCTTATTTACCATATAATAACAAGCCTAACATCAAAGTATGATGATGAAGACATCATCCCTCGTCAGACTCCCTTGTTGGCTTTAAAGCGAGTGGTTACTGCTGTTGGAAAAGTGTCCAGCCTGTCTATAAAGCCATAATGAGCCAAGTCGAGCCTTGAGCGGTCATAAGAATGGTTTTAATCAATTCTTCGAACTCTAGATAAAAGAACTTTGTTTTTTGAGGATACACCATTTGCATTTGTGTTTTTGCCTGTGTCTCATTAAAAGATGAAGGAGGACAAAGACGGATGTTGGAATGTCGCCTGAAGGTGAATTCATGCGCCACGCAACATCTGAGTTTTGAACTTTACCTGTAATTACGGGGCCATTGATGCTGAAAGACTGAATGGCTGTAATGATAGGTCTACGACTTAGGGTCACCAAACTTCAAAAAGAGCTTTTCTTCAGAGAGAGGAGATGGCCGGGGTCTTGCTGTCTCTTTCTTGTTCGTACTCCCCATTCAGAGTGAGGTTTTCAGGTGCATGAAAAAAACATTTTATGGAGATCTGACAAGTTAATTAGAACACAATGGCCCAGGCTGTTTTAGTTACAGAGTGCCCTGTGAACTTTCGAAGGGAGAAAACTGATTGTTTCAAAAGTGTTAATTATCCAGGATAATATTCTTTATGCTCTTATGCTCTTGGAAGCAACCCATTCACCTATTCACTTATTCAAACATGGGTTACTCCAGCTTTTTCATCCATGATACATCCATAGCATTATTAATAGTTTCATAATACACAGCAGGCTAACCACTAACCTACCCTGGGATTCAGCTGCTGAGACATCATTTACATTCGTGGATTCTGAGTCAGATATCATAAGCCTCTTTCTCACTAGCAGACTCACTTATAATTGAGGCCTTTCTTGACGGATCTGTCATGCAGTGTATGCGCGTAGGCCAGTGAAAAACTCAATATGCAGGAGGTACAACTGCAGACTATATATTGAGAAAAATATACGGCATACACAGTTGCATCTAGAAGTTTGAACTCCATGTCAAATTACATGCCTTGTTCGTTTTCTAAGTGAAAATAAATGCGCATCCTCTGCGTCCAAACTCAGATAAGTTCACAGTTTCTGTTTATTTGCTGAATTTGACTTTTTGGACTAAATAAAATATAATGTATTATATAACGCGCCAAAACTTTTGCACAGGCCATGATTATTACCGAAAAGTGTAATCGATCACACTTTTCGGTAATAATCATGGCCTGTGCAAAAGTTTTGGCGTGTTATATTATACATTATATTGTATTTAGTCAAATTCAGCAAATGAACAGAAACTGTGAACTTATCTGGTAGTACATGAATATACTTCATATTCCCAAGGTGTATAGTTATCAATGCCTGGCTCTCAGTCAAAGAAGCACATTGGCAAGAGCTTAGGAAGGTCCATGGAAGGCCCTCCAGGTTGGAGTCAGCCTGGATGCAAGTAGTTAACAGTATCTGATCTCTCTCTTCAATCTGTTAGATGGTTCAGAGGCAAATAATACATTGCCATTGTTGTGACTGAGAGCACTTTGTCCTCAGCTATCCCCACTCACTTAACACGCTCAACAAGATGCATAGTGCGTCATAATGATGCAAACAAGAACAACAAAAGCAGCTGTTTGTCCAAGGTTCTTTTATCAATGTATACAACTTTAATCCATTTTCCAGCTGTTTGTTTATTCATGTGGTTCAAATTGTTCCAGTCGTCAAACAGCCATTGATGAATAACTCAAAACAGTTCATTTAATATTTGTTGGTTTATCCAATAAGGCCAAATTGACAGTGATACAAAGCATTGTGAAACTAGCAGAAAACAATGGACAGGGCTTGGCTCTTGTACTCAGGTTTAATGTCTAGCTCAGAAAAAAAAAAACAGGTGGGTTTGCAAACCTCACCCATGTATTTGGCATGCACCAGAGTTGACTCTCATAACACAGATGGATTGTTTTGACATTTCACGACCACAGTTATGCAAAAACCATATGTAGCTATAAACTTGGCAGCAGACTCATATCCTGGGTCGTCCATTAGGCCTGCCCAGACCCAGTCTCCTCCCATCCATCTCATCCAAATGAGTAAAAAACATATTCCATGTCAACAAGAATGATGGGCAAGCATGCAATATAGTCTTACCATGCCTGAACGGACGGCCCATGTGAATTATTTTCTGTTCCATGTTGACATGCATGTTCTCTTCTGTGATGTATCTAATCAGAGGTAATGCATGTCATGTTCCTGCTTGAGGCAGAGTGTAATATATCTGCCCCCAACTTCAGGTGACTGGGTGGGTGAGCGGAGGTTTGGGGGCTGGGGGTAGTTGTTCATTCCATTTGCCCTTCCTAAAGCGCTGCTCTTTTTGACTTTCTCAAGTGCTGCCCTAGGCGACTGCCTAGTTTGGATTCATGTCCTGAGTCCAATAACGCAAATTCCAAGCAGCTATATGGGTCATTTTGAATTGTAGTACACGTTTTAACAAGACGTGATCTATTTTTTATTTTTTCAAAGGCATCTTTACAAGAGACCACGTCAGTTAGTCAGCATGGCTTAAACAAAGTATTACATTGAGTATTTATGGACGATGTACCATAAATAAATAAATAAATAAAGACAGACAGACAGACAGACATACAGACAGACAGACAGACAGACATACATACACACACACACACATACATACATACATACATGGCCCGGCGGAAATAACTCCCACATTTCAAAGTGGAGTTGAAAGAAAAATGCTACGAGGTATTTTTATTTCCCAAATGTAGATATAAAACACATTTGGAGCCGTTCTTGGAAGTTTTCCATCACTTCTTGAATAGTCTCAGCCTTGAGGTACCCCCACAGAAAAAAATTCACAGGGACCTAAATCAGGCGAGTGCGGTGGCCACAGAATTGCCTCGCGTAAGGAGACCACTCGACCCGGGAACATCTCCTGCAAAACTTCCAAGAACGGCTCCAAATGTGTATCAGCCGTCAAGGCCACCATTTGGACGATATAATTTTTAAAACTTAAAGTAAAAAAAACTTTTTTATATCTACATTTGGGAAATAAAAAGTTTTTTGTGATACCTTGTGGCATTTTTTTCAATCCCCCTTTGAAATGTGGGAGTTATTTCTGTCGCACCCTGTATATATAGTTATATCACAATGACCTGTATATCACAGCAATTTTTCCAATGTTAAGGGGTCTTTTTAGACACTCTTCAGTGATTTGTTGTTTATAATATGACAACCAAATATAATGTGGCAAAATACACTGATGGTCAATAAAAAAAATGACCTTTGTGTTAATAACAATTGTAATAAGCAGTTCTTCCACCAACCAACTCAGCTCATTAATGGTAAGCTATGGCTGCTGAGCAAAGTTGTTAACCCTTAAAACCAGAAGCCCACATTTTACAGGCATATTGTGTGCCTATACATTCATGGACACTGTGGTCTAATCAGCTTTGTAAAAATATTGGAACTCCTAAAAAAGTTTACCAAAGCAGAAGAAAAAAAACAAATAAACAAAAAAATGTTTAGAATGTGAACAAAATGCAAAATTAGTATTTGTATCTCAAATGACATAACTGAGTAGCCAAAGGTGTACTCAGAAAAAAACAGTATAAAACACACATGGCTGTCTCATTAAAATAATATATAATTGTATTTCTAATTAGAATTGTCTAAATATGAAAAAAAAAAAACATATTAGCCTAACGTTTTATAGGTGAATAATCTGGAGCATTTTAAAATGATCTATAAAGTAGCGTGTCATAACATCTTGAACATGGCTCTGCAAATCAAACTATCCATTTTATAAATCGTTATGTTGTATTATGTAATTTATGAGGTCATATTGTGCATGCTATTTGCCTAACTGTTTGTATGTAATTCTCCTAGTGATGAAATAATAGTGATGAAACTAACAGACAATTGTAAGACATGACTATACTTCTGCTGCCAGCTAATGCTTCACTGTACTGCAGTGTTTGCCAAGAGAAACTTAACTTGGGCAACATTGTTGTGACTGCATACGTCAACTGTTCTGCATGAATGAACTCCCCAGGTGGAGACTGGTCCGGAAGCATACCCAGGCCTCCCCAAGTTTTGACAAGGATTGGGAAAACAGCCAAGACTGTAGTAGGGAGACCACCACTTCAGTGTCCCAGTAACCCCCTACTCACTATGCCTTTAGCACCGCTAGGCCTGATGCAATAATACTGGTCCCTGAAAAAAGACCCCCCCCCCACCCCCAGAGCAGCAACCGGCTATACGTTACCTAAGCCTATACTGATTACATGTGGCTTTGTAAATCTTTTATTATGAGGTGCTATTATTCTTTATAAGCACTTTTTCCTCAGTTCACACCTTTAACTGCCCTTAAGTGCTGTTTACAACGGCTAACCAGTTTCTGTAAGAGACATGGGGAGAGATGTTGCGTTGCTTTTAGAAACTACATATATTCCAAACCCGTGAGTGACTCATCTGTTTTGCATTAAGCCTGAACAGAAATCCTATAAGGATACACTGCCATTATGACAAAGTGTTTGCTCACTACAGTGAAAGGCTGGCAGTGGCAATCAACCTTTCATGGCGTAGCAACTCATTTAGCACGAAAGTAGACTATTGGACATGGGTGCTTAATCAATGCTGTTATGCAAGCTTATGTTTCCCAGCATCTACCACAGTATTCACACCACCAAACCACCTTCTCGACACTGCTGCTTATATAACAACAACAAAGTCAGTCATTAGAGCCATGTGAATATTAAAGCAACCGAGTTATATTATCAAAGCTGGCAGCAACAATCTGCTCTCGGAGTGCTTGACATGCACATTTGCCAACAGCTGACTGCCAAATGGTGAGCATCCATCACACAATTGCATGATTTAGTGTTATAAGAGGTATAATGCCTTAACAATTATGGCCACAGTCCTGGGGTGAAATTGGCGACAGCTGGTGCCAGAACACAGCTTCATTTGGGATGCCCCCCTAAGGCTGCCGAGGACCAGATGGAAAGCCAGGAGAGAAAGCTGATCAGTAGAGAGGGAAGAATGGAAAATGAGAAGGAGAGAAAATGACAGAGTGAAAGAGAGAGAGAGAAAGAAAGAGAGAGAGAGAGAGAGAGAGGAAGAGATGAAGCCCCATCGACACTGTCCTTCACCCATAAAATTGGTCAAAGTCATATTTTATTTTCTCATTGCTACTCACTTTTTGCATTATCCTTTATTAGCCCTTAATGGCATCATTTGATTCCCATAAAATTTGCCCAAAGCATAGATTGTGATTCTCTCATTGAGATCTGTGTACTCATATAGTACAATGTGAAGGTCTTAGGCTTGGCCAGAGAACTGTTTAAAAATGTGACATTAGAATAACATTAGAAGTCCCCCGCATGTTTTCAAAACAGGTCAGACGCATTAAGGCCTGGACTCCACAAGATTTCTAAATGTGTGCTTTAGTCGTTGGCACCAGACGTTAGCAGCAAGTTCTGGACGCTGAGAAGTGGGGCTTCCATGGAAATGACTAGCTTGTCTGGCACATCTCATTCAGACTGAGATCTTTGGAATTTTGAAGGCCAAGACAACAAACTGAACCCTTTGTCATGTCCCCTAAACCACACCTGGACAATATTGCAGGACCCAAGATTTCCCAACTGGGCATTGTCCAGAACATCACACTGCCTCAGATGTAGGCTTGGGCGGTATCCAAATTTTGATACCGTCAAATCTCCTCCCTATTTTACCTTGGTATACGGTATTACCGTAAATAATAAAAAAAATAGTGACATAAGGCTCACTAAATGTGCATGTCAAGCACTCCGAGAGCACCTAAACTGTTGGCTTGTGTGTACTGGCGGTGGACCTAGACGTTGTTGGTCCTGCATTGGGAGGCGTTGAAATTGTTGCACTGAACTCGGGTCCATCCTCGCAGCAGTGAGTGGATGGTGGTTTCGTACATGCGAAGTATTTCCATCTTTTTGTTGCACAATTTGCAAATTGCCTCGTCCGTATTTACCGCCTCTCCCTTCTCGTTCGGTCGAAATCCGAAATACTGCCAAACTGCAGAAGCTGTGTTCTTTTTCGAGACGAGGTCACTTGGTGCGCGACTCGCCATCTTTCCCCACCTCTCTCTTTCTCCTCCACGCTGTCACGTGATGACAACCACGCATACGCATTTTTAGGCATTAAATAAATTATATTTAATATTCAATCCTTGTCTCCTATATAAGTGCATTGTTTTAATGACGGTATAATGGTATTGAAACTGATACCGCTGCTATTTTTAGATCCCGCGGTATACCATATTACCGTATTACTGCCCAAGCCTACTCAGATAGGTAGCTTCTTTCTCCATTGTACATGTACTTTTTCAGTCCTACAGTATCTTTTCTGTGGGATTAAACTTTTGATCCTTGGGTGCCCACCATCCTATCAGTGGTTCACTGGTTGTCCTTCCTTGGACCATTTTCGGTAGGTGCAAACTATTACTTACCAAAACATTTTGGAGATGCTCTGACACAGTCATCTTGCCACAACAATCTATCCCTTGTCAAAGTCACTCAGATCTCTATGTTCATCCATTCTCTCTGCTTTCAACACAACTTCAGCTTCAAGAAGTGACTGTTCAGTGGCTGCCTACAAAAACCCACCCCTTCACAACTGCATGAGATAATGCGTTATTCAATATTGTGACCAATCAGTGTGAAAATAGCTTCACAGTTTCAATAAATTAGGTTTACCCTTAGTGTGCCCCATCCATTGCAAACATATTCATTGTATTTCACTTAATAAATCATTGATTGACAGAACCGGGTATTGGATGGGGTACTGCAAAGAGAAAATTGCAAATGGACAGGCTTACATACTGACAGACACAAAGCTTACTTATTGACAGACACAAAATTACAATCCATTATCAGTGATGTTTGTATAGTGTTTGTATAAATTTGCCCAAGAATTAAATACTTTTAATTTTTTTTTTCAGGTGTACCAAGACTATGCTGTTCATCAGAGAGGAAAGTGAAACTGGTTAAAGGAGGCAAGGAGGCACATCTTTCTCTTTGATCTTTGGTCAGAGAAAGTGAAAACATGGTGGTAAAGTGTAGACAGGCAAGCCTCCCCAAAGGCGAGAGTGGATTTGTAGCTGTACACATCTATTAGGCTTTGCCATTCTTCAACCCACACTGGCCTCAGCTTCTCTTGCAGTTATTGCTTTCTGGACTAACAAAGAAGGACATGGAACAGGCACTGGCTGCCCCCCACCATAGGTGCCAAGAACTGTGCGCAGATACCACGCTGAATAACAGCTGTGTACAATGACGAAGGGGAGAAACTTAGTACTGCTAATCAGCTTCATATGAGGACAAAATGCAATGTGAGATACTCCCTCTATCGCTTTTTAAGCCAGCAAGTCTTAGACTGTGACAAGCATTACTTCAGTTCTGCTCACGTAATAAGTCATAATGTTTTGAAGGCCTATCGACTCTCCTTCTACCACACAAAGAGCTTTATGTTCTGATATAATGGACCTCGGCAAAAAGTCATAATAGCTAGTGATCTGTCTTCCGATTGCGACGTCTTTTGAAGTCAGAAGTGCAAAAAGCATTATGAAAGCCTTCGACTTCCAGACCTCAGTGAGATTTTCCCCAAACGCAAGAAGATTACTGACGAAATCCATATATGTAATGTCAGCATTAATATTACTTGTTTCAGACATGAAAGATATTACTATATCTTCAATATGTAATGACTATAATTAGAGACAATTTAACAGGTTTCAACATCCTCATGTAACTATTGGCAGTTGTTGAAGGAACGTCAAATGGCAAGAAGTAGGCCTGCTATATTATATCACTGTTGGGTCAAGCCCCTAAAATAAACAGCTTTTAAAGTTCTTCTCGACCTGCTCCTTACATTTGTGAAGGTGATGACTGCGTGTAAAACGAACAGCTTCTACCCCAGTTGTGTAATGCATTTCACAGACTGGTCCTGCTCCCAAAGCTTCGGTGGCCAGGGCCCAGGGAACACCGATTGATGAGAACGATATCACTCTGCCAAGAGGAGGAAGAGCAGCACTCATGTGAGATGCAAAACTGCCGGCCAGCTGTGAATCCACTCAGCGCCTCCAGGCACTTGGCTCTGACGCAACCAAATTTTGGGGAAGGGTCTTGGTTGGCTGGGAACACTTCAGCTTCCAGACTTTCCATACACATCCATAGGTACAGCTCCTTCCTTTCCATGCACAAGTCCCTTAGATACATTACCATGTTCCCTAGGGAGGCTGAGTCATAACCATACTCCTCTGTGAGAGCATGCTCAAGCGACCCACCCTGAAAATGACTCATGCTAATAACTGTGCACACAGACCAAATTGTAAGTGCGAAAAAAGGGCTTGTAAGTAACACTGGAAACTTACATGACTTTCCATGGTGGCTACCCCAGCAACTCATTATCATTTTGGGCTTATTTACTTTGGGAGCTTTTCCGTTGACTGGGCACTGTGTGTGACTATCAACTTGGGGGAAGGGGAGCCGTTGCATTTGTTTATCCAGGCTAATGAGTATGGGGCAATTTTGCCATGCAAAGTTCATGCATACATAGCAATAGAAAGAGGCCAGCTTCAGGATCTGAAAACATTAGAACGGCTAGAAATATTAGAGAATGTTTTTTTTTAAATATAAATTAGTCCATTTTTACCCACTCTCTAAAGGTTTGATGAGAATGTCCCTGTAAAGCTGTGGACACTGTGGACCAGATAGCTAGATTTCATAGTATCAAATGAGTTTTCAATTTCAGTGACAACACAGATTGTCTAAAGATAAGTTGATAAGTTGTCTAAAAAGGTACATATAAATACATTTTTCATCTGATTTCTTGTTGTTTTTAAAGCATGAACAGCTCTTACAAGTTATTTTACTTGACTGACAAGGACAAATGAGACTGGCTCTTGAGAGATCACTTCAAGGCTGTAATCCGACTCTTCGATAAGAGGGACACAGGCCTGTGCCTTTATATGGTTAAGAGGCTCTAAACTGAAATGCTAATTTAGGTTAGAATGATGGATCAATATGTCTTCTCATAACGAAACACATGTAACTGTAACATGAAATACTAATGGTAGCCACATGCTACAATATATTTCAACATCCAGCTTCTTGCTTGGCTCCAAATGATGTTTGGGTTTGCTAATAAGAGCTCCCCTGCAGGCCTACTGACCTATTTGAACCTATGAGGGCTATAGACTGCATGTTTTTGTTCAAACATAACAAGTCGTTTTTATTTAATGCCATTGGTATGGCTGGGTTTTTGTTCACTGTGCTTTATTTGACTCCAGAACCAACAAGAGCTATGTTGTGTCTTAAGCACACTATCTCACCATCATGCCATTCAAGTCTTTCTTGGGGATTTGAGCAACTGGAAAAAGACCCGTGAGCTAATAACCTAGACTCCTCTTTGTTTCTCCTGTGACCACAGCGAAGCCCCCTACATTTTCTCACTCTGATTTACAGCCCATGAGCAAACAAAAAGAATTAACACAGCTTGCCCTAGGTGGTCTTGGTGCATTGACGCTGTAGTGTTGCACTTTGAAGATAAATGTTTGACAGCTCCTGGTGTAATACATTAAGCATGTTACGAGCATATCATTAGCAGTGAATACGTAACAGCAACGCAGTTAAAGCTCAGAGTAAGGGAATGAGTCATGTCTTCTTAAGTGAGGTTTCCACTCCTGCTCCAAATCATCGGCCCCTCATCATTGCTCTTATATTAAGTGAGTCAGTGCCACCATTGCAGGGAAAGATTATGTAACCACTACGGTCCGTCTTTGAGGCACTTATATTTGGGTGTGGGGAGCTATGACTTGGTGGGGCTTCAGTGTACACACAGGAAACCTATGGTTCTGGAGCTTTGGTTGTTCTGTCTTAAAACCTGCAATAATCCACAGCTGGACTAATTGTACTAGGGGCTTAGCAGACCATCTGGGGAGCCCAGGCATTCCTCCCTGTGCTCCTGCCAGTCACTGTCCATGCAGATGGCTGAAAAAACATCCCCAGGGGACCACACACTTCCAGGCACCAGCGCCTCTGCATGTCCTCTTTATCTGAACAAGAGTAATGCCCTGGTCCTAAATAAGGACCTGGATGGGGTTGTGCTATGCGGTCAAGTGGACGCTATCTCCTCCACGCTCTTCCCCAATCAGGGTTTGTTTTTGTTCACAGGAGATGATGATAAAGGAGATAAGTCAAGGCTATGCTTAGTGGGAAAGGCAAGAAAATGAAGGGGGGTGGGTGTGGGGGGGTGGGGGGGGTTACGGAATGACTATAAATCCGAAGCTGTGCACAGCAGTGGCCCAGCAGGTGTTGACGCGTAGTAACAATGTTCGGTTGGATGTAGCGAATGAATCAATTATCACATACACAAAAAATCAAGAATCACATAGAAATCTGGGTCACATTGCATTACACAACTACGGGTTCACTTGAATTACTTTGCGCAGGTGTGAGTACCACATATAATCTTCGGTGTGCACCACTGGATGCTTACACTGTGTTGTAAGATCTTAGCCTTTACCAAACCCGTGGAAATATTAAATTAATGGCTATGTCAACATGTTCCCATATTAATTTCATCCATGCTTTTTAACCAATTTAGTCACAGTATCCTCCCTAATGATTTTACCCCAAGTTTGCAGTCCATGTCAGAAAATTTGCTAAAGTTTCCATTCTAAGTCCAGTTGGTTTGGAATGCTAGAATTTGAAACACACAAAATCTAGATTATTCCCACATTATGGAATATGAAAGTAGGTACGTCTTGGTTTAGCATGGTGTCAGGAGAACACTGTGGTATATGTGTACCTACGCACCCTGTCAAAGCACCGGGGCTAACCACAGAGAGCACAGAAGGAAGGCAAGAATTGTGCGTAAATTAGAGTGCAGTAGGAGCCCTCAGTGCAAAAAGTATAGGGTGATGGGCGCCTTCGCTCTCTCTAAGGGGAGGGGGAGTGGTCTTAACTGGCCGGGGCTTCAATAAAAGGCTCTTGTGGGGACCTCTAAGGAGCCCAAACTTTTGAGTGGCACCTCCACCGTCTGCTGCCTGCACCTCCACACTACAAAAGGGGAAAAGCAGAACGTTTTTGTGTGCATCACCTAGTGTTAGTGTTGAACTTACTTTAAGCCAGTCTTTTCTGTTTTTTCCTCCCTTTTTTTGCTTTTCTAGTGAAAAGGGCCTTAAACAAAGAAGAAATAAAAACAAGAAGATGATCAGCCTCTTTTGCCTGGCGTGGTTCTGTCTGACCCTTGTCAACAATGCATACACAGCAGGTAAGGCAAATCTTCTTTCTTCTTCTTGTTTTTTTTTTCAATGAATGAATGAGTGTGTGCGTCTGTGTGAGAAGGGAAGGCTGTGAGAGTGTGCAGGGCTGCACTGTGTACTTTGGTGCACTTAAACAGTGGAAAATTGCTTGTGGCAAAAAGTGGGACTGGTGACTCTCCACAGAGAGAGAATTTAGTGGACTCGTGAGGCTAGAAATGTTATAGGAGGCTCCACGGTCCTAGTTTAAATGAATGAAGCATTAATATTAATAATAATAATCATTCAAAAACACATACATGTAAAACATAACAGTCTCCATCTGCAAGTGAGAAGATTTATGAGAACATTTATTAGGAAAATGGGAAAAAATGCCAAAAGTTGTTAATGTACTTAATATATATATATTGTTACATTTGTTGTACTGACATTCCATGTATAATATAGTCCTATTTGTCTCTAAAATGCTGTCTATTTGTCTCTCACCATGTGTTTTAGATGTCTAAAACGCATGGTGATTCTGTTCCACATATTAAAATGTCAGAGTAATATAACATTCCCGGTCAGTCGTAAAGCTAGTGTGAGACATGTTGTAATTTAAACAGTTTCCTGTAATATTTAGCAGCCAGGTGTGGAGGTAAGGCATCCTTTCAACTGTGCGTAAAGTGTCTCTGTTGTAGACATAATGCTCGCCTTCTGTATAAATGCTTAGCACACTGGAGAACCTTACAGCAGACCTGTATATCTGCCATACGGGCTTGGAGCACGGGCCTTGCCAGATTCTTTTGCTTCACCAGCACCACTTTGTATGAGTGTGACAGACTCTGAGAGCAAGATTAACAGCTCCGGCATATGGAGCCCTTTGCTGCCCCTTGCTGAATGGCCAAATGCCTCTCCCTTTCCATCTGAACTAATGGTCTGTTAAGCTGGCAGGCTGCAGGGGCCTGGGTTGGGTCTGGGTTGTGGCGCTGGGAGGAGATGGGGGTAGAGCTATTGTGCGCTTCGTTTCTTTTGGGGGCTGTTCAAGGCAGGTCTGATTCATGAGGGAGGCAAAGCATCATGCAGCCATTAGACTACCATAGCTCCTTCAGAGTAGGATTGTACACATGTGTGCTTGTGTTTCCCAAGAGCAGCCAAATAAGTACAATTACAGTAAATAAGGACATTATACCGGTCGTGATGAAGGGCTTTGTGCAGGTGAGAGCACCATGTGTGATCTTAGAAACCCTGCAAAGTGCATTTACTCAATTGGATGCCAACACCCTCCTCATAAGATCTTTTGCTGAGGCCATAAAAGGTTCTGCCAACACGTTTTCATACTGTGACCATATTATTTCACACATATTTTAGCTAAAGTAGTTATGGTAGAGCCATGAGCTCTACAGTAATTTTGTAATCCAAGTCATAAAAGTTGCTCTTCTTTGTGCAGTATTCTAACATCTGACACATATGTAATATAATTTTTCCCAGCTTATGGAAGGAATAGTATGAATATAGATTATTCCTATGTTTGGCATTGCTCAGTGCATGCGAACACTGTGATGTATGTTTACCTATACACGCTATCAAAGCTCAAGGGAAAACTACAGAGAGCACAGATGGCGCCTTTGCTGCCTCTAAGGGGAGAGGGAGCGGTCTTACCTGGCTGGGACTTCAATAAAAGGCTCTCAGGGATCTTTTAGCAGCCTGCACCCTGCACCTCCATGCCAAAAAGGGAAAAACAGAACCCTTGTCATGAATTAGGTCATTTTGGACAAATTCAACAGAATCTGATAGATAGCTATAGTTAGGTGTGATTGTACTAGATTTAGGCTAAGAATTCTAAATATTTTTGGGGAAGGAAACAGAGGTCGAAAACCAAAGGCACCAGGGGAGTTTCTTGCGGGGGTGAAAAGTCTGCTACCAGTTTTAAGAGGGTAGGACACAGAATCAGAAAGGAACGAGAGAGAAAAGGAAAAGGGGAACAGGCAAAAATAAAGAAAGAAGGACACTGGGAGTTCACGCAGCTTCCATATGAATGTTATTAAAAGAGGGCGTGGCACCCAGCTGCGTGGAGAAGCACATGTTCATGTTGCGCTCCTGCTTGTCACATGAGCAGACACAGCTGCACAACCCAGACCAACCTATCCCCATGGACTCTGAACTGTGTAATTAGAATGTAAAGGATTTAAGGGGTCCTACTAACTGTTCCCTGAATCTGTCTAAAACCAATTCGTTTGCCAGTATAGCAGATGTAAAAAGGCTGTGAACTGACGCAGAATGATTTCGCACACTGAATCTTCATGTTGTATCCCCCCCCCCCTTTTCCCACTCAGAGAGACAGCTGGTCCTGATCTGTTGCATAACGTTGTTTTACTGAGTGACAATGATTACCTCTGATCATAAAAAGGCAGTAGGTGTTGGAGGCTTCTGCACTGTTATCAGTGTAAGTTCATGCAACTGATATCATTTTGAACGTTTTCTCTCAAACAAAATATGTCAGTTTTTGCTTCTCAATTTTGGGAAATGTGTTAAAATTGGAAAATTCATTTTTTTAATCCTAAAAAAGGCCCTTGCATAAGTAAGCTACTCTGTGATGAGTAAAGGGCTCTGGGCTAGGAAAGAAATCTGGCCCATGCACACCGCCCAGCAGTTAAGTACACATGAGTCTAACTTTCTTTACGAGCACTGGGCACTTTTCTCCCTTCTTTTGTTGCTGGGGAGGGGGGAGAGCAAGGCAGGACACACGTTTTGCTCTCACTGTTTCTGGACTGTAGTCAAGGCCTGCCAAATGGGATATATATTTCAGTCGGGAGTCAGACATGCGGGGAGAGGGGGGAGAAGGTGGGATGCGGCCAGCACTGTAATGCAAAGCATATTTATTGGAAGAAAAAGGTCCCTGGGACCTACTGTGCTTACCCACACAAAAACCAGAGCAAAGAGGCTGAAAACGTAAACACATTATGTAAAACATCATTTCAGTTTCAATGTAAACCTTTTTTTTTTTTACTCCAGACAGTATTTAACCTCTAAATAGATTTATATAACTCCTGGATCTAGCTTTTTGATCTCTTGCTTGCTCATGAATAGACATGGCCTTTTCCATTCAATAATCGTTTAAAACGAAGTGGATATTTACAACATTCAATTCTTTTTCCAGCTAATATTTAAACCTATATGACCCATATATTTTTTTCTTGCTTGCTCTGGAAGAGATATAGCCTTTTTTCCTCCCTTAATAATTTGAAATAAGTTAGATAAAAGCTCCAGACAGCATTAAGTTTCTAAATGAACTTCTAAATGAAGTTTTTACATGAACTTGCTTGATCTCCAAGCCTGCTTTCTGGATAGACATGACCTTCCTGCCTTCAATGTCTCTTTAAGACTAACTGGATTTTAACAATAGCTCAATTTTACATACAATATTTGCATCTAAATAAATGTATGGCAAAATGTTTTGTGTGTAGTTTGCTTCTAATCTCCCCATCGCTGGCTCCATGGTCATGAAACACAGATGGGCACTTTAAACATGTCTAGACCCTCTGAATGCTTATATCACAATCCTTGGGTCATAAATTACAGATGTTGTTACATCTGCATGGCTGCTGTTTGATGGACCATTACGTCTTTCACATCTGGTACAACATTTGCTCACTGTCCACTTAGTTCTACTTTATTAAGCAAAAGAGGAGAGTGCAATTTCACATGTAAGTGATATAAAAGGATCCAATTCCAAAATTCAGTGAACAGAGAAGGTCTTTTGTCGCATCTTCACTCCCATAATTACTACAGAGTGGTTTCTCATTACTTGCTCAGTGCTTGACATGCTTAGCACTCATCCACAGCCTGGATCAGAGATCAATGCTTGTTAAAAGTGTGGAAATGCATTCTCCAAATGTTAAATGCACTTAATAATGATATAGGATTCGTAGATTAATAGATGGACTAATGGAATGTCCTAGAGCAGAGAGGACATAGAAGGCTACCGAAAAAACAGATGATAGAGGCCAAAGACAGAAACCTTCTACTGATCTTGGTAGTGGTATACGCTGCAGAACATGTGGGAAAGATTTTGTTATTGGAACAATTCACAAATTATGGCTTTGCCATGGCTCTGGAAGCCAAAAGAGCAAGAAACGTTCTGCTAGACTGGAAGTCCAAAGTGATTCAGAAGATGTTATACAACTGCTCAATCTACGCAGCAGAATGATACTAACTCAAAGAAATCTAAGAGATGTGTGTAAACACTGTTCCAGGTACTCCGGTTTCCTCCCACAGGCATGCACGTTTTGCAAATTAATAATGCTAAAATTGCCCCAAGTGTAAAAATGTGCGAGTGTGTTTGTCTGCCTGCCATGCGATGGACTGACAAGTCCAGCATATGTCTACGACTTTTGTCCTATGACTGCTAGGATAGGCTCTTCATGCTTCATGGGTTCTTTAGTAAAGGCAGAAGTTTTATATACACTGATCAGTTATAACTTTTGATGCACCTGTCCCACTCGGGCTCTGACCTATCAAGGTATAGACTACTGAAGGTGTACTATGGAATCTGGCACCATGACTTGAGCAGCAGATCCATTTAAGACCTGTAAGTTGAAAGGTGGGCTTCCATAGAATGGACTAGTTTGTCCATCACATCCTACAGATGCTCGATCGGGTTGAGATTTGGGGAATTTGGAGGCCAAATCAACCATGTTCCTCATACCATTCCTAAACAGTCCGCACTGTGGCACAGCTTTCGCACTCTCTTACTGAAAAAGACCACTGACATGAAGGAATACTGTTGCCATGAAGGGGTGTTCTTGGTCTGCCACAATGTTTAGGTAGGTATATGTCAAAGTAACATCCACATAAATGCCGAGACTCAAGGTTTCCCAGCAGAATATTGCACAGAGCATTGTCTCCACTGGCTTGCAATATTCCTATAATGCATCGTGGTGCTCTCTTCACCAGGTAAGTGATGTACACGCAACCGGCTGCTCATGCTATGTAAAAGAAAATGTGGTTCATCAGACAAGACCACCTTCTTCCATTAGCATGTAATGAAATATTCAGTTATTCTCTTGACCTGTCAAGTGTTTCAGTGTTGATCAGGATATAAAATGACGACAACTCAAAGAATGCTTAAATACTTAAATGGTTCATTACATGTTCTAATGGTTCATATACATGATGGAAGCCTTGTTATTTTTAAAGAATGAGCAGCATCAAAAACAGTTCCACTATTAGCCATAGAATAGTGTAACATTACGAGTCTAGCCCAGGGACTGTTATTACTGAGTGCAGCTTACTGTACAATGGCAGTGAAACAAACCCTGCAGCATTGAGGGCAGCAGGATCACCCACTATGCTACACCAAGAAAACCATTGTGGTACCATTTCAAGTGGTATTTGTTTTATGCTTTTAAACAATGTATGTGATGAAATGCTTGACAGTTCTTTGGTGGCCAAGGGCACTGTGGAAAAAAGGAAGGAAGCACAGTGATGAGTTCCATCCCTGCAGAGTATCAGAGCTTGGTAGCTACAGTGTGTATCAGAGTAGAATATGAGTCCTTGTCTTGAGCCCATAAATTGCCAAGCTCATTTTTTCCAAAAATCAGATGGGGTGGATGAAACAAACATTTAAACTCTACTAAGGTCTAAATCTTGCATTTGACATTGTGTCTCACTTGTGGTTGAATTATTTGGCTGAAAGCAGCTGCACATAGTTCAAGCCACTAAGGGAAGCTGGTGCTGAAAGATAAATCTAATCACGTCTGGGCAGCAGATACCTTGGTGAAAAAGAATCATAGACCAGGAGAGCTTTGGCCTCTTCAAGTTGTCACAATATGTTGAAGGTTCTGAGAGAATAAAGGTTCTGGATTCCCTAAAAGGTACTCTATATATGGAAACCTCCCAAGAAGCTGACCCAAATAACTATAGCCCTTAACCACACACAGATGCTGCAAGCTACCGGCAGCCATGAGAAGAACAGTTATTTTTCAAAAAGTTACAGAATTGGACAAGGGATAAAGATACTATCAGGCAGTCATTTCCATTCCACTGAAATCTAATTTTGTCGTTTCCTTCAGTGAAGGTCTAGTATTGTGTACTTTTTTCCAGTTGGATGGCCAGGAATGCAACAGCTGTGCAAATCTGTGGCTTCTTTCCAAAATCTCAAGCAAGAAACATTGTAATATATTGCTGTGACTTTGAAAAACAATATTAAATGGATTTTTTTAGCAAATTCAACTAAACATAAAGCAATATATAAAATTGTATCCAAGCAATAGATTAACTGAGCAATTGAGCAAGAAGGTAACAACTGATTTGACCATGTTATTTGCTGAGAAGTCAGTTATCAGATGATGGTTTGCATGCACACAAGGTTTTTGTTTTTTGCTTTTTGTTTTTCCAGACAACCGGCTCAAAGTTTTTGCTAGTCCTGGGGACGATGTCACCCTGCCATGCCGGCTGAACCGTGATGCTGGCTACTCTTTTGGTGGAATGGGAAACAGAATCAAGTGGACCAAGCTAGAGGGCGACAACAGTGAAGCTGATGTGCTGGTCTCTATGGGCTTTCATAAAGTCAAATATGGACGCTACCAAAACCATGCCCACCTCCAGGAGGCTGATGAAAATGATGCTAGCCTCATTATCAACAACATACAGCTGGACGACTTTGGCACATACAAGTGTGAGGTCATCAATGGCATGGACGAAAACGTTGTTGAAGTCGAGATCCGAATGAACGGTAACTTGTCTTGGTCTACATGCTTAAGAAAATATAGTTTTGTGTAGTCTAGAAATGTGAGTTTTGCAAGTTGCTAAATTGAAGTTTTTTGCTGAAAATCTCTTAAAACTAGTTATATATTTGAACTACTGTTAACCAAAGCAAATGCTAAAACTTTCAACTCTCCTTTGTGTCATAGGAGAGTTGAAGATGTGAGTTTTGCATGATGCTAAATTAATGTTGTTTTTTGTTGAAAATCTCTTAAAATTGGTTATATATTTGGTCTGCCCATATTTTTGCCCCTAGCTAATACACAAAACCAACCAAATCAAATGCGCAAATTTGAGTCAAAGGAGATATTTTCATTGATGTTCTTTTAACAAGTGTACTGTATTTCTTGCATACAAATTAGTTTACTATGAGCAGCAGACCATGTCTTTTTTTCTTGCCCTTGGCCAAGACCACGTTTGCACACATGGCACTAGGACAACAAGGGGGATTGACTCAAGCAAGCGTGATGCCTGGCCATAATGAAAACAGGCTGCCACAAATGGACATTATTAGTATTGGAATACCAAAGAGAACAATGAAAAGCCTCAGTTCTACAAGTAATTCTTCCACAATTTAATCAAAGGCCAGATGGTCTTTTGTTTCTTAGTTCTCTGATATTTGATATACATGTCCAAGGACTACAAGGAGAACACAAAGGTAATGTTTTCGCTTGCTTTTTGCTTCCTGGCTCAGCAGTGCTTCTACAGTGATGCACAGTCATGCGAGTCTATGGCTTTTTATTCTGAGATTTGCCCGTCAACCCTGTAGCTGCTATTCATTACACTCCAGAGGTAACCTATGTGTTTGTGTAACCTAACCTATATGTAAGGAATATAGTTTCATTGTATGTCAAACATGACTTGAGAGCAAAGGAGTCACCATAAAAGACCCACTGCCATATGTGGATATGTGTCTTTTATTGTGATGAAGTGCCATGCCTTTGCTGAATTAAACCAAGTTGACCTTTTCTTTAGGGGAATCATCACTCTCTTTCACAGGAGTTGTTTTCCCATACTCCCCGCGTTTGGGGCGTTACAACCTGAACTTCCATGATGCTGAGGCGGCTTGCCGGAATCAGGACGCTGTGGTGGCCTCCTTCAGCCAGCTCTACCAGGCATGGAAAGGGGGTCTGGACTGGTGCAATGCTGGCTGGCTGAGTGATGGAACCGTGCAGTACCCTATCACCAACCCCAGAGAGCCCTGTGGAGGGAGGAAGGCTGGCGCTGGACTGAGAAGCTACGGTCAGCGTGACAAGTCCAACAGCCGCTTCGATGTCTTCTGTTTTACCACCGGCTTCGATGGTGAACAAATCCATCCAATTTCCATTCCATTCCTTAATAGCTAGGGTGTCTTAGGCTTGACTAGCACATTAATGCCTATGGGCCGGCAAGAAAGACACAGAATGCATTACACAAAGCTGAACATGTGTGTATATAAGCAAATAGAATTTGCAATGTCATTTACATATACAAAACAACATTACAATTTCCAATGTATGTTTTTACAAAATACATTTTGTATTATTTGCCCAAATGCTGTTCAGGAAGAAAACCTTTAAGTAGGCCCAGGTTTCTGTCTCACATAGACATTACCAAATAATAAGCCCTAGGTTCAAGAGGTTAACATGTTCCACATCGTTTGATTCACAGGAGAAGTCTTCTTTGTGGACCAGAGGATGAACTATACTGAGGCTGTGCAGGCCTGCCAAAATGATGGAGCTGAGCTTGCCAAGGTTGGGCACATGTTCGCTGCCTGGAAGCTGCAGGGGTATGATCGTTGTGATGCCGGCTGGCTGTCAGATGGTAGTGTTCGGTACCCCATCTCCCGGCCCAGAATGAAGTGCAGCCCGACGGAAGCTGCCGTCCGCTTCATTGGCTTCCCCGACAAGAAACACCAGCTCTACGGAGCCTACTGCTACAGAACCAAGCAGTGAGGGTCAATATCGCTTTAGCTCATAGAGCAATCAATGAGCAGCAGTAAACAAGCATCAAATCTGAAGCCTGCACAGTCAATTAGCATGAACTAGCATTAAAACTGTGATCATCTTCAAACTCTAAAGCAATGGATTTCAACTTTGATTCTGGAGCGTCTCTACCTTTTTATTGTTTTCCCAGTTCTACCACACCCACTTCAATTCAACTATGTCAGGTGTGTCAGAGTGAGGAACACAGTAAAATGTGCCAGGCAGTGGGCACTTCAGTACCAGAGTTGGGGACCACTGCTCTAAAGGAAGATAAAACTGTTTCATACTGTAACATTCCAGATACGTATTGCAAAATGCAGTAATTCAGTTATTACTCATCCTTTTTTCATATTCATTTCTGCTGATCGCTCTTTGATTTTCTTCCACGGTGTGGCAACACACTCTTTTCAGCTGCCATTGTCAACACATTCACTGAATCTGTCAAGCAAATACAGTACAGTAATCACAAAATGAAAACAATACCTTAGAAATCTAAGCCTGACTAGATGTTGTTTGGAATGACTTGACCACTGTTACTTGTGAAGCCAAAATCTTACTTTGCAGTATATAAAATGCTAATTTCTTTCTTTTTTTTATGTTGTTGTTGTTGCTTGAACGCTATGACGTATGAACACATTTGAATTATGAAATATAAGTGGCACAAACTGTCACCGGACGTGGTAACTAAGTGGTTATTTCTTGATAGATAATCACAATTAGTCTCAATCTTTTCCCCCTTAAAAATCTGAATTTGATCTTCTTTGAGTTTGTCTCCATGTTTTATTAGCACCCTGATTTGGGGGAAAATCACTTTTTCTCAGCCCCTATCCTTGAGGACCTCTGACAGGTCCAGTTTTTAACAGTGATAATGGCCTGTAGTGGACTAGGGCAATAGCTTTGTTCAGATGTTTTCTTCCCAAGTGGCAAATTAGTCCAATATTGTCATATCACAGCTGGCCAAATTTCTTTAAAGTAGGACAGTCTGACAAGCTGCTGGCGATGCAATGCATCTTGGATTATTGCAGCGAACTGCAAATGCTGTTACATTGCATCCAGAGGCACATGAAGTCTTCAATAGGACCCAGTTGCTTACTCGCAACAGCACTAAGAGAAATTAGCTTGAGCCTTACTGGTGCGTAACTGAGGGTCCAAACATAATATTGTTTGCAAGACTTTGTTTTGCAACGCCACCTGCTCACAAGTAACTGCTTTCCTGAGCTACAGACTGAAAAAATACATTTACTATTGTCATTCTTAAGTTTGAAGAGATTTGGCATGCACAGTTAGAAGCATGGTGAGCTTGAAGTTGACTAAGCTGCCATCTCTTGCCTTTGAGAGCCAGATATGTTATGCATTTTTTTTTTTTCTGATTCTATCGACAAGTGGGTTTGTCCATGAGATTAGAAGAAAACTCAACAGTATTATTCCACTTTGTATCGCAGAAGCCACAATGCACATGCACACTTTCTGCTTCTTTTTTTATATATGTAAAAAAAATCTTTTGTGCACAAAGCATCACTCAGTTGAGACCTTGTTGTACTCTAAAATGCAGTGTACTTTACAATAAACTCTCCGAATGGAAAATAAACACCCACAAAATGGAACGGCTGATGGATGTCTTAATTTGATTCATTAGTAAGCTGTGGTTGTAATTGTTTTGCAGCTAGTAAGTGCCGGTCCAGGCCGGTGCTGACCATGCAGTACGTGTTGCACTATGACTGCCAGCATTGTTCAAGAGCGCTCATTTTATAGTGCCAAAAAATTACAAAGGTAAAAATGCACACAAGGAATAGCTGCTATGTTGTAGTGCCTAGCTCGTTCTGAAAAGGGCCATGGTCATTAATTTCATTTCATTTATACATAAGTGTGAGAGAGAGAGAGAGAGAGAGAGAGAGAGAGAGAGAGAGAGAGAGAGAGAGAGAGAGAGTGTGTGTGTGTGTGTGCTTGGAAACAGTAGCCCTCCATCACCACGGCACGCCAAAACTGCCATGTATCTGTCATATTACGCTCTCACTGACCGTTATATAACCACTTCATAAATCCGTCCTCACCACCTTCCCTATTCAGCGCCCTGGAATCCACACTGGGATCCTCATGGAAAAATCAGTTCAAAGCCTCTAAGGCCAAACTTGAAGTACAAACCAGTAACAGCTAATGGAAATTTAGTTTTCTGCTGTTCTCCTTCGCCCGTCATCAATTAACTGTTGAAAGCGCCACTACTGACTCATAGCTGGAGCCGTGTTTGCAAGTCTTAATCTGGTCCCTTGATCCACTGATTTTCCCAGGGTCGGCTACATATTTTCTAAACATGTTTCTAAAACATCTGGGCCGTTAAAGAATGTAATAACGCATTTGTACAATCTTGACCTGGAACGAATGCAGTGTCCTAAAAGTGATATAATATGTGAAAGGTTCTTTATAATTTTCACTTCACAGAAGCAAAAGCATTTTAAATACTCTCCTTACATTTGCAAGTTTAATGAAACACTTTTCTGCATGACGAATGCCGGGTGTTCACAAAATAAACATGCACTCAAAGCGAAATGTCAAAGCAGTTATAGAGTTGTGCGAGAACATTAGCAGACAGAGAAAGGGGCACTCAGGCTGCATTTCCTTGATGTACCCTCCAAAGGTTTTTGAAAGAAAGAAAGAAATGCAGTTTAGTTCTAGAAGTTACGCAATCACACATATTGAACAAAGGAGAACACAAAACAGATTTTGTATATTATATTGTCTTTTCCATGTATTTTCCATGTTGCCCTGCAGCAATTCCACATCTGATTCCCTTTTCTGCCCAAAATATAACTGTCAACAAACTAGAAGAGCTAAAAGATTTACTAACTAGAAGATTTAGGAGCAATTAATTTAATCCAATAGACTGTGTAGGGCAGGTATCAAGGCGATAATTTGCTGGCACAGCATGTGAAGCAACCAAGTACCAAGCCCTCTGGGCTTACCGTAGGTAGACCACATGGTAAACCATATCTGTCTATGTGGGAAACAACCAAAATAAAGAAAAAACTAAAAAATACGAATAAATGAATAAATGATCATAAAAAATAAAAAACCCAATAAATACATAAATAAAGGGACTTAGAGATTCTTGTCAAGATCA
>JBBPCX010000040.1:10738119-10781321 GCA_037974365.1 Hydrocynus forskahlii
ATCGAAAGCATTTTCCTTTTCTCTGGCGAACTCAACGAACGTATGTTTATCAGTTTTCCGAAGGCCGCGGAACTTCTATAGCGCCCCCACATCGGATCTACGGAAATGGTCCAGAATTGGAACAATACACAAGTTTTTTTTTTTAGAAAAGTGATTATTCTATGGCAGCATTTTTATTTTTGAGAGTGTATTTTACCTCACTTTTTCCTGATGCATCAATACTGTGATTTAAAAAAAAAAAGTCCAAGAGCCACAGTTGGATGGAATCAACATCTCTTTGGTGACATTTGGTACGTACAAAAGCAACATTCCTTACAACTTTTTTTTTTCACACACAACCCTAGACATTCACATTATACAATAAACATGTTATACCATAAATATAAAAAGATATGTGCATTTTTATGTGAATCACAATGAACGAAAAAAAAAAAATAATAAAAAAAATAATAGAACTCAGAAACATTTGGGATGAACATAAGAATGACTGTGATTATGAAGATGCAGTGTAACTTGAAATTTTCTGTGAAGCGAAGCTGTACCGGCCGATGCGTTTTGATCTGCTTAGTCTGTCTAAAACACCCCAAATCTCATGTCAGTTTTTATTTCCTCTGTGTGCCTAAGTAGCAAATATTCTATCAAGCACAAGTCATTTGTCATCCACAGTCATCCACGTGAACCTATTGTTGCCAAGAAAGTGTTAAATCTTCAGGGTGTCGCATTTTAACTACAACACACGAAGATGAAGAGCAGCTTGAAAAAATAAATTACATGAATGCTGTTAAAAAAAGGCATTTGGTTCAAGTCTTGTTGAGCAATTCACAAAGTACATTCTCTTAAAAGTAGTTTTACATCATCCAAAGAGACATCATGAAATCTGGGGAACTACTGTATATGGCATAAGGGAGAAGGATGAGAAGAACCGGAGGAATGAAAGAAAAGCAAAACCTTGTTGTTGTAAACAGGTTAATCAGAGTGGCCTCCGAATAATCTGAGCTTTGCGGCCTCAATCAAGGCACTTACGTTTCCCTTTGGATGCGTTTGAGCATGCCATACTTATCAAAGCTCAGTCCCACCGCATGTTCCACATTACATTGGTCGCATGTTCAGTACGCTATACTTTTTTCCTTTCAATAGAAATCCTGTTTGTTTTTGCTTGTACTTGCAGAAGTTTCTTGTTCTTGTAGACCTGAAGAACACGTCCATATCATCCATATAAAAACATGGAGCTAATGTAAAGGTATGTGCAGTCTCACAGTTCTTTTGTATTGAGTTGCTGGTCTTGTACTCTTGCAAAAGTGGATCTTTAAGCTGGTATTGTGTACACCTGACAAAGAAGGCACCAAGTGATCCAAAGCAGAAGTTAAGCGCCAGTTTTTCAAAGTCACTAGCAAAAAGAAATCAGTCATCCAGCAGAAACGGTAAGAGTCCTTTTTTTTTCAGTGGCCAGCTGAGAATATATTTTCTTCAAAAATGATTTTTTTTTTCCACTAAAAGGACTGAAAAAGGCACAACTGTGTTGATTCCAGTATTTAAACCTCAGATCTTTGTTTTTGTCCTATTTCCATGCTATGCATTTAGGCTCTTTCCAATAACATGAAAATCACATGTAGTTCAAAAAAATCTCTCTCAGTGATCTCTCTAAGAGATCTCTAAGAAAGTCCATTGGGACCACACTGTCAGAGTAAGCAGGCCTAATGTTTGGTCCGGATGTCTTTGAAAGCCTGACGATGGTGTCTGTGAAGTAACTCAGGCTTCTCCGCAGATCTCCTTCGATGGTTGCCATACATTCTTATAGTCTGGAACCTCCGGGTGTATGTCCTCTGGAAGCTGGAGGCTAGAAAGGAAGTTCAAAAATTTGTTTAGACTGGATTACAGTTTAGCAAGACAATATTTTTATTATGTTGCTTTGAAACTATGCCCTGGTGGTCTAGTGGTTAGTGGTTAGGGAGATACCCTTCAGAAGGTGATCAGAAGGTTGTGGGTTCAAATAACAGGACTGCTAGTGGCACCACTGAGGTACCCTTGAACAAAGTACCATCCCTACACACTGCTCTGCCGGGGCGCCCCTCACTGGTGGCTGCCCACTGCTTCACTTGGTGAATGGGTTGAAGGCAGAGAAAGAATTTCAAATTGTTCACACTGTGTGCAGTGGTGTGTTCATGTTTGTTTGATCATAAGGGTCTAAGCTTCAGCTAGAGGAGCAAAATGTCCACCAGCAATTGGTTGTAGAGCAGTGGAACTGAGACCTTTGGAGTGATGAAGCTCACTCGGAATTCATGATCCAGAACTAATCACCCATCAGTAAAGTGTTCATTTGTCACACGTGAACACACCACAGCACAGCACACAGTGAGAAAATTTTCTCTGCGTTTAACCCATTCACCAAGTGAAGCAGGAGGCAGGCACCTGGGGAACAGTGTGTGGGGACGGCACCTTGCTCAGTGGTCCACAACCTTCTGATCACAGGGCCGTCTCCCTAACCACCAGCTGCCCAAGTACCTGACCTCAAAAATGCTCTAGTGGCTGCATGCTATCAAATCCTTACAGTCATTAACTTAATTCCAGAAGAAACTTTGGATTAACAGATGTCTGCCAACTTTCATAGTGCGGCTTGGATTGTTAGCGACTCATTTGATAGTTTGTTTGTTACTTATCAACAAAAAAAGCATCATATTTTTTCATTGTTACTTACAAACTGTACAAGAGTGGAGTGTGTAGAACTAATACTTACGAGTCATGCAGGAGATTTTGGGCAGGTCCCATGAGCCATCTCCTCTGCAGCGAATAGTGGGTACATGTCTCTGGATGAAACCCTCGGTGCACTGGTACCTGATTAGCGAGTTGATCTCGTAGCGTGGTCGCATTGGACCGAAGGTTCGAGCATTCTGCACCAAAGGAGGTTGACTGCACGACACTGTGAACAGAGGAGAACAAAAGGTTCAGAAAAGTGCTTCATAGCATATCTACGGGTCATGGGTCGCTAATGTCCAATATATACAGCCATGGAAAAACCACTTTTCCCTTTTTTTCTGTTCATTGTTTGTACGGTTTGCGGCAGTGTTTGTGTGTTTGTGTGTGTGTGTGTGTGTGTGTGTGTAAAATGGACAGGTTGCTATTCTTTTCTGAACAATTGCAGTGTGTGTGAGTAAAAAATAAGAAACGCCTCCATATGTGTTGAGTGCAGTAGTGTTTGTACAGCTGCTTTTCTATGTGCTGTATTCCAGCAGCTTCACTCCTGATTCAGTTTCTGATGGGAGTCACACATGCACACACTCTGCTCTTAACATCACTATTTTAATTGTTGCAATTGCAAAATAATGGGCAGTTTAACATTTCCGAGGTATAATAAATTATTTATACGCATTATTTTTTTACATTTCTTTGTTTGGAATTTCATCTCGTGTATTTTATATCAGGTTTTGGCGGCAACAAACTCACCTGTGCCTTTCTTGCAGGTAAAAGTGAGATGATAATTGCAGGGAACATCATTCCACTGGCCGTCCTCATGCCAGATCATCACCACACAGTCCTCTCCGGAGGAGAAGAAACTGTCAGGCTGATTGGGTCTCCAGTTCTCATATTGCTACAAGAGAAAAACAAACGTTAGTTAACGCTAGACAGAGCTCTTTCATATATAAAACATATCTTTTTACTGATTTTATGTCTATTCATTTATGTATTCCATTTGGGGAATACATAAAAAGCTATTTTCTCCTATATTCCCTTCGCACACAGTGCTACTGAGAGTACATAAATGCATCTGCCATCTTAAATAAACTCATTAACATTCTATGACCCTTTAGTGGCGGACTGTTGAAACATATTGGTTTTCTGAGAGTATCTTTGGCATTAAAGTGATTGTTACTTTGGCAGTCAACAGCTTGCTAATGGTATTCAGCCACTTCTTGCCTGCGTGATTTGAATGATGTGCTAATATGTGTTGACTTATTTATCTCTCTTATGCTTCATTAAGCTGACAGATCTTTCTAACAAACAGCCAGAAGGTTATGAATTGAGAACTGGAAACACACGCAGTACAACAACAACAATTTCTTGGCAATGACAATAAACATTGTGGTAAGAGGACACATCAGAGTCCACAAGGGGGAGCTGTCTACCTCCACACTGCAATGATATAAAATAGACTCGCTAATAGAAACAGAAAGAACTATTTCATAAATGTACATAAACCAAAGATGAAAAAGGATTACTGCCTACAGTGGTTGCAGTTCACTTTTTTATATGTATATGGTTACAAAGTTTGTTCTATGATATAGGCCCATCATAGACTTTTTAGCTGATGACTACTTGCCATTGAAATAACTGCAATTGTGGTGTTTCATCGCACATTAAAGCAAAAGCATAAAGGTATATTGCTATGTTAGGCAAGTTAGGTATATTACTTCCAAGCCATCAATAGTAGTATCCCAACTGACGACAGATACAACTTAAGCTTAAATTAACAACCATTATTCACAGCTGCCCTCCAAATGTCATAACACCAAGTCTATGACACCTTAAATCCTGTAACTTCACATTTTGTTGCTTTGGAGATCTATGACATTTCGCTAAATATGTTATCTGCTTTTTTTCATTAATTTTTTTACGTTCACATTTTTTTACGTTCACAATGCCACTTTCAAAGTGGATCTTTAAGGAGGCACTGCACAGTAGTACAGAAGTTCAGTGCAATAGTGATTCCATTTTACAATTCATATTGTTAGAGCCATAGTATTGTTAGGAGAATATGGTGTTCACTATAGAAATGTCTAAAGGAGTGACTGTTAATTTGTAACGTTGAATTTCAGCTTAATATTGTTATTTGGATGTGAACAGCTGTCTGATGTAACGTGCTTAGTGCCATAAATGGACACAGAGCGGCACATGACATAGGGCGCAACAGTCTTTGACCGTGACTACAGGCATATTGACTTAATACTGAAGAAACTTTAAATTGTTTTTGTTGTACTTTGGTATGTTTGCTCACTAAAGTGTTTGGAAAGATGAAAGAAGTCTCACATCAATGACTTTATTCTCCCGAGACAAGAAGAACCCTGATCATTAGGAACAGCAATAACACATATCAACCTCTAATTTAGAGTCAGCAAGACGCAGAAACCAGTTAGGAGTCAGTACAACCGATACAGATCTGAAATCAGCAACACCGTAGCTAACTCCAGCCTGAACTCTAAACTGACCCCCTTCTCCCAGACAGCCAGCTGGCCACAGTCACTGGACAAAGCCCATAGTAAATGTCATTCCCGTATATTAGCAACACCAGATGATGAACTCCACACAGTGCACTGGAAGACAATCACTTGGGCTGCTAGGTATTTCCAGGGGCCATTCTTAACCAAAGTTTCCAATCCCATCTCGCCCCCTCCCCTTGAGCACCTCGCTGCCCAAGCATGATGTCACCCGTCGTGCCTCTGTTTAGGTGGAAAAAATGCCAAAAGCAAAGAGAGAAGCGATACAGCAAAGGCCCGCAAATGAATAAATGAAGTGTTAACGAGCAACAAAGATAAACGCACAGTAGGCTGGAGCTGATATTCCTGCTCTTGGGCAAAGTGGACACTAGACTGAAGAGCTGTTTTATACTCTGGCTGTAACTATACCTTGTACAGTAAAGTGGCTACACTGTGAATCCTGACATTGCGCTGGACGGGTGTTGTTGGTAGTAAGTCATACGGGTGGTTTCAGCAAATGTTTATCCAGTTTTGCAATCAGCTGCTTTTCCGTTCCATCCTGGGTGGAGGTCGTGTTCATAGCATTGTATGCTCTTGAAATGTCTCTACAGTTATGAGGCCACTTTACTTGCTAGAAATGGATCAAATGCTTATTTGCATATTCAGCTTTTGGAGCAGATTACCAGATCAAGTTCTATGGTCGGGTGAGCACAGCACAGTACAGCATGAACTCATTTAACCCGTTCACCAAGTGAAGCAGTGGGCTGCCACCAATAGGGGGCGCCTGAGGAGCAGTGTGTGGGGACAGTACCTTACCCAAGGGTACCAGCAGGGTACGGATTCAAACCCCACAACCTTCTGCTTGTGGGGGCAACACCCCAACCACTAGGCCACCAGATGCCCCAGTAAAAAAAAGTACTTACTTTCTTTAAATGAGGACATTGAAAGTGAAATGTCTGTGCATCTAGCGTATAAACTTACCTGTGCTTGACTGCTCGTTATATAATTATTCATCTTTAATATACTACCAAATCTAATGTCAACTACTCTCTGCAACTCTATGTTGTATGCTGAGTAAAAAAACAAAAAACAAAACAAAAGTAATAAACTGTAATACTTAAAACTTCTAAGATGTTTGCAGGTTTTAATACCCATACCTCTTCCAAACACTCAATTAATTAAACAAATTCCACACCCACCACTATTTCAATCTATTTCGGTTGTGTTATTTTCATCACACCAAATCTTCTGCAGTACAAATTAGTTTCTAAAGTAATATTTGTATACAATACTTAATTAATTAAATTAATAAATAATTCCGAAAATCATGGTGAAATTTGAGGTTTTATGACTGATCTAATTTCCTAAAAAAATCCTGCTAATATCAAAATGTTGTGAGGTCTGCAGTTCACAGCCTTCCACTGTACAAATAACTATGTGACAGCTAAGCCAAACTTTATTGAAGAATGTGCTCTGTGCTTGAGAGCACTGCTCATGGCTGCCATCTTTCAGCAGTTCTGTGGATTGCGACTGAACCTTCAAAGCCCTGCAGACCACTTTGCCACGTGTCCTGTTATTACACTATACCACAGGCTACCCCCTGTTTCCTGTAGACATTCTGTAATGATGCAGTTTTTACTCTCATGACAACCCCAAAGACATCATACAAACATCCCCTCACAGCCCCTCCAACCCTCCTGTCTCTGCCCATGTAGGCACACGCCTATGCTTGACAACCAACTTAACCCCTTAAACTCTACTGGATATTGGAGAAGCTTTATAGGTTGGTGGCTCAACTGTCTGTTTACTTACAATTTCTTATTGTTAATGCTTGTTTTCATGTATGTAAACAAACTAGCATTAGCATGATGGCTTATGTGATGTTTCCAACCTGCCTAGCATTTTCAACTGAAAATTTAACCGTATGCAGCAAAAAGCAATCGCTGCTGTATTGGAGAAGCTTTATAGGATGTTGGCTAAAAAGTCTGTATACTTACAATTTATTATTTTTATGTTTTAATGACTGTTTTTTATACATGTAACCAAACTAACGTTAGCATGACGGGATATGTGATGTTTCCAACCTGCCTAGAATTTTAAACTGAAAATTTGTTCAAGCGCCGCAAAATTAAACTCCAACCTTACATTCACTGGCTACAAAAGAGTGCATCTGTTTGCAAAGCAAGTCAGTACTGTAGTAATTTCAAAGAAATGTGCATTTTGTTGATCCTGACACTTTAAAGGGGTTAAAGGTCCCCAAACCCATCTATGCCACGCATATAAAAAAGCACACTAGAAGACTCATCTAACCCCCACCACCACCACCACCGCCGCTACACACATTCACAAGGCCTCTAGGCCTTGTCCTTAACAGTGGTATACAGTCCCAGGTGCTGCCCATCTGTATGGCTGGTTCCTCTTCATTTCCTGAACAGAGTCACTACCTGTCCACACCTGTCAGCTTCCTGGCCCTTTCGTTCGGTCGCAGGTTTATTTTAATCTCTCAGCTGGGAGAAGACCTCCACCGGCAAACACCGCTTATCTCCTGCCCCCGAGGCCTTTCTCTCTTCCCCATCCCCCGGCTACAGCCTGCATCTTTGAAGTGAGAGCACAATCAGCACCAAACAACCCAAAGCAGCAATTAGCCACTTTCCTGTGCGCTGGAAGAACAGCTCAAAGAACAATTGGGGCACATGTTGCACATCTTCCTTCCCCCTTCTGTGTACCTACACAGAGATACGCTGATAAAAAAGGCAGGGGACGTTGTAAGAGCCGTTAATCCCAGGACATTTGTGTATTTAACATTAGGGCAGACGGCAACACTTTGTGTCGAGGCTCTCCTCTTGACCCTTTGAAGATGCTTACTTTGTCTTTAAATTGCACTCAATAAAATGATTGTTCTTAACGTTTTCTTAACTTTTCCTCAAACCTAAGATAAACCAAAAAAAAAAAAAAAAAAAAGGGGGTGACTACACTGGACCTAGCCCTGAACATTTCTGAATAGACCCGGATCTTTTTTAACATCACAAAAATATTTTCTGTTTTATTACGCTTTATACGGATACATAAACAATGAATCAGATGAACCCTTTACTCATAATACATTCCTGGAGCTATGCATGAATTTAGCTCGTGATGTTTGTGCCCTTGATGCGTTAAGTGACCACCTTTGACAAACAGATTATGGCAAAGCGAAAGAAATTTGTTTTCGTCAAATGTCTTCTAGGCTACTTACTTTATTGAATGAAGTTACTATATTAAATACTCTGTACTTTATCTGTTAAGTAAAGTTGCTAGGCTGATAATGTGCGCATGTGTTCTGTATCTGTGATTTATATACATTATTATGATAATCCAGTATCCACTGATTGTGTTGGATGGTGGCTATTAAAGTATCTTCTATTAAAACCCCACCCATAAACATGAAGGTAAAGTGGCTGTGGTGTCCAAGGCTATACTCCTTGCATCCAGATTGTTATGATGCATCCAAATGACAGCTATCTATGCACTAGTCAGACCTTATAGCTTTCAGGATGGTACAAACACAGAATTGCAACAAGAAGAAGTGTCATTCTGTCAAAGTACTATGAAAAATCATAGACAGTACTATAGAAAATTTGTAATATCGTGCACCAACACACCCTCAGCTCAAGACCTGGCTCCTGCCATTTGCACAGTGCTGGTATTGATAGACTTCAGTCATGCAAAACTTAATGATAAATCTTGCCAAACACCTTTAGGGAGTTTGTTAAGAAGTTATGAAAAGATGTGAATTTCATGCAAAGTCATATTAGAAACAAAATGAAATCTACATGGAACCATTTCACTTGTTTTGTTGCATTTCTATTTTACAATTATCCTTTTCAGTAATGCATGCAGTTTATTCCTTGAGAAGAGGAACACATAAATCCTGGTGAACCCTCTTACCACAACACGGCCATCCGTCCACCGGAAATCATTTTCAAACATCTTATCGTTCAGCCCAATCCACTGGTAGTCGTGGCCGAGTCCTGCCCGGATAAAATAGAACACGTAGGTTAATTCCACTGCCATATTAGGTGCGCCTGCTCAGTATTTAAAAATAAGAGGCATTTTTAGCTTCAACATCACACTTCCTGTTTCTCAGGCCTGAGAAAACTGTGCTCCATTCTAGTGACGTGTTGAAAACATGTGGCTATAAACTTCACTCAGTCGTTTACTGCCCTGTGGAATCTTATTACTTTAACTGGGTGGAAAAGGTTTCTACTATTCTAGCCGCCTGTGGATTTAGAACAAAGTCTCACATTGATTTATTAGAGATACAAGGGTTTAAGTAACTTAATGTGGATAGTCCTCTGCAGATGCTTTGGAGATGTTAATTTTACACTTAATTTACATTCAACTAAATATTAAAATTCACCTAAATTCTCTCTATTCTTCAACTCCTAACCCTTCCTTAACCTCAACCCCAAAATCTGAACCTCGACCTGCCACTAAACCTGATCCTGGTATTAATCCTAACTGTAATGTTGGGAATCCCCTGATTTTCACCATTTTGCTTAAACCCTGGTACATAAAATTGACATAACCATACCACTAATATGTCATAGCAGACAGCATGGTTATGCCAATGTTACACCAAGGCTCAGGTAAGGTGTTATCTATTAATAATACACTATATGGACAAAAGTATTGGGACACCTCTTAATTAAGGGTTTGGGCAAGGCTCCTTACTTCCAATGAAGGGTAATCTTAATGCTTCAGTATACCAAGAAATTTTGAACAATGCTATGCTTCCAACTGTGGACACAGTTTGGGGAAAACCTTTTCTATTCCTGCCTGACTGTGCCCCAGTGCACAAAGCGAGCTCCATAAAGACATGTTTGGATGAGTTCGGAGTGGAAAAACTTGACTGGCCCACACAGAGCCCTGACCTCAACCCCATCCAACACCTTTGGGATGAACTGGAACGGAGATTGCGAGCCAGGCCTGACCTCATAAAGACTCTATAGAATGAATGGGCACAAATTCCCGCAGAAACTCCAAAATCTTGTGAAAAGCCTTCCAAGAAGAGTGGACGCTGTTATAGCTGCAAAGGGGGGACCAGTTCCATATTAAAGTCTATGGATTTGAATGCAATGTCATTAAAGTCCCAATACTTTTGTCCATAGTGTAACTTGAACACCTATAAATAATCTATAAAAGTCATCCACATAAAGTTGGATTTATTTCCTTTTAGTATGTAGAATAATTTGAAACAGGTAAACCAGTTAGGTTGCTGATAAACCCTTATTCTGGCATTTAAATTTACATTGTTAAATAATCATAACTATTGTAAGAAACCGTGTCGCTGCGACAGTAACTTTAATAGAGTGAACAAATGTTCTTAATCTGTCATTAATTCCCAGTAATTCCGAAGCATTTGTATCGGTCCACTCACTATGAAATGTTCACAGTGTAAAGGCTGTCTGCATTAAAATTCATACTTTAAAATTAGTTATGGTCTGTTAACATTCATTACAGTAGCCGTATTAATATAACGCTCTGACAGTATTATGCATGGAGAATGAACTCCAGCACTTACGGTTAACAAACTGCTGCTCTTCGTGAGTCAAAATACTGGTAAGATGGGCCCCCTGGAGTCGACATTCACGTTCGGCTGCATCCCATGTTCGCCTGTGGGGGACGTACTGGTAGCAATGGCCCTGGAACTTGTGCCAGCCATAGCTGCATATCTCTGTATCTGCAGTCAAAAGAATGAATCATCATTTGGATACAAAGAAATATGAGATTTTATCTTTACTGTTTAGGCATTCTCACTCATGAAGGTTATTTGGCAGCCAGTTAAAGTGTCACCTAGATGGATGAATGCTATAGATAACAGTATTATCACTTCAGTGAGTTGCAAATTGGTACCAGTGCCATAAATCTGATAGTACCCTTTGTGTGAGAACGTCTTGATCTTTGAATAGCTTCTCTCTTAAAATGTTCGACCTAAGGGCTTCTGATTTTATCTCCTTTTCATCCTCCCACTAAACTACATACCAGTTGCAGGTGATGTGTGAGATAAGCATTTGTGTTTTATTAGTGCCAGGACAACCTGAGTGTTTCAAACTGCATGAGAATTTCTGATTTTGGTTATTTTCTGTTCAAAAGTATGACCCTAGACAGGTAATGAAATGGAAAGCAAAGGATTTTTAAAGAAATTTATACCCCTAGAAGCTCTCTTCGCAGATTCTGTCTAGCTGTCCAAGTCAGTCATGAATAAACTATGAAAACATCACTCTCCAGATGAACCGTAGTTAATCAATCATTGGGTCTGTTTCTGGACCATCCCTAAGCTGCGCTGTTTCAGGCTGATAGTTTGTTTAAAATGGCCTGGATTGGAGCGCATTCGCCCTGGCAGAGACACTAATGACTAGCAGTTAATCACCGAAGCTCTCAGCAAAGATGCTGAAAAGCCCAGCTTTTATTGCGACGGGAGACACAATAATATATGTGTGCTTTATTAAGAGACACTTAAAAGCTACAAAGAGTCATTTGAAAGTCAATTTTTAAGTTGAATGATCAAATAAACTGGTATTAGAAAAACACAAGCCTTTAAAAAGAGATTTTCTAGTCCACGACAACAATTCTGATTCAATATCTTGGCCTAAACTTGTTAAACAGCTTTTATAATGCTGTTCTTTGTTATTTGCCTTTTGGCATCAGTGTCTAAGAAAGCAGCTGCATGAAAGAGTTTAGACACTCAGGCTGAATCATCACTGTGTGATATACTAGTGTGGTAAGCGTTTGAGATGCTCATGCAACGTTTAGCAGATGTTAAGACCTACTCAGAATACATTAAGGTATAATCAAAAAATGCAGTGAAGCTCATTAATAACAATAAGACATTACAGGGACGGGATTTACATGAGATAAAATAATAATTATTTTTTTAATAAGCAGTAAACATAAATACATTAATTAAAGGGCAGTATCAAATGAACATATAGAAAATGAACTGAATATAACTAACTGGACTGTCTGCTGTTCTGGGGTCATATATATCTGATGTGCCTACTATATTAAGAACAATTCAAGGATTCACATGAATATTACTAAATATACTAAAGAGAACTAAAAAGAATAAATACAAAATAACATTACACAGTAAATCATGATTTTCTGGACAGTATATCAGTGTGTTTCTTGTGGAAGCCCAGTATCACTTTTAATTACAATCAGTAACCTGGTTTATCACAATCAGTCCTTCATTAAATTAAATAAAGAGCTGCTGATGGAATGTCATAAATCCAAACAATGTCTGGAGGCACTGAGAAGAAATCTAGAACCAAACCTTTGTTCTCTTTACCAGCTCACAAAATATGAAGTACTTATTTCAAACAAAAGACATCTAACTTTTTTAAGTGCTTTCTTGTATGTTTGCATTTATTCTAAAGTTAACTTTGTTGGCAGTTGTTCAAATGGCTTTGGACAAATTGCATAGGTGTCAGATTTTTGCATAATACTATATATGAAAAGGTGGAAAATATGTCAAATAATGGAAACATATGTCAACATCATTCTATCGGTTTGTCTGTTCGCCTGTTTAATGGTCTCAGAGAAAGACAGGCATCTTCCTCAAACTCAGCTATACTGTTTTATACAGGATACTTGAACACTATCAACAGATGAAGTGGTCACAGTATCAAACTGCATTTCAAGTTAGTATGGGTCATGATATAAAGGGGATCTGTAAGTGAAGTGAAACTTGGATACTGTCAGAAAGACCCCTTAAAATCAATTCAGCTATTTGAAATTCTAGTCAATAAAGTGTAGATATTGGCAGTTGCATCCTTACCTTGTTCACAGAGCTGTCCTGTGTAGCTTGGCAGACACACACAGGTAAAAGAATTCAGCCCATCCACACAGGTTCCTCCATTATGACATGGGTTGTCCTGGCACTCATCAATATCTAAATTATGATAAGATAAAAATAAGTCTAAATACAAACAACTGCTATTTGGGGGGAAACGAGCGTATTAACAATAAATAAATATACATCATAGAATGTCTAATGGTTACCTATTTCACACTGTTCCCCGGTGTATCCAGGTGGACAGCTGCAGACGTGGGTATTACCCATTTTCAAACACAAGCCACCATTCTGACATGAAGTATTAGAACATGAATGAACACCTAAGGTTAAAGAATAAATAAAGCAGAGAAAAGGTTAGCAGGTCCTGTAAAAGAATGGATAATGACTATTGACAAAACAGTGATACATTATTCATTACAGTAATATCATGTCATACCTGGAATATCAACAGTCTCTCCGATGACTGTATAAGCTTGGTCAGTGTGAGTTCTAGGTGTGGGTGTTGCATTCTGCATATCTGGATTAGGCAAAAAGCCCCCGACTTCAGGCTTATACACATCTTCACTTGAAGTGGTTGATCCAGTGCGTTTTTCAGTTCCACTGGGTGATGATGTCGTTAGATCCATATTTTCTTGAAGGGGCACTCCTGTGAAAGGTGTTACCACTACCTCAGTTTGTTTCTCTGACACCTCAGTAATAGAATCAGTGTCTGTGTCAGGAGGCTGAAACAGTGGTGGTGTGGTAACTGAGGATAAAATTACTGTCTGAATTTCATCAGATGATGGGGTAGTGGTAGTCACTTCTTCGATGTTGCCTTCCAGACTACTAGAAATCGTGGAGCCCTCGTATTTAGACTCTGTTTTCAGCCTTGGCTCAGTGGCATATGGTGTGGAATGACTTCCGTCTGTGATGCTTGACTTATCAGAGCTTATACTGCTTGGAGAGCTTGTTGAGGTTTCACTCTCTGGAAGTGAAGTGCTCTTAAAAGCAGTCTCAAATTGTGAGGCAGTTTCAATAAAACTGTTTTTTGGTGTCGACTCCACTAGAAAAGATTCAGAGGTCCCATCAATGTCAAGTGGCACACTGGTGTCTGACTCTGTTGATGTACTCTTGGTATTTTCAATAAAGTCTGGGTTCCTGGTTTCATCTTCATCCGAGAGTCTAAACATTGATGTCTGCTCTGGTCTGTTTGTAGTTGTTTGCATCCTCTTCGTAGGCAGCACTGTTTCTTTTGTAGTTCCAGTAAATTGAGTAGACTTGTCATTTTCTGATGTGGACACAGGAACTATTGGAATGGATGTTGTCAGAAAATCCTCTTTGTCTCCTACCAATGAATCTGTAGAACCCTTGGGTGTAACTGTCATTTCAGGCAGAACAGATGTTTTAAGTATCGCTGGTGCTGAGGTTGCTGAGTAAATGCCACTCATGCTTTCTTCAGATGGTGACAATGGTGAAACTAAAGGAGTGGTAGGGAGGCCTCTGTAGGATGTGGCCACTTCAGGAGAGGCAGCAATTGAGACTTTGCTTACAATTTCAGTCCCCTGATCACCTAAGCTTTCCTCTGTGGATGAAACTAATTGACTTGTCTTCCACGTGGTTGTATCAAATGGGCTTTCTGAGCTTCTTGATTCTGCTGTTACTTCACCTATCTCCTGAACTTGAGTGTGCATCTCAACAGTGAATCCAGCAGGATATAGATCTGTTCTGGACTCAGCGTAAGGTTTCTTTGTGCCAGCATGGTCCAATAAGTCATCAGTGTCTGTCTTAAGGGAGGAAAATTCACTGTGAGTAGAGCTCTTCACAATAGAAGATGTACTGTCTGTTCCTGACCCATCATCTGAAGGGAACACAGTTGTTACTTCTGTTTCCTTCAGAGTTTTTGTTGCATTGCTTGTCACTTCTGCTGATTTTTCAACAGTCTGAGTCTCAGCATAGGCTTTGGTGGTTTCTGACTCAGAAAACACTTCAGATACTGCAGGAGATGATGCCATAGTTCCATGAACCGTGGCACTAAAGTCCAAGCCTGCATCAGTATGTGACTCTTTTGACACACCTGGAGGAGGCAGAGTCTTTGTTTGATCTTCTGTTGGACTCAAAGGTGTTGTGTCTGTCAATGTTGGTCTATGTGTGACTGGAGAAAATGGATCTTCTGAACTTGTTGAAATTTTCTGTCCTGTTTGCATGGTGTCACTATGGTCCAACACCTTTTCAGTGCGAAGTGAAACTGTAGATAATTCACCAAGAGTATAAGAAGATGCACTACCTTCTGTTTCATCAGTAAAAGAGTCCACTGATGTTTTTTCTGTATCCTCTGTAGCTGTTGTCATATCAGTAGTTGTACTCTCAAAAGACTCTCTGATCGGATCTGATTTATCAGTCACTATAGACACCGAGCCTTCTTCTTTGCTGGTAAATGTTGTCGTGAACTGGGAGACTGAAGGATCTGCTGTTTGGTCAGCAGCGGTGGTCTCATCCAGCTGGTGAACAGCTCCAAGTTCAGGTGTAGTGGATGAAGTGACATCTACGAAGGAGACTGTTTTCTTTGATGAACTTGGATCAGCAGATGGCAGAACACTTGTGACAGTAGACAGAATGGAGTCTCCATGGGGCGTAGATGTAGGGCTTAGTATATCTTGGTCAAAGCCTTCACTAGAGCCTTCCACTTCTGAGGATGGAATGAGTGAAACAGTTTCATTCAAGGTTGTTGGCGATGCCAGGTCCTTTGTGGTTACAACAGTTTGAATAGATTCCGCAGCGAGTGTTTTGTCAGTCTTGAATATTGCCTTTGTTGGACTAAATTCAGGATGTTCTGTAGTAGAAACTGAGCGAGAAATAGATTTAGGGTGGTCAGTGGTTGTGTGACTAGGTTTAGTAATGGCATAGCTGTGGTGAGTGGTAGTGTAGAATGGACGAGTGGTGGTAAATGTGGGCTGATGTGTGCTGTGGGTGGTGTGTGAAGTGGTACGATCAGGAAACGAGGTGCTGGTAGTGGAATGAGTGGTGGTGTCAGTGTGGTGTAATCCGCTGAACCTTCTGTGTGTAGTGGTCTGCACAGAATGTGTGGTACTCCGAGTAGACTGTGGAGTTGTTTGAGCAGAATGTGAAGTAGATGTCTCTGGAGTCATGACTTTTGTAGGACCAATAGTTTGAGTAGGCCGTAATGAAAAGGAAATAGGTTCCTCATCAAGACCACGTGTAGATAATGTTGGTCTTGTTTCTGTGAACACTACGTGTGTTGAGCTGCCTGACAGTGACCCTGGACCAGAGGTCACAGCTGATCTTTCTGTGGTTGACTGGAGTGGCGCATGTAGTTCTGGTCCTGAATATAAAAGGCCACCCTCTCCAGATCCCTCTGGTTCCGCTGTCATTATATTGGAGGATAGTGGTGTCATGGTGACTGCCGTTATACCTGCAGCTTCCTCTGTCATAATTGTGGAGGCAAGTGGGGATGAGGGGTCCAAAATTGAAACTGTGTCTGCATCAATAATACTGTCATCTTTGGTAATAGCTTCTGTTTTAGTACTATGATCTTTCATGCTAACTGTAACAGGTGAGAAAAGTTCGTCCTCATTTTTTAGATCTTCTGTGAATATGATAATAGTGCTTGTTAATGGTTTTGTTTCGTGAGGCCTCATGCTAGGTATGCTAGATCTGAGCTCACTACTTGATGGGATTACTGCTGTATCTTGCTCATGGGTACTATCTTGATCGAAGGTGGTTGAGGAACTCATTGTCCATGTGCTTGTATGTATGCTGAGTTCCTCCAGTTTGGTGAAGGCACTAGCTGTAGGCAAACCAGTAGACATCTCTAAATTGTCTGATGCCTGCTCAGGTGTAAACCGTGTGGTAATCTGGGCCATCTGAACTTTTGATGCCTCTTCACTGGATACACCACTTTGTGTAGTTGTTTCTAGAGTGGAAGTTTCAGTGCCACCAGTGGCAATGCCAGCTTCTTCGTCTGTAAAATGTGTGGTTAGTTCTTGGTCATCTGTGGTTGAGGCAGCAGCCAATCTAATGTCAGTGTGTTCTAATGTCGAATGCATATGAGCTGTATTTGACAGCACTGGAGTGTTTGTTACAGCTGACTGGAGACCTAAGCTATCCTCTTCCTTTGTGAAGGCGACTACTGGCCTTGTCAAAGTTGAGGTGGCAAGAACAGATGTCACCTCTTGGGTAGTTGTGTGTATTGACACTTCTGATTTTTCTGTTGTGACAACTGTTGATGGCATTTGTGAGGGAGTAGCAGACTCAACACCAGAACCATCATCTTCAGTCCTTTCATTGTCCTCGGTCTCACCACTACCAGGCTCTGAAGTCATATACTGTCCCTTAATTTGGCTAGAAGACACTGAAGTAGATTCAGACTTAAAAAATGTAGACGGAGTAGAACTTTCAATCTTTAGATGGTCCGTTGTGCTCCTTGTTTCACTAGTTTCTGCCTCATCAGTTCTTACAGAATAATCTGTATGTGTTATAGTTGTTGGTGCCCCAGATCCTTCCATATCACTGTGCGATGTTGACTGCACGGTAGAGCTTACGCTCTTTAAGAGAGAGGCTGAGGTTTCACCTTTGCTTGATGGAGAAGAGGTAGTGACTGAAGCTGATTCTAGGATTTCTTTAGTAGATATTTCCCCTCCTGTTATAGCTGGGCTGGTGACAGTTGGTATTTTACTATGACCAGGTTCTGTTGTAAATCTATGAGCTGTGCTACCAGTGTCTTCCTCTCTAACACCTGACATTGTAACACCTATAACAGAAGTTGGTGATGTTGGTGTAAATGTGTAATCACTGTGGTCTTCTGAAGTAGTGGTGAAGGCAATCACTGAACCTGACAAAGTTAAGGTGGGAAGAACCGATGATGCCTCTTTAGTACTTATGTGCACTGGAAAAACTGTTCCATTCGTTTCCATAAGTGCTGACTCTGATTTTGCTGTTGTAACATCATCTGTTGGTGGACTTGGAGGAGTTGATTCAAGGACAACAGTGGATATTACAGCACCTGAACCATCATCTTCAGGCCCTTCAGATTCAACTGGTGTGTCTTCAGCGTCACCACTGCCAGGCTCTGAAGGTGAAGCCGGGCTTGAAGAAACAGTATGAGTTTGATGAGACTCAACTGGTGTGAAATACGTAGATGTTTCAACACTTGAGTAGTCTAAAGTGCTCTGTGTGTAACTTATTTCTGCTTCATCAGTTCTTACAGAAAATTCTTTACTTGCTTCAGTTGTTGGTGTTTCTGATACTTTCTCAGCAGATCCTTCAAGTAGGGGTGACTCTTGATCATCAGTGTCCCCGGACCCATCCATATCAGTGCCAACTGATATCGATTGCATTGTTGTGCTGATTCTCTCTTGGGGAGAAACTGGAGGTTCAGCTGTTGTTACTGGAGAAAGCTCAATAGCTACAGTCGATGTGAGGGTGTGTTTTATAAAGACTTCACTTTTCAGAGATGAAGTTGCAATGTCTTTCTCTCTCTCATATGATGTTGTGTGACTTGTGATGAACATTGGTGATGTAACAGTCTTAAGCATGCCAGAATTCAGATCTCCTGAACCATCCTTACTAACTGTAAAGGTAGTTACAGTACCTGTCAAAGCTGATGATGCATCTTTAGATGTTGTGTGTACTGTTTCATCAGTTTTAATAACTGACTCTGACTTAGTTGCTGACACATTCTTTGTGGAGGGAATTTCTGAAGGAGGACCTGATTCAAGAACAACTGCAGTAGATAAATCACCAGAGCCATCACCACTTTCTTCAGCAGAAGCGTCTGTCTCTTCTGCGTCTTGACTAGTGAATGGTTGGAGAGTAGTATGGCTAATAGCTGAGCTTGAAAACAAAGTAACTGTTGCACCACCAGATTCTTTATCAGATGTTTCATCAACTACAGGTGAGATTGTCTGAACAGGGATGACTGATGGTGTCTGATGAACAACAAATGGTATCCCAGTAAGTATATCTCCTGAGCCTTCCTCATATTTTGTGTGTGCTTCAGTATCTGCAGCAGGTGTTGTCGATAGCCTGTCATCTCCAGTGCCTTCATATGATGATACTGTTGGTGTTTTCTTTGTACTAAATAAAGAAGAAATTGAACTGGTATGAGATTCTCCAGTAACCATGCTTGAGGTTGGAACTCCTGAGATTTCAACACCTGTAGTACTGAGTACAGATTCTGATTTAGTTGCTGGTACATCTTTTGTTGATGGAGCTTCTGAAGGAGCTGACTCAGGAATAACTACAGTAGAAAAATCAGAATCCTCATCACTCTCATGAGCAGACCCCTCTGGCTCTTGACTAGTGGCTTGACTAATGAATGGTTGAAGGGTAGTGTGGCTAATAGCTGAGCTTGAAAACGAAGTAAGTACTGTACCATCAGATTCTTTAGCAGATGTTTCTTCAACTGCAGGAAAAATGGTCTGATCTGGCATGATTGATCGTGTCTGATGAACAAATGGCATCTCAGTAAGCATTTCTCCTGAGCCATCCTCAAATTTTGTGTCTGCAGATGGAGCTATCGAGGGCTTGTAATCTGCAGTGCCTTCATATGATGATACTGTTGATGTTTCCTTTGTACTAAATAAAGATGACACTGACCTGGTATGTGATTCTTCAGTAACCATGCTTGAGGTTGGAACTGCTGAGATTTCAACATCTGTAGTACCAACCACACGTTCTGATTTAGTTGCTGGTACATCTTCTGTTGATGGAGTTTCTGAAGGAGGAGCTGACTCCAGAACAGCAGCAGTAGGTAAGTAACCAGAACCTTCATCAGAACCTTGACTGGTAAATGTCTGAAGGGTAGTATGGCTTATTGCTGAACTTGAAAACAAGCTAAAAGTTGAAGTATCAGGTCCTTTAGCAGATGGAGTTGTTGAGGGCTTGTAATCTGCAGTGCCTTCATGTGATGATACTGTTGGTGTTTCCTTTGTACTAAGTAAAGAAGAAGCTGAACTCGTATGGGATACGTCAGTAACCATGCTGGATGTTGGAACAGCTGAGCTTTCAACATCTGTAGTACTGAGTGCAGATTCTGATTTCGTTGCTGGTGCATCTTTTGTTGATGGAGTTTCTGAAGGAGGACCTGATTCAAGAACAACTGCAGTGGATAAATCACCAGAAGCCTCATCCCTGTAATCGGCAGAACTCTTTGTCACTTCCGTGGCTTGACTAGTAAACGGTCGAAGGGTAGTATGGCTACTAGCCGAGCTCGAAAACAAAGTAACTGTTGCACCATCAGATTCTTTAGCAGATGTTTCTTCAACCTCAGGTGAAATCGTCTGAACTGGGACGAATGATGTTGTCAGATGAACAAGAAATGGCAACTCACTCGGTTTATCTCCTGAGCTTTCCTCATCTTTTGTGTCAGCTTCTGTACCCACAGCAGGAATTGTCGATAGCCTCTCATCTCTGGTGCCTCCATATGATGATACTGTTGGTGTTTTCTTTGTACTAAATAGAGAAGAAGTTGAACTGGTATGTGATTTTTCAGTAACCATGCTTGAGGTTGGAATAGCTGAGCTTTCATTATCTGTAGTACTAACCACAGGTTCTGATTCTGACTCCAGAGCAACTGCAGTAGGTAAATAACCAGAATCTTCATCAGAAACTGGACTAGTAAATGTTTGAAGGGTAGTATGGCTTATTGCTGAACTTGCAAACAAGCTAAAAGTTGTAGCATCTGATCCTTTAGTAGATGGAGTTGTTGAGGGCTTGTAATCTACAGTGCCTTCATGTGATGGCACTGTTGGTGTTTCCTTAGTACTGAGTAAAGTAGTTGAACTGCTATGTGATTCTTCAGTAACCATGCTTGATGTTGGAACAGCCGAGTCTTCCGTGGCTTGACTAGTAAATGGTCGAAGGGTAGTATGGCTAATAGCCGAGCTTGAAAAGAAAGTAAGAATTGTTCTATCTGACTCTTTAGCAGATGTTTCAGCAATTGCAGGTGAAACTGTCTGACCTGGGATAACTGATGTTGTCAGATGAACAACAAATGGCAACTCACTAGGTTTATCTCCTGAACTTTCGTCATATTTTGTGTCAGCTTCAGTATCTGTAGAAGCAGTTGTTGAGGCACTGTCATGTGCATAAGCTTCATGTGATAATGTTGGTGTTTCCTTGGAACTAAGTAAAGAAGAAACTGAACTGGTATGTGATTTTTCTGTAACCGTGCTTGATGTCGGAACAGCTGAGCTTTCAATATCTGTAGTACTAACCACAGGTTCTGATTTACTTGCAGGTACATCTTCTGTTGATGGAGTTTCTGGAGGAGCTGACCCCGGAACAACTGCAGTAGGTAAATAACCAGAACCTTCATCAGAACCTTGACTAGTAAATGTTTGAAGGGTAGTATGGCTACTAGCTGAGCTTGAAAACAAAGTAACTGTTGCACCATCAGATTCTTTAGCAGATGTTTCTTCAACATCAGGTGAAATTGTCTGAACTGGGACGACCGATGTTGTCAGATGAACAACAAATGGCAACTCACTGGGTTTACCTCCTGAGCTTTCCTCATCTTTTGTGTCCGCTTCAGTACCCGCAGCAGGTGTTGTCGATAGCCTCTCATCTCTAGTGCTTCCATGTGATGATACTGTTGGTGTTTTCTTTGTACTGAATAGAGAAGAAGCTGAACTCGTATGGGATATGTCAGTAACCATGCTGGATGTTGGAACAGCTGAGCTTTCCACATCTGTAGTACTGAACAGGGATTCTGCTTTCGTTGCTGGCGCATCTTTTGTTGATGGAGTTTCTGAAGGAGGACCTGATTCAAGAACAACTGCGGTAGAAAAATCACCAGAAGCCTCATCACTGTCACCTGCAGAACTCTTTGTCTCTTCCGTGGCTTGACTAGTAAACGGTCGAAGGGTAGTATGGCTAATAGCTGAGCTTGAAAAGAAAGTAAGTTTTGTACTATCTGACTCTTTAGCAGATGTTTCAGCAACTGCAGGTGAAACTGTCTGACCTGGGATAACTGATGTTGTCAGATGGACAACAAATGGCAATTCACTAGGTTTATCTCCTGAACTTTCCTCATATTTTGTGTCAGCTTCAGTATCTGTAGAAGCAGTTGTCGAGGGACTGTCATGTGCATGAGCTTCATGTGATAATGTTGATGTTTCCTTTGTACTAAGTAAAGAAGAAGTTGAACTGGTCTGTGATTTTTCTGTAACCGTGCTTGATGGTGGAACAGCTGAGCTTTCAATATCTGTAGTACTGACCATATTTTCTGATTTAGTTTCTGTTGATGGTGTTTCTGAAGGAGGAGCTGACTCCAGAACAACTGTAGTTGGCAAATAACCAGAACCTTCATCAGAACCTTGACTAGTAAATGTTTGAAGCGTAGTATGGCTAACAGCTGAGCTTGAAAACAAAGTAACTGTTGCACCATCAGATTCTTTAGCAGATGTTTCTTCAACCACAGGTGTAATCGTCTGAACTGGGATGAATGATGTTGTCAGATGAACAACAAATGGCAACTCACTAGGTTTATCTCCTGAGCTTTCCTCATCTTTTGTGTCAGCTTCTGTACCTGCAGCAGGAGTTATCAATAGCCTCTCATCTCTGGTACTTCCATGCGATGATACTGTTGGTGTTTCCTTTGTACTAAATAGAGAAGAAGCTGAACTGGTATGTGATTCGTCAGTAACCATGCTTGAGGTTGGAACAGCCAAGCTTTCAATATCTGTAGTACTAGCCACATGTTCTGATTTAGTTTCTGGCACATCATATTTTGTGTTTGCTTCAGTATCTGTAGAAGAACTTGTTAAGGGCTTGTCACCTGCAGTGCCTTCATATGATGATACTGTTGGTGTTTCCTTTGTACTGAATAAAGAAGACGCCGACCTGGTATGAGATTCTCCAGTAACCATGCTTGAGGTTGGAACTGCTGAGATTGTAGTACTGAACAGGGATTCTGTTTTGTAGTGGGTAGTTCTAACTGACGCTGTTGTCGTGTGCAAGGCTTCATGCAAAGCTGCTGTGGAATGTCCTGTTGAAGTATGAACAGGGCTTGTGGTGTGGTCGAATTCAGATGACTCCAGTGGTTGGTGAGTGCTTATGATGGATTCTGTCATTGTGTGGACAGGTCTAGATATCTCTGCAGTAGAGTGTGTGGTGCTTAAAGATCCCACGGTGGTGTAGATAGGTCTTAATGATACTACTTTTGTATGGCTGCTCTCGAATGACTCTTCTGTCATGTAGCTAGGCCTGTGTGACTCAGTTGTAGTATGAATGGTTTCAGCTGTCTCTGCTATGGTTGAGCTAGACTGGTGAGGCTCTGTTGATGTGTGGCTTGATGCTGGCATGGTTGTAGTATGGTCAGATTTTGTTGTAGTGGAAATGCTCCTTGAAGCTGATTCTGTCTCATGTGATTTTGTCTTATCCTGTTCATTTGCAAGAGTACTGCTCACTTGAACAAAAGAAGTTGGGCTGGAAAAATCAATATCTTTCTCACCAGAAAATTGATCCTCTGATTCATCCTCTGTTGTGGAAAGTAATATGCTTGAAGTTGAGTCAGCACTTGCAATAGTTGAAGATAGCTTTGCACTCTCCGTTGAGGAAACCATTGTTTCAGAGGCATCAATGATAGGCACTTCTGATAGTTTTGATGGCTCTAATGTTGCTTCTGTTTGAAACATCGTAGTCTCTGTGACTTTGGGTCTGTATGATGATGACATGTTTTGTTCCCCTGGTTCTGTGGTGTACACCTCAGTAGGAGGCACTATTGTGAGTATCTCAATTGGTTGGTCACCAGAACCTTCTTCTGATGTTGTAAGAATTGATACAGTGGTAGCTACTCCTACAGCATCAGTGCTTTCAGTTGATACAGTAATTTTAAGAGTGGACAAAGGTACTGTGCTATGTGTCTCAATTGTCTTTGATGTGCCATCTGTTAAGGGCAGCACTGAACTTGTTACAATGTCCTCTGAAGTATGCATCCCTGAAGTAGATGCTTGCTCTGTCTGGACTGACATTGTGCCTTTGCCTTCACCTGTTTGAACTATATGAGTCTGGGTGACATTTTGATCTGTTGAAGTTGTGGTATGTAATGGAAGAACCGTTACGGATTCTGTGGTGATCTTTTCTTGGGTATAACCTGAGCCATCAGTGTCAGAAGATTGGAAAATTGTTGTACCTGACAATGCTTTATCTTTCTCTTCTGTAGATAATGTACTTACAAGTGTCACTGGTTTCAATATCTCAGCTGAACTTTTTGAGGAATCGTAAATGGTTCCCTCTGAGTGTTCTTCCCATAACGACGTTGCTTCTGTTTTGAACTTCACAGTTCCTGTTGTTACTGGTCCGTGTGATGTCACAGTGTCATATTTACTTGTAACTGTGCCATGCAGAAAAGTAGGCTTTGTAGAAAACAAATCAGGTGTTGGGCCACCTAATCCATCCTCTGACTTAATAAATGTTTTGGTTCCTGTGATGCCTTTCAAATTTGTAGCATCTGTCACCACAACTGTAGAGGCTGTGGTCTCTTTTATTTCAGTCTCTGTTGTATATGGGAAAGTAGCAAGCGTAGACTGAGACACCGTGAACACAGATGGACCCCTGCTGTCAGTGCTAGTGTCCTGATGGCTTGAGATGCTGTCCTCTTTAGAAAAAGTAATTGTAAATGCCTCTGGTGTAGTAGTTAACAACGCATCTGATGGCTTTTCCATGCTTATTGGGATCTCTGAATGAGTTAGCGTTTCTCTCTCATCTGAAGTTTCAGTTGCTGAGTAGTTTTTGGGCACTGCTGCAGTTTCCACTGTTTCAGTACCAGGAACTTGTGTAGATCCTTCTTCAACAGATACAGATGGCTCAGTCTCATCTACTGGCTTTGAAGGTAAAGTTGCTGAGACACCTGATGGGGTCTCAGATGAAAAGCTCACACTTGTGTCCACCTGGTTAGGATCTTTAGTCACTATCCTAGTGGTAGGGGTTGCTGTAGATGATAGCATTGCGGTATGCTGTCCCTCAGTATTAGCAGAAGACGTTTCAAAGTCCTTCGATGGCTGATGTGGTTTGGAGGAACTTCTTTCAGTTGAGGGCACAAATGTCGCACTCGGTATGACGGTTCCATCAGCTATGAGAGTCTCGTCTTCGGGCTCCGGCACAAGATGTGATGGAGGTGTGGCCTCTACAGCTACTGGTTCTTGACCATAACCATATGCTGGCTCAAATGTACCAAACAAAGCAACTGTTGGTGAGGGTACCTCTTGGCTTGAGGTTACAGACTCATCCTGTGTTCTACCAAACTCTATCGCTGAGTAATCAAATGGAGATGTTTCCTCTTTTTCATGATCTTCAAGTTGTGTTTGGTTTTGGACCATGGGTGGCACTCTCTCAACGACATCTCCTCTCAGCACACTCTCTGGTTCATTTTTTGGTTCAAAGCTCACTTCAGTCTTGCCATTTACAAATCTGAGTCCTGGAGTTATAGTGACAGAGGTGGGAAGATCATGAGTAGAATTTTCACTACTCAAAATAGGCTCACCATCCACAGGGGAGGGAATGGGCTCATCAGGAATCTCTGGAATAATGGGAATCTGCCCCATAGAAAGTATGGACTCAGCTGTGGAAAGGGAAAAATAAAGAAGGAAAAATAAATAAAATGAGCTCAAATTAATTAAATTGCTTTTCCTTCTCCCATTATGCATAAACCGAACCTGAGACAACATACACAAAAACTGACAGTAAATTCTGAAAGCAAGGAGCAAGTAGACTGAGTGAACACAATAGCAGGATTAAGAGTTCATCCTCAGGGGTCAGTAACTGGGGATGAATGCTACCTTCATTCTAGCCAAGTCTTCCTCATCGCTTGTCCTAGAAACGCATCTGGTGCTGAGTCACACAATTAAAGCTGAACTTCAGAGTAACTTTGGAACCTAAATCAATTTTAATGAACATGACTGCATTGAGAAAAAAAAAAAGTGATATCTGTCACCTGCTGGCAGGGACATTTTGAAACATTGCAGTGATCATGTAAAACTATAAGACTGTTTCTCATATAATCGAAACACAAAATGTTCAAAATCCAGGATCATGAGTGAAAAATTCTGATACTTCATGCAAATGACTTTTTTCCCTATGAAGTGCAAGACATGTTTCTGGCTCCCATGAGACTATCTCTGAAAGAAACGGCCACAATGAAACACAAGCACTTCCATGAGCTTTTAAAGGCATTAAACTACCAAGCTGCCTAAACATGGTAGCAGTCTCCAGTATAGCCATGCATAATCAATTACAGAAATATTTTATGGTTCATTCACCACACACCAAGCACATTACCACCACACACAAAGGTGGCTATTTCCAACATTTCCCACAAGCCAAACTTCTGCCAGATTAGTGGCTGAGAGTTGGAACACCTGCAAGGCCAGCGGTTACAGATGAAGACACCTGTTTCAGTCCACAGAGTCTGGGAAGACAGATTTTAGTACTCCCTTCTCTTCATCCTCTCTCTTTTTCCTCATTACTCAGCCTCCAGCTGCTGAAAACTGACCAAAGTTATGTCGCCATATTTTGTGTCTGTTAAATTGCGTCAAATTAAACAGCCTGCAGCACAGTCATAAGGGGGACTATTTCAGGCAACTGAAGACAGACACAAATGTTCTCTTGTGTTCAAATCTTTACCTCAGTCATACAACATTTACACTATGGGCATGAGTCCAGCCACCACATATAAACTTACTTATGTGGTGGTAACTTTAGGAATATCTGCCTTGATCAAAAAATGTTTGAAAAAAATCAGTAGTTTCCCAAGAAATAGCAAATCAGATTAGGTTTGCATTTGCAAATGAACATGACAATGAAAATTTCATAAAAATTCAAACTTACAGCTGATTTCCTGGACTTTAAGTGTAGTCTTGGACTAAACTGCAGTGGTTAATCACCATCGTAAAGTTGGGAAAATGGCCCGTGGTATAAATAAATGCAGTTTAGGAATGCAAGAGGGTATCTTATCAGGTGTATGTACATGAATTTTGCATTTTTTTTGTTTGTTTGTTTGGTTTTTTTTGTAGTCTGTTTGATATAATGATACTCCTCTGCAAACTGTGCATTGGGCTCAGGCTTAACTTCAGACCTAAGGACCAACAGTTAAATATCTTAACCAGCTGTCTAATTTATTAATGTATAATGTATGCTCAGTAATGCACACTATTCTTGGTAAATTAAACAAAACAAAAAACAAAACTATGACAGCAATGAGATAAATGAGATAAATGGATATATTGTTGCATTAAAGCAGTAGCACAAACAAACAAGATTACTAGACTTTCAGTGCAATAACCGCAACTCATTCTTTGCTTCTCTTAATCCAAATAAAAATGTCTATAAAAATGATGCCACACAGGATGGAACAAAATTTTCCATGGATCTCTGTCCTACAACCGCGGATCTGCCCAAGCAATCATGATGCCACAAGTAGGCCCAATCATGGCCCTATAAAAATTGGCCCATAATCATTCTTTCTCACAGCCCAGGCAATGGCTACTCAGCTGTCTTCACAGGGAGAGGAGATTTTGCTCTGGAGGTGACATCAGCCTTGCTGTGGTGCCCAGTCTTCACTGTGCTAATAGGCATCTGTGTTTATTCAGGTATTGGGCCAAGATGTCTGCCTGCCAAGCCTCCAGAAACTGGGAAAGTAAGTGGAGAAAACCTGTGGCATGGAGTCCCTGCATCAACAGGCCTGTTAAGCAGACTGCATTGATCTCGTAGCCAAAAAACGAATGCCCAATCACCTGTGCAACATCTAGTAATCAACAACCACTGACTATGGGTTTAAAGTAAACTACTATGTAAACTACTCTATGTAACTCCAGAATTGCATCATTATTTGCCTCAGTTTCCCCATGACAAACACTTAAAAATTGACATTAAGGACTGAGTTGTTGCTTCAGATTTGACCAGGGATAACACAGTACAACCGAAAGAGAACAACTGTGGTTAATGTTGCAATACATACTGTGATTTAACTTTAGTAAACAGATCTTATGAAGACCACTAATCTCCTCTCCAGAACATTTTTGTGTTGTTGTTGTTGTTGTTTTTTTAAACCACACTGAAAGACGGTATAAAGTCAGCTCAAACAACTGCACGCATGGACAAATATGAAAGAAAAGTGAAAACAAATACAGCCAGAACATCCCAAACCAGACAATGAAATTTCTACTGTCAGGAAACTGCAGCCATTGTGCTTCACCTAAAGCAAACAGCTTTTTTAGAAACGAATGTAGACCATGCTATGAGATCCGCGAAAGAGAGAAAAGACTCTTTTAAAGCAGCGTAGGGAGACAAACTCATGCTAGACTTTTATATATATACTTATAAAAAAACAAAAGCATCAGAGCAAGTAATGAGGCAGCAGGATCTTCATTTGAAAGCAGTTAGGAGTGGTTTCACACAGGGAGTGAACAGAAGAGGGTTTTGAAAGTGCCAAGTCTAAAGAAGACGTTGGTTAATCTCAGTGTGTCTGGAACAAAGCACACTTATAAAGAACCCACGTGGAGACATCTATTCAGAGACCTTTTCTGTACTATACACTAAAAATACAATGAAGCCTCATTAAATCAGGTCTTTAGCACAGCAGTGAATTTTACATTCTTGCTCCCTTTTACAAATCCTCATCGCAGCCCAAAGAGGACACTTCGAAGCCATTAGCAAAAGAATAAAATAAAACATTTCATTTTAATTCAGGTTATATTAAACGAAGCATCTAAATGTGATAAAATATTTGGAACCAGATCCTTGTCCATAACTCAATAGTATTTCAATTAAAGGCATTAAACTTGTTTTTCTGAAACCCAGTACATACAAAAAAATCCTAACCCCAAAAGTAACAACTGCATTCTGTAACTGTTTGGGAGGCGCTGTCTATAGGATTATCTTGACACGGAATCAAGTTCTTCAGCACCCTGGACAGCGCTGGCATGCTATATCAACCATATATATCATACCATAATGCTTAATTATATTGTTAAGATGCGAAAAATGTCATTGAGAATGGCCTGATGTGAAATGCACCAGAGAAAATCAGGTTCAAACCAAAGACGATTGATTTGATGTTCAAAATGTTTCATGATGAACCAGATGTTCAAAATGTTTCATGTTTCTAAAAGGTATCTCACAGAAAGCTATTACATGAAACACGCTGCACGATACCTAAGACAACGGTTTATAATAGTCTTGAGAAGGTATTGACCTAAAATGTTTTTTTGTTAAATACAAACATGGCCTATGCCTGTTGATTTATGTAAAAAAGTTGGAAAGCAGGCAATTTTTTAACTGAACTTCCAATGACTTATGGTAAATTAACAGCACAATGATCTGTACATCATGTTGTTTATTACTATTTAAACTTCAATATTATTTCAACTTCAATAAATTAGAATAATTTTAACACAGCCTGATTAAATTGAAACATAATTGTTAGCGCATAAGACATGTATAGATTCACTGGTCACATTGGATAATAATTATAATGGGTTTATATGTGATAATTATAACGGCTTTATTTGTGTGACGGTTATTTTGGGCGCAAGTCTGTCCTCCCCGTGAACAATCCCACACACACCACTACCAGCATTAGCGCAGGGTTGGTGCACATGCAGATGTGACTGTGCATGTCACCAAAGGAAAACCCACAAGACTATTTTGTTCAAAGAAATGAACAAAAATGCAAAGTAGTGCAAAGAAATGTATTTTGCAAATGATTACTGTTTCTTGTTGTGTTCTCCTTGTTTGGCAAGTGTTTGTCAGGCAGTAAAAGGGTGCCACCAAGGAACGGAGCAGTATTAATTTGGTTCCGGCCTTAATTGGCAAGGTCCATTCCTCTTAATGCAATGGGGGCGTGGAGATGGCCTTGATCAAACCATCTCTGTATAATGTCTTTTCATGTGCTTCTGGGATGTAATATTTTGTAGTTATTTAGTAAATCTGCTTTTGTCTTGGAGTCTGTTTGGTTGGTTATGTGTTAACTGATTGTTATGTGCTCCCCTGTTTTTTAAATGGTGCTGACCATCTGTTATATGTTTGGCTTATCTAGTCTTACGGGGGTGAGTCTTGTTAGTCATGTGTGTGAGAGTACTGGGACTCTGTTGCTGTGATTTGTCCCCTGTATTTTAGGGGCCCAGCAGATTTTTGAATTTCGGACTTTGTCGAAATGTTTGGATTTTTTTTCTTTCTTCCTTTTTAAGTGTGAATTTTATATTTGGACACTTTTTGCTTGATTATCTGTTTCAAGCCTGATTGAATTTCACTGCTTATATTCTCACTATGATAAAGAACTCTACGTTGCGGTACAATGCAAAATTACACATCAAGCCACTCTAACTGAACGTGTACACAAATGAAGATGTTAAAACTAACAATCAAAATGAGATAGCCTGAAATGGGCCTTACCTGTATCGTTCTTTGTCTTCTCATCAACGTTTATGATGATCACATGAACAGACAGGGCGTCAGAGGACACCGTACAATTTGCAGGGCTTGTTGCAGGAGAAATAGTCACCGGTGGCATTTGCTTGGCATCGGTGTCTGTGGTCGTATCACTACTTTTTGGTGTTGTCTCACTCAGAGCGTCTTGAGTGTCTGACACTGATTCCTTCACAATTGCTGCACTTGTAGATGATTCCTCAGGCAATGTTTCACTGGGTACATCACTTTTCAAACTCATCGTGGAAACTGTGGACTCATCAGAAGGAGGAACAGTGCTAATGGGCTTCTGGGTGTCAATGAAATCTGCTGACTTGGTAACTGGGTCAGTTGATGAGCTTTCTCCTACAGTACTGATGTCGTGCTTCACCTCTTCCATTTTTGGGGTGGTCGTTTCTGTTTCTGAGCCAGGCACTGTGTCACAAACAACTGTTGTGAATGTGACAGTGGCCTCAGTTGTCACTGCAGTCGTATCAAGTCCTGAACTATCACCACCGTCTGAGATATCAGAAACTTCAGCCTCTGCAGTGATGGTCTGTAGAGATGGTGGTCCAGCCATTACACCAAGATCAGTGCTTTCCCTGCCCTCATCAAAGTCGGCTAACACAGTGGTTTCATCTGTAGGGGCTACTGTGGTGAGAACATCATCTGGGATGCCAGGAAAACCGGCCTCATCAGTTAAGATGGTGGTTCTAAAGCTGCTTTCCTGGGGGGCCCTAGAGAGCAGGTGCACTGGTGTTTGGGATGAACTGTGGTAACTGTGCTTGGTGGATGGTTCGCTAGCTGAGGAAGCTTCAGTGCTGGTCGTAGAAGCCCTGCTCTCCATTGTTGGTTGTGTAGCTTCTGCTGTTTCTTCTGTATTCGCTCTTCTCGAGTCTGGAGATACATTGAACATCGCTGTGGGTTCTAAAACAGACGACATGTCTGGGGTCATGTGCACATGTGTCTCCTCTAGACCAGACACTGAATCTGCTGAGATCTTTTCCATTATAGATTCCTCGGTTTTTCCTACTGCGAACAATGGCTCTGTGCTTGGAGAGGTGGAGAGGGGAACATCGGGTGGAATCATGTCCACTTTAATAACACTGTGATCTTCCGATTCTTCGGGTGGTGTCTCTGTAACATTTGGGCCAGCAGTAGATTCTATGTGGACCACATCCCCGCGACCCGGTACGTCCGACTCATCTGTGATTTTAGAGCCAAATTCATTGATGTTGAAGCCTGGGAGGGTCACCACTGAGTCATCTTCTTTAAAGACCACTGTCACAGCTGGTACTCGTGAGTTAGTCTGTGACTCAGAGATGCTAGGGGCCATTGTACCACTTGGTGGGGCCATGCTGGTGGAAAACATGGAAGGAGGTTCTGTTGGGGCCTCGTTCTCTGAATCATCTATGGAAACATGGTCTTCTTTATAGCTGGTCTGTGTGTCAAAGGCTCCCTCGGAGGTAGTCTGGGCTGTGGCTGATGAGGCTGTGACGGGTGAGGTGGTGGCAACACCCTGAATTGCGACGTCCACCCAGTTCGTCTGGTTGAATAAAAGCTCACGACCTACAGGTAGACACAGAAATAGAGTCTGATACACTAAAAAAGAAAAAGCGCAGTGCCTTTAACAAACAAAGGACAAGCAAGAGATGCATTAACACTCGTTTGAACGAATTATATGCATGTTCTGTGTTTCCATCCTCAGTAATTCGCACTATATATCTCTCTAGAAAGTTTGTCTTAGTCAGTCAGCCAGCTAAGTGCTGTCTCATTACGTCCTCTAATGTTCTCTACATGGGAAAAGGCTGCTCTGCTGTAACGCATTACCTGTCACAATGAAATGTGTCTCTGAAGACTTTCTGTAGTCCATAAATCAGTGTAGTTTATAAATCAATTATGCTGGGCCACAACTAGCAGCCAAACTCTTCACAAGTAAATTGTTTGGAATTGTGTAAACAGGATACCCTTTGTTGTGTTGACTATTCCCACAAAAACTCATAGATCACAGCTGTTTGCCACAATAAATTTACCTCATAAGAATATCATGTATTTCTTCTTATTGCAAAGTCATGAGTTTACTGTCATTTAAAACTACAACACTGATCAAAGGAGATATTGCTTTTAAAACAGCATTTTAGGATCTGTTTATCCGTCAGGATACTGGTTTAACCTTCCAAAGTATGAGCATGTACGTGTCGCCATGTCTCAGCATTTACACAACACCCTGATAAAATATTTTTAAAAATTATTGATCACAAGGTTTTTCACACTGGAACACACAGAATAGCGACAGCTTAGAAAATCTTTCCCTTCTAGCATGACATAAACTGTACCTAAAGCTCCAGCTGTTTTGCATTAAGCACATGCCCTCCCTCTCTTTCTCCAGCTATCTCTGATGTAAGGTGTGAGGCACTATTTTCCTTAGCAGAAAACCAGACGGTGGTCTGCTCCAGTCAATGAGCGAGTCTTTATTCTCTCTCAAAACGTTTGGCACACTTGTTTCAGATAGATCACTGTGAGAAAAATGAGAACCCAATGCATTCACCGACACGGTTCCAAAAAAAGGAAACAAATAGCTCTTTAATGGAGCTAATTATCACCCTTGCCATGGAAAGAGTGTGTTTGAAATGAAGAATCAATATTAAAACAACATAACTATTGTATTTTATTAATGCTTACTATGGCTATGCAATACATATATGAGATCCAGGTCATCCATTAAAGATTGGCCTGTGCTTATTTATATTCAAATTATTTCTGTTTATTGGCTTATCGGTTCAAATTGCCCGAAAGAAAACACAACCCGGAATGTCAGTCCTGCAAAATCCAATATCATGTTAACAATTTACAAACTGTGCAACCTTGGTGGTACCTGAGTAGCAGTTGAAAACCAAATGGACCCTGAGGGATCTGAGTGAGCTAAAATAAGACTAAAAAACCAGGGAGGTCACAGTGTCCTGTTTGGAGTGACCCCAGGGGTCCCATACTTATCACAGCAGGCAGTCATTCTGGATGAGCGCCCTGCCTGGCAGGAGGCGAGTGATCTAAATTAGCCACAGTTGAAAAGATAGAGTCCCCGCAAGGTCAGAGGTCAGCAGGACCACTGACTCTGGAGCCACGCCGGTCACTTTATACGTTATTCACATGTCCGCTTTGATAAGCGTGAGTGCAAGTGACAAGAGGGAGGGAGGGTCTGACGGCGGAAATGAGAGGTAAGTGGAAAAATAAGAGGAAAGTAGCAGATAACACCTAAGCACTTTCTCACGCTGCTGGATCGAGCCTTAGGGCATCCCCAATACGAAATAGGTTTCAAAGGTGACCTGTCTCACAGATTTGTAGTAAGAAATGCTTCACAGTTTCATTAGTTACTTAATTATTCCACTGATAATTGTTATGCCATGAGGCAATCTTAGTAAAGAACTAATTATTTCATGAAACTGTGTGCAAAAAAATATAAAGCTTCCCAAATGCTTCTTGGCCTGGATGTAGAGTTCTAGGAGTTCTAGGAAAAAAATGATTTATTTTATACAGATAGTGTTTAAACTTAACAATTTGTTTCATGCTCACACATCTCATTTACATATCGGGCTCTAAAGAGTTTTTTTAGGGAATCAAACACGGTTCTTCTATCAATCCAAAGAACCCTTGTATTTTTAACAGTGTACAATGGGGAGTAGAAGCTTAGAAATATGATTTAACTTTCCCAACCAAGCCCAAGCTGGTTTCCAGGGCTACGGGCGGCAACCCAAAGTGAAATGGAGTGAGGTCAGAGGAGCACTGCTCCACAGACTATTAAGACTTGTGTAAACTTTTCCAGCGCACCACGTCTCAGTCCGATGTGAACTCTCCTTCGATTTACCAAACAATGGCAACCATTTCAGGCACAAATAAAATGAGCTTAGTACACACAGTCTAAGCTTCTGCCTGGATTTACTGTCACTGATGTGGGAAAGAAGGGAGTTTTATTGACACAGAGAGCTGCAGGCCAACTTGTGAGTGTATGTGTGTGCACACGTGTGTGTGTATATGTGTGTGTGTGAGTGTGAGTGTGTGTGTGTGTGTGTGTGTGTGCGCACACGTGTATGTGTATATGTGTGTGTGTGAGTGTGAGTGTGTGTGTATATGTGTGTGTGTGTGTGTGTGTGTGCGCACACGTGTATGTGTGCACGGGTGCTAGTATGGGTGGAGGACTAGATTACGCATACTCTAAGAAATGACATCAAGGAGCTAGAGGTCTGGATAAATAGATGTCCTCTCTCACTTGCACTCACAATACTTCTATATTAATCTCTTACATGCACTCTATTAGTTCTATTTTAATCTATATTCATTTAGAAAGCTGGTCTACTTAATTATTATTGTTAATATCAACATAACTATTATTATTATTGTTGTTGTTGTTGTTGTTGCTGTTGTTGTAATTATTCTTGTTGTTGTTGTTGTTGTTATTTTTTTGCTTTCTTTTAGATCACAGTAACCGGTTAGATTTGTAACACCAACCATTAAAGTGTGTCAAAGGTATCAACAATATCACTAACACTAGCTGGCTAGCTTCTTGTTTATTTCCCACTTTTCCCACTGCTGAAATTCCCATTTCCACATTGAGTCCAGCACAGCATAAGGTCTTACAGGGCCAAAGCTTAGTGAGATTAAAACATGCGTGTTGGTACACACAATCTGAGAATCTGAGATTGTGTGTACCAGGACATGTGAATAGTCAGATCACTGAGTATTTGCAACATTTTGCTTGTATAAACTGTGGTGCAGCCTCCATTTCACATCAGACTGTGCTGTGTGCATGGACACACTCCTATGAATGAAGTCATCTTTTACTTAGCGCATACATTATATGCACAAAAGTATTGGGACACACCTGTTTTTCAAGGTTTAGGCTAGGCCCCTTCCTTCCAGTGAAGGGCAATCTTAGTGCTTTAACACCATGCTTCCAACTTTGTGGACACAGCTTGGGGAAGAACCTTCTCTATCCCAGCATTATTGTGTTCCAGTGCACAAAGCAAGGCCCATAAAGACATGGCTGGATGAGCTCAGTCTGGAAGAAATACACTGACCCACACAGAGCCATGCAACAACTGTACCTGACCTCTACAGAATGAATGGGCACAAATTCCCTCAGAAACTCCAAAATCTTGTGGAAAGCCTTCCAAGAAGAGTGGAAGCTGTTATAGCTGCAAAGGGGGGACCAACTCCTTATTTAAGTTTATGTATTTAAATGCAGTGCCATTAAAGTCCATATAGTGTACAAAAGCCCTGAGTTCTGTGAATGTACAGGTGGATATAAAGGTAAATGTAACTGATGCCCCTGTAAAACCCATGGAAAGGTTATACCTCTGAAACAGTATGCTCCCAGCTTCATGGTGGGTTCAGGGAAGCCTGTCTGGTTGCGGTAGCGATACATGGTCCGAACCCCAAGTAGACCACCACCACACTGTGTTCTGGGTACGGAGACAGGGTGGCGGGCACTTCCATCCGAGAGCCAGCCATAGTCACAGCGGTCCAGACCTTTTCTCCAGGCGGCGTGGAGCTGACCAGGAGAGGCCAGGACGGAGTTCCGGTTCTCACACTCTGCCTTGGCCTCTTCGAATGTCATCTTACGGGTGGTGGGAGCAAAGTACACCTCACCTGTAGGTGCACACACATACGAGTAGGCATATATTCATAATATTCACAATATTGCATTTGACTATATGTGTAATGTATTGTATTTGCACTATCCTTGAAATTAACTACCATTTAATTTTACCCCTACAATTTCAAGGGGCTGCAAGTAGACTGAATTCAACACAGTAAAAAATGATACACTGGCAAGTGAAAATATCTAAAATCTAGTTAATATATTCAATGTTACTTTCAATGTTGCTTAAAGAATATTTTTTTTAATTAAAAAATACAGATTTTGTTATAAAAGTGTCACTTTCACTCAATAAAATGACTTAAAACATTTAAATCTTTAAATACAGTAAGCGATATCATTTTTGTTATTCCCAAAATGAGGGATATTTGATATATATGGGTGTTTTGAAGAACTCGAGATTCATATAAACCAACCAGTTTGAATCATTTTTGCCAAAATAACATAAACCATACAAATCTTAACCATGTCACATGTCAAACTATTAACTTAACAATATTTTGATCATATTTTCATTATATCACAATTACAATATGCAGCTGTATACATATGTATACATATACAATACTAGTATCCATGCTGCAGGCTTAGTGGTTAACAAGTAAAATGAATACCTGGATAGCTGAAAAGAGCTGAATGAAGCATCCTGTTTAGGTATTTTGCCACAAATTAAACTTACAACAAATTCCCTTTCTTACATTGACTGCCATCAGGCCTTCCTACTGTTGCAATCATCTACCAAACCTATCCCACGCTGCCAATAACTGTTTAGACACTACATAGCTGGTGGAAAGTGATTTTTTTCGTTTTAAAGAAGCTGATGATGGCACATGTTCTATGCAAAATATTTCCACAGAAACTATAATGTTTTCCATATGTTCCCCTTAGTAGTAAATTAAATGCAAATGAAAGATAAAAAACACAGCAGAGGGTGTGCATGTTTTTGCGCAGACTTGGGCGTAATTGTCAAAAGTTATAACCGAGGTTTCCAATGAACATCCCCAAAACCTCTTTAATTAAGAAATGGTGCATATTAAAAACCACTACATACAGTTGGGCGTTTATTGAAGTGATGCCAGTTTGACCATGATGAAATTTCTCCAGACTGGTCGTACCTCACTTGCTCGTCTGAGGCAACAACACAACACCTGTGATCCTTTACAGTATTCTTCTGATATTTTCACTGAACAGCGGGCTGAAGTAGTGGGCTAGGCAGATCAGTATTTGTTTTCTAATTCACACCTGACAGACATATCACTGTTTACACATGTCAACAAAAAAATGACGTACGTCTCTTTTGTGATTCCAAAAATAATTAAAATATTCCTCAGCCCGTTTGGAACGTTGCTTAAGTTCTCAATCCCTGTAATCGACTTATATTGCAGTTTTTAGTTAATGTACCCGTATGACTGCGGTTTGAAACCACCCTTAATGTGTCAGCAAGAAAAAATAAATAAATAATTAACTACTTTGGCTCCTCCTGCAGTAACAGCAGTCCTGCCAGAAGCTATAATGCTTATTATCACATTCTTTATGGTATTCAGAAGACTTTTAATGAAGTCCAAAGCCAAATGTTTGCAAGGTCATCCCTAACTACACTTAACGCTCAAAGGTCATAACATTTTCAAAGGCAAGACTGACTGGATGAGTTGAAGACTCGTTCTGAAAACTGCATTTTCCCTTGGAAAAACGTCAAGTGCCGTGAACCCTTTCCCTTGCACTCTTACCCTCGAGCTTGTCTGCGTAGCAGTACACATCGTAGGTCTCTGCTGGCTTCCGAATGCCATATGAGCGGACGCCAGGTTTTCCAGGCATGTTCCCAGAGCAGCCAAACCTCGGTGTAGTGATGGGATATCTATACATTTAAAGACAAGAAAAACAAATCATGGTTCAGCATTCAAAGATGAGCTCGTGATCTGGACAGGCATAAACACTGAAAGCACTTTTTAATTAAGGTGCTAAAGCATTGCCACAGTAGAGACTGTTTTGATTACCTGATGAACCTTATAGCTCTTTATTGGGCAATTGTAAATTTAACGTGAGAGCGTGAAGAAGCTTAACCTTCTTCCCTAAACCACCAGTCCTTCAAGAACTGCTTTCTGAAGGGGCAGCTGGTGGCCTTGTGGTTAGGGGCTTATCCCTGCGATCAGAAGGTTGTGTGTTTGGATCCCAAGACTGCTAGTGGCACCACTGAGGCACCCTTGAAGGTACCATCCATACACACACTGCTCCCTAGGAGCCCCATTGGTGGCAGCCCACTGATTCACTTGGTAAATGGTTTAAATGCAGGGAAAGAATTTCACACGGTGTGCTGTGCTGTGGTATTTCTATTAGGGCCACTTCATTACTATTATGAGTGGCCCTTACAGCACAACATTACTGACTATTGCTGTTTTAAAGCTGAAACCTGTACAGCACAGTACAAAACATGAGAGAGTCCTTACCTCACTGTCTGATCTGCGATCCAGCCAGCATCACACTGGTCAAAACCGTCCTCGTAGGCGGCTTTTAGCTGGTCCGCTGTGGCAATGGTGGCCCCGACACTTCTGCAGGCCTCCACAGCTTTTTTGTAGTCCAGGGTGTATCTATTGGTCTTGGCTCGGTAATGAAAAACAACTCCTGCATATAAGCAGAAACATCGGCGAGTCAATGGTGAAGGTGCTTTGGCAAAGGAATCCATCCAATCTCACATGAGGGCATTTTATCATTGTTTGGACGCATACAATCATCCATTAAACATGATTTCTTCACGGAATATCTAAACATCTGAAAAGCCAGATGCTAAAAAATAAATCTGGCCACAGTGCAAAAAAAAAATTACTGTGGGTCACTTATAAACAAATTAATAAAACAAGTGTTGAATTGTCACAATAACATAAATGTGTGGGTGAGGGGACATTCCATTCACCCTAATGGTGGCTTTCAAACGCAGAGTAACTAAATGAGTAATGGCTCCAATTAAAACAGGGGAGAGATGGGAGGTGCCCTACTTCGAGAGCCAAAACTATCCAAACCCAACCCCATTGCGTCCTTTCTCATGGCCCAAACATAAATCAGTTCCTCAGACAGAGAACAGTCTCAACAGTCTAAGAGGAGGCTATAGGACACAATAGCAAATTCAAGTAACGATATTAGGATGAAAGACTGTGCTGGAGAGCATTTACTGAAAATGACTTCAAAGAAGTGTGGAGTTTTTTTACAGCTGTGAGAAAAGACGACAAGGCCTAAAGAAGACTTCAACAGGATTAAACTGAACTGAACTAAATTGAATCTGTTTGAAACACAGTAGGAACATTGTCACACAGCATGCACTGGTCTGGATATGTTTCTACCAATTCGTAAAATGTTGAATTAATGCACCAGACATTGTCCATAATTATCAAAACAAATGCAAGTAATACCAATACGGTACAAAGGCACAGGGATAGACCATGGATTTCTCTAAACAGAAAATCAGATATGATCAGGTTTGGCATAGAGATAAACAGCTATGAAAGAAAAAACCCTCACCATTGACATTCAGGTTGACGGTGTCTTGAGTGTCCTCAATGCCGTACAGGACCTCGCAGCGGTACGTTCCAGCATCACTGGCCCGTAGCTTCACCACAGTCAAAGAGGCATCGCCAATATCTTCTGGGTGACTCGGTACTGACACCCGGCTCCTGTAGCCTGGCCCGATTTTAATGACACCATTTTGGGCCACAAGTACCGTGGACTCCACATCACCTTCCATCTTGGTCCATTTGATGCGCAGGTAGTCTGCACTTATCGTGGTGGCATTGCTGGGGGCTGCGGTGGGCAGGATGGAGAAGTGGCACGGCAGGACCACCTTCCCAGAAAGAGAGCCACTCACCGGTCGCATTATTGTTAGCGAGCTAGAAACTAGAAACAGCCAAAGATACGGTACATTAAACAAGGCACAACCCACCATGACAGATGCTTTGTGGCATTTTTCCCATGGTGGATTCTACCATGCATTAGAGAACAAACAAGCATAGAAGCAAGGCAAAAGGCCTAGCACTGTTTTCCCTAGGCTAGCTGAAAAGCAACAGAAGATCCCAGTGGGACGTCCCAGCTGCTGTCAGAACAACTGATAAGTCTCTAATCTTCAATTTGCTTTCAATTAACACTTGGTTTCAAATGGACGTCCAACTATATCCAGCGTTAGGACCCCCTAACTTGCACATGAAAATCAACTGAGTCATCGTTATTTAGACAGGGGGAAATCACTGAATACTCGGAGCAACAATGTGAGGAATGCTCTGGACAGGTGGGAAGACCCCCGAGGGCTGTAGAGACCACAGTGTGTGGAGGGCCTTCCTAGGTGATGAGGTGTAGCCATCTGTTTTCACCAGACACACAGAGCTTCCTAATTAAAAGGTATGGGTGCTCAGAATGCCACTTAAGAATACATTAAGACTCTGGTCGATGGGAGACGAAGTTTGCTTTGTGGGAAACCAAATATCACTGAGAGGACCATGCTAAAATTCTCATGGACTGGGGCTCTCTCTTTCTCTCTATCTTTCTCTCTCTCACTCTTTCTCTGTCTCTCTCTCACACTCACTTTCTATCTCACTCTCTGTCTCTCACTCTGTTTCTCTTTCTCTCTGTCCCTCTCACTTGCTCTCTCAATCTGTCTGTTTCACATACACACACACACACACACACACAGCCTTAAGATCTGAGTCACAGTTTGAACTGAATAAAATGCCAACCGCATAACTTACCAAGTGCATGGGATGTGTGGCACAGGCACAATAACCACAATATATGTTTTATGTTCAGAAACATCTTCCGTCTGGAGGGTTTAAAAACAAGAAAGAGAAAAATTAACACCCCGGCTCACGCTGTCACACACAAATTATACATGCGAATAAAAATCTCCTGGCTGCAGCTGGAGGCGTGTGGCTACACATGGCCCGAATGATGTGAAAGCAGCGAAGGAATAACCGGACTTTTTTTCCAGTTTGTGAAACACCGTGCGAGAGTCCTGCCTCTCCTTATCAGCTCTCAGGGTCTGCTGATGGTCAGACGGGATGATAGGTGGTGGAGAGGAGAGCTCTGTTGCTCTAACCCCCTACAGGGGCGAAGAGGCAAGAGGCAGCAGACTAGCGGCTCTAATGGCTCATTAGTCTGCAGGAGTAGCAGCGGAATGAAAATCAAGCCGATTAGGACTTTCAAAGACTCTCTTTCTGGTCTGTGGGGGAAGGGGGTCAGGTTTTAGGTGGTGATGACAAAAATAGTTAACAACGCTGACCATCAGAATATCAATTAGCCTGGTCTGTATTGGTTTGGGTGCGTAAGACCACGTGACTCATTCATCCAGTAGTATACATATATATATACACTAATGTTATTTACGTCGGTAAAACATGCTAAAGACCAAGTTTCCTGTCGCAATAACTTTCCTCTCTCTCTCTCTCTCTCTCTCTCTTTCTCTTTCTCTCTCTCTTTGTACATCAATGGGGATTAGCGCCACTTTAATTACAGCCTGAAATGATTTGCGATTAAAGAAAGAAGGCATTATAAGAACTAGTGTAGAGCATCATCGTCATCTTCACAATCAACTTCATCATCATAATCGTCATCATCTTCATCTTTATCTTCATCGTCATCATCATCATCGTCTTCTTCATATCATCATCACCACCATCGTCATCATAATCATCATCATCATCATCATCATCATCATCATCATCACACATTGCTGGCTCGGAGAAAGGAGGGGCTCCTCCCGAACTGAACTACAGCACCTGCTCTCTGACTTCCATCTCTCCCTGATCTGAAAGTTCATCAAGCTTGAGATTCACTCTTCGTAATGAAACTCTGCTCTGAACACACTTGCCGTGTCTCGAACACACTTGCCGTGCAAAGCAATGCAGTTAGCCTGCACCTTGATGCCCAAAATATGCCAACTGAAATAATAGCATTTACATATTTCATACATGCAGAACCAATGCACATGTTTAAGCAAATGAACATCCTTTCAGATCAACAAATAGTCTAGTACATCACGAAAAAAAAGCAGTTTCACTGTTGAAAAGGATTCAAAGTGAGTTACTTTTCAGTTTTAAAGGGGCATCCTTAGTCTAGTACATTCCAGCTTTTTTTTATCAGTGTCATATGTTCTCACTGTTTTAACTGACTGATAAAATACCGTACCTCTAATTTTTTTAAATGTTTTATAATTCCAAAGGTAAAATAGTTAAATTCCAGTGTTAATCTCCAGTATGTCCAGAGTCCATGTGCCGGAGCGCGCGGGTCTTTACTCCCAGTCTGTCCTGCTGCTCGTCTGCCTGGAGACAGATCTGAGATCTGAGACAGGTTCCTCTGACTCTGCCCCTCACTGTTATGTCGTCAGGGATGGAGAGAGGAGGGGCGCAGTCACTGCCCAGCCAAAAAGTGAGTGGACGACAGGATGGGGTGGAGGAGGGGGGGGGGGTTGGGGAGGGGGCGAAATCATACAGGCATTCAGAATGGCTTTACAAAAGACAAGATTATCTGCTTTATTAGTGGCATTAAAATACATGCTATTGATACAGATAGATAGATAGATAGATAGATAGATAGATAAATAGATAGATAGACACACAAATATCTATATCTATCTATCTATCTATCTATCTATTTGTCTATTTATCTATCAAATATTATTTAACTTTATAAGAGGTTGTAATATGTGTCATTTAGTCCACGGTGTCTTGATGGGAACAGAGATTTGACTTAAAACAATCATTTCTACAATATAAAGGCAAGGCACATCAAACCAGCTTCCAATTAACCAGCTCCAAAAATACACATTTTATTCACCCAGAATAAATAAAATATTTGGTCCATCGTCTATTGTTGAAAATGCTGAAACTGTATTTAAGGTCGTGTATTAAAACAATATTTAAAAAAACAGCTTTCCTTTGTTTGCTGCATTTGAAAGGGAGTATCTGCGGCTTCTCTTTTCTTTTTTGCTCTTCTTTTCCACACGAGGGAGTGTCCGCCCACCAATCACACACTCACACACACACACAGACACACGCACACACACTGATAAAGAACAGACTACAGCCTTGCAGGTATGAGCAGTTTTATACTGTCAGATATATGCTCGTATAATTATATATAGATA
>JBBPCX010000040.1:10781421-10809224 GCA_037974365.1 Hydrocynus forskahlii
TGAATGGACACAAATTCCCACAGAAACTCCAAAATCTTGTGGAAAGCCTTCCAAGGAGAGTGGAAGCTGTTATAGCTGTAAAGGGGGAACCAACTCCATATTAACATTTATGTATTTGAATGCAATATCTTTAAAGTCCTTGTTGGTGTAACTGTCACATGTCATAATAATAATAATGAGACCAATTTCTCAAATGAGACCAATTTCCCTAAAAATTGAGCTCTTCCAGGACATTTTAGAAAAGGCAATGATTCTATATAGAACCTTGACAACAGAGCTTAAATGGTTCATCTATAGACCCTCTGCTGTGGGTTCCACAATCACTATAAGTCAGAGAACCCTTTTTTTGTTTGATACAGAACCCTTTTTTGCTTAGATTGTAGCTTTAGTCAGGAAGTGGTTTCTTAACTCCACAGGGCACCTGTAAAAGCCGTCTGAGTGTTTTTTAGTTCTTTTGTGGACTGTAATCAGTGTTGGCCAAAACTTCCTAAGAGCACCACTCCTTTTGAGCTGCGTTGGTGGTTGCACGGAGGGAGACAGACGGGTGAAAGGGGATTTGACGAGGCTGGTGATACGTGTTACAACAAGAAGAGGATGGACAAGCACTTTGGTGGAAGTCTGTCACTTTCCCTGCATCACTCAGATAGTCTAGACCAGGCTTTTCATCTCGGGCATGCAGTTATTTACCACTGAGAAATGTCTCTTAGGACATGGATGGTGGTCCAGCATGGTTCCATGTGAGATAAAATAAGTAAACACACCACACAGTGTGAACAATGTGAAATTCTTACTCTGCATTTAACCTGTTCACCCAAGTGAAGCACTAGACAGCCAACAACATAGTATCCAGGTGTGTGGGGACAGTACCTTGTTCAAGGGTACCACAGTGGTGCCACCGGCAGTCCTGGAACCGAAAAGCCAGGAAAGAAATGTCAGTATTCCGGGCCATGCTAGTAGTGGCATTCTTGTAATCCTAGTATCTGTGCTTAGGTGTCCTGTGATTTGAAATTACTGATGCGGAATCACATCACAAAGTATAAGAGAACTGCAAGAGATTTTAAGAATTAATTTCTAGCGTGTGTCTTTCGACCCCACCTTAGTGAACATTTGATCTGGAAACTGTACCTGCTGTTTAACAGTCTAAACTTTTAGAATATATGCTATTATCAACTAAGGTTATGAACCCTATATTTAACAATAGGAGATATATAGAGCCATTTTTATTTAAAGAACCCTACTGTCACTGTACAAGCAAAATTTAAAAAATAAAATAGTAACTTCAGTAAAAGTGAAATAGTAACTTTTCAGGAGATGGAAAAACATTCTTAACTTGTAATAGAAGATGTAAAACATCAAGCCATTTATACTGCATAAAGAACAAAAAATGAGCTCAAATGTTTTGTCCTGACAGCCACAACCTACGAGAGGAACATCAAACAATGCAAAGTACCATTTGTGCATTAAATGGTTCAATCAAATGCTTTAATCATCGCCTTTGTTGAAAAACCTCAGAAGAACCATGGTTTTGTTCATATTTTCATCTGAAAATTACCTCTGAAGTGTATATAAAACTCAAGATGATATAACTGAAAGTCTCTTACAGCGAACAACAGAGATTTGACTGTGCACCAAGACAGCTGTCAGTCACTGAAAGAGTAAGGACACCAGGTGTTCGTCTAAGGAGAGTAGTTCCAGTAATTAAGCACGTATTTAGTCAGGACTGTAGCTTAATGACAGACTGGAACCTGCCGCCCAGTTCTCATGACTGTGACAAAGTGGTCACCCGAGGGATGTTGACATGGCCTTTCACTTCTTTCCTGTGACACCCTGAAGGAATCTTTGAGTAAGATTTTTTATTCTGTATGTGTTTCTACAGCAACATGCACAACATGCAACTACAAGCAAAAAAAACTTCTCTGGTTACTGTGTGAATTTGGATGTTTATCACGAAAATGCTTAGCATAAAATCATTACCTACCTATTACCCAACCTATATAGTATTCTGACCATACTAGCAACCGTTCCCTGTGTTGCTTTGGGAGGGGACTTAAGTTCATCTGCACACTTAGTGAATTATGAGCTTAGGGAAACTCAGCAATCTAAAATCATTGCTTTTCTTTGAAGTGTTTTTTTTAACTCATATTACAGATTGGGCTATTGACTTGGCCAGAATCAGGAGCCTGAGCGACGTCAGTCCACTTCAGTTCTCTAGAGGCTGGGCCTATGCGTAGATCTGGTGAGTCGGGCGGGGTGGTTGATGATCAAACACACTGCTGAAAATATCAGAAAACTAAGGCGCCTCAAGAGTGCCATTTCAAACCTCAAATAACAGCATTAAACAGTTTATTAAAATTTATTCCTTTTTATAACACTTTAACAGCATTGCTGGATTTGCACTGTTGCAAAGCTGTGTGAACCTGATCAGTGAGGTCTGGGACAGTTAGCTTACTAGCGAACTATCTGGAGACTTCAGGCACTAGTCTCTCGAAAAAAGTGGGCGGTTAGGGAGTTGCCCCTGTGGTTTGAAGGTTGTGGGTTGAATCCCAGGACTGTCTGTGGCACCACTGAGGTACCCTTGAGCAGATTCTCCATTGTCGCTCGGGTGAATGGGGTAAATACAGAGAACAAATTTCACACTGTTCACACTGTATACTGTGCTGTGCTGTGTGATGCGGCAAGTGGTTCACTTTCAAAAGTTCATGTGTCTTGTGGTCAGCAAAACTTGTCTTACCTCTGAGAAGAAAATGCATAGCTTTGTATCTGCTGTCACAACAGGTATCCTATCTAATGATAGTAATGTATAGGAAAAGCATCACTACACACCCAGAACACACATTATGCTGTGGATTAGATGTTCTTATGCAGGTACCTGGAGGTTAGATGAGCTGATTGAGTTTTTTTTTTCCCATTTTACCTATGCTAATCATTAAAATGCCAGTTTGTTGGTAGACCTTACCATTGGACTTTTCCATATTCACTAAAAGGAGAGTCTTTTGATTTGATGTTTAATGTTAACTGGTAATATGAGCTGGTTGGTGTATTATTTTCTTTAAGGTAGTTTTTACACTTCTATGCTTATGTCCTGTGCATGTTCAGCAGTTTTTTCTTCATGATTACAATCATTCATCAGCCATGCTGTAGCATTCCTAAGTTCACTAGTGCATTCTTGTGGTGCACTACACAGAAGAGGCTATGGTTGGTTTACTGTGACTTATTAGCCACATCAGGGCCTGGTTTAGCACCACTGACACTAAAAGAGACAGCAACCAACCCTCAGTGTGCATGAGCACCTTCAGATTAAAGCATATATTCTGTGGTGGATATTCTATAGCAAATATTCGCTTTAACTCAGTCTTTCTTTTCAAACCCGGTGTGCAGGAGTATAGCGCAAAATTGACAAACTGTATTTTCTTGTTCAGCAACTGTGCACATATGTGGTGCATATGTAAGATCTGCCAGGTTCACCAGTGCTATCAATTATCAACAAATTTTCAGCTATTTCCCCCAGCGAATGTAACCATAACCGATGCCAACCTAGAATAATGGCTCACTTAGTGTGAACCAGACAAAACTTCATAATTACAAACAGAAGGTTGGCGATAGCTTCAGTGACTTACAGTAAACTGATTACGGTTTCCTCATAGTGTCCAATTTTAAAGAACTATATTGCCCTAAGCCATCCACAACTAAAATTCTGAGAAATTCAGGCAGAGAAAAGTGAATTTATTTTTTCAATTTTGCTATCGCTGCCTCTGAGGAAACTCAGATGACTGACTCAGCTTCCTGTTCACTGCGATTGCAATACTAGTAAAGTAATCCTTAGAGAGTGGTTTTCCAAATGAGAATGGAAATTTTTGCCACCCAAAACGTTCCACAGACCACAGACTGGGTTAGCCACGTCACCGATAGCTCAGTCTCACCAGCATGTTGCTTATCAACATTCCTAGCCAAAATTCACATTAGCGTACTTGGTGGGCCACTCTTGTTTATAAGAACAGGCTTTCAGTGCTGTGTATCTGCTGTTTTGGTGAACAGAAATCTTCATGTGGCTGCGTGCACATGAATAATCGGTGGAAAATACACTGTTAGTTTGACTGTTTGTACTGTTAAAAAAAGGTGTCCATTATTTTGTTTTATTTCATAGCCTTATGCTACAGGCAGTCTGTTTACAAGTAAAGCCCAGAGGTTTACATTCTTTTGCTCACAGACTGGATTTTGCTGTGAAAGTCTTGCAAAGTGATGAAATTTAGATGCTACCAATCCATTAACTTTGAAGGTAGCATTGGATTTAAAAGTATGGACTTAAAAAAAAAACTTTCAATCCATGCTCCAAACATTTTCATACATAATAAAGTCTATAAAACCATAACTGGAAGAAAACAGTCCAGCTAAATTGTTCATGAGAGGCCCATAAATGGGAGTGTTTGACTACTTCAATGTTATTACAAGCAGCTGTCATGTTTGTGAGGTTGCTCAACCAAGACAGGGCTTATGAGGATCTGAAAGCTCTGAAATAAGGAGCTTGACAGTTTAGGTTCAGTTTCTTGTCTCAGAAACTACAATACTATAGACAAGGGGAGCTGGTTTAGCACTGTAAAGAGGTTGAAAAAAAGCCCTTGAGACTAAGCTGTTTGCTGAGCATTGCAACAGCAACTGTGGAGACGCCTTGCTGGGGAACTCACAGCTCTCATAAATGAAGTTTCAGCCATCAGAATTTCCCCTGGGCTACAGACCCCCAGCTCTCGCTGCTAAACCATGGTGACGACAAAACGCGTCATAGCCTGTAATGGATGAGGAGCCCACAAAAATTCACATGATTTACGGTGTGTTTGTATGCATCTCTGCATGTGTGCTCAAACATCTGGGGACTGGAGAAAACCAGTGTAACAATTCGGCAATTCAGCGTCACTGAACCACCCTTAATACTCCTGATACATACAGACAACACCCTTAGCGAGAAGTGCCCTCTGAGTCCAAAGACTTATAATAATAGCAGGCATGTTTTTGCTTCTACACAGAACCTTTTTGGAAAGATCCATATAGATTCTCTGTCATGGAAGTAATACATAATACTGCTGAAGAAGAAGAAGAAGAAGAAGAAGAAGAAGAAGAACTGATGCAATTGAGAATTTAAAGCACTGACCACAAACACATACACATTATTAGAATTGCACACATAAAAATAACCATCTGAGATGCACATGGTTCTGTGAGTTCAGTATATGTCCAAAAGTATCCAGACGTAATCTTCTAGCCATTTCAAGGTGCCCGCATTGCTGACAAGTGACCCAGAACTAATCATCATCAGTACTTGACCTCATTAATTCCCTTTGAGTGAATGCAATCAAATGCTCATGTTCATGTGTAGTCTAGTGTAAATCCTTCCCAAGAGAGGTTGGGGTGCACTGTGCATGCTGCTCTGTGGTACACTTAATTTCAGGTGTACTTTTGGACATATTGGGTCGGTTTCCCAGACAGGGATTAAGCCTAGTCTTGGACTACCCTTTCCTTTTCAATGGGAAATTTCTATTCACAGCACTGTGTAATCCAGGACCAGAGGTGGAAAGTTCAGTTCCAGAAAGTACAAATCCACCCCAGAATTTTGTACTAGCAACCTGGCTTTTCTGATTTGCCCAATCTAAGTTGACTCTGAACTTGTGGCCTCCAGTCTCATGGACCTGCATTCTGCGAGGATTGCTAAACTTCATGACATCGGGCGTATAAACAATACAGATGAGAGAATGGTTGATATCAACACCAAAACCACCAAATTTAGATTGGGCAAATCAGAAAAACCAGGTTGCTGGAACAAAATTCTGGGGTGGATTTGTACTTTCTGGACCTGAAGTTTCCACCTCTGTCCAGGACTAGGCTTAATCTTTTTATTGAAATGGGAAGAGAAGTCCAAGACTAGGCTTAATCACTGTCTGGAAAACTGACCCATAGTGTTTAATCTCATATATATATATATATATATATATATATATATATTTACATATTGGCCTGCCCTGATATTAATGTGGTCACATGCAGCTGAACACGTATAACTGAATATTTTCACTTGATTAGTGCTCTCATCATCTGGTCTGTAAGGATGTAATGTGAAACCAGTTTAGGTTATGAGATGCCTGGACAGTCCTGTTAACGCCACACTAGCAAAGAGGCCTGTAAATTCATTGAGTCATTGGAGCCGGGAGGGAGTTAAATAAAGACAGAACAAACAGATAAAAGAACATGTACCTAAGTGTATCATCGCTGTCTAAAGAAACCCACGTACCTTCTCCTTTTTGTTTTTCTACATCAGTGTTAAACTTTCATGATGAATGTACCAATCGACAATCTCCAAAACTACAGAATACAATATTTTTAAATTAACTCACATTAAAAGGAAATAATGTTTTTGCCTTCTCTTGTAAAGTTATCATTTTGGAGATGATTGGGGGGTTTGGACAGTGACAGTGTGTATTACGATAGAATTGCCCTCATTCCACTATAAAATGTATAGTTAATCAGTAATACACATTTAAATGGCACAAAATAAGTACACACTTGAAAGGGATGTAAAACAAACTCTTCATAGATATGAAGCACAAGGGAGTAAAAAAAGGATACAGTACCTAACTGTGTCTTCATTCAGAAGCTGGTGATTTCATTATAGTTTTGTCTGGTTCTTCTATCAAAAGCAGCTTTTACTCTCTTTAAACCAAACAGGAGCTGACCTTACCGAGTTTATTACTAATGTTCCACTGTTAATCTTCTCGCTGTATGCCAGACTATAAAATGGACATATAAGCCAGAGTTATTATGTTATAAAAATGGAGTTCCTGATCACCAGCTGAGACATCAGCTCATTGAGCCTGCTTTAGATTAAAGTGTGCTTGACGTGTGAGCTATGTGAAGCCTTTAAGTTTTCTCAGTGATCAAAACCACCCCCTACAAGAATATAACTACTCTAACCAGTTCATACAAGTTCAAAAAATACAGTAGAATGCAACTTGAACAAGGTGTTTTACATGTGTTTTACATGGTGTTTTTGTTTTCCATTTTTTCAATACAGGTTACTAATCACTCATAAACTAACTGTAATAGTGTAATTCTGTGTATAGTTCAGCAATCTGTATTATGTTCTGTGAATAGATTGTTTGACAAAATCATCATTTTTAGTAACTTACTAAGTATCTTGCTACAGAATATGGAAAAATAATGACAACTTCCAAAGGCTACTGTCCACTGACGCGATCATCATTACAGTCATATGTAAAAGTTTGAACATCCCAGGCCAAATTATATGTTTTGTTTGTTTTCCATGTGAACACAGAATACACATAATTACATGTGTAATTTCTTATTTATTTGCTGGGTTTAACATATGGCACCTTTTGCAAAATTAACCATTAAAGAAATACATTTTGCGCAGTCCTCATTTTTTTCTCCCATGTGTTATATTCAACCGACAGCAACTGTGCATTCAAATGTACAGAGGTTCTCTAAAGAGGATGCGAACTTAGATACATATACCTTTATACCTTTATGCCATAGATACATATACCTTTATACCTGAGAACTATATATAGAGCCGTAGAAAAAAATTAAGAGACCACATCATTTTTTTATTTATATGTTTTATACACTTTTGACCACACTTGATTCAAAATTCCAAACAAAAAAATGTTTGGAGGAACTGTAAAAATAATGCATATAAATAATGTATTATACCTTGGAAATGTTAAACTACACAACACTCTTACATTATTTTACAATTGCAACAAATAAAACATGTGTGACACTGTTTCATCCATCAGAAACTGAATCAGGAGTGAAGCTGCTGGAATACAGCAGATAGAAAAGCTGCTCTACAAACACTACTGCACTCACAACACACATGGAGGCATTTGATATTTTTACTCACACTGAAATAGTTCCTAAAAGAATAGCAACCGGTGCATTTTACACACACACACACACACACACACACACACACAAATTGTACAAACAGTGAACAGAAAAAAGGGAAAAGTGGTGTCCTATTTTTTCCATGGCTGTATACTGTATATATATACATGTGTGTGTGTGTGTGTGTTTGTGTGTGTGTGTGTGTGTGTGTGTGTGTGTACATATATATTGAGCAGCCTGCCCTGATATTAATGTGTTCACATGCAGTTGTACACGTCTAATTAAATATTCCAATATGGTCATCTGCACATAAATAGAATTTGGCACTAACCCTTGCAGATAAAAGCCATGTCTAAGTGTACTGTACTTATTTTACTGTACTTATTTTCACTTGATTAGTGCAGTTCACCCTCTTGTTTACAACTATGTGTAGTCACTCAATGTTGTAGCTTTACAGAGTGATTATTATTATATTACATTTGGTGTTTCAGGACAGTCTATTAGCTGAAAGAGAAAGGTTTAAATTACGGAACTCAGTTTTACGTGTGCGTGTTTGCCTTGCTGATCAATTATCAACTGTTTGGCAAAAACACGTGATTTAGTTGAGACAGTAAATTCCTATCAGATTCATCAGAGGAGAGCAGAAGAAATGGGAGAGAAGAAAGACACCGCACAGTCAGTTCAAAGAGAGGTAACAGGAAGGCTCTCCGCTGCATGTGTATCACTCTGAAATCTACTCCTTCATTTTATAATGGCCTGCCTGCTGCTTTACTTCCATAACTCTACAGCTCCCGGCACGAACAGAGGCACAGGCTGCTGTGTGCCGGTAGCCTGATGAGTAACGTGCTCTGACATTTGGGGGGCCAACAAAGCCAATTAAATTCATGAAAGGGAATGGTCAGGTTTCCTTTCACTTGACGGTGCAGAAAAAATTCAACTATCATGGACGCAGTGTAACACATGGACGCAGTGTAACACATGGACGCAGTGTAACACATGGGGGCCACTAACAAACTACCACCATACCGGCCTTAAAGTGGAGTTGGATGTGCAAGACACCTGTGTATGAAATAATGAATTGTCTACATAAAACAAAACCAGAAAAAGTCTCAATTTATTTTATTTTACTATTTATTCTACTTTACTAATTACTACTGTTCTTTTTTTTTTAATAGCTGGAATTTGGAGCCTCTTCTCCTTCTATAGTTATTTAAATGTTCAAGGCATGGTTCCAATGTCAAAATGTCCATTAATATCCGCGGTTGTGCACTTGTATAGTACTTTGGCTGAGTATTGGTGGTTCAAAAAAATCGATTTCTGTAGTCGAGTCAGCTCTGTTATATATAGGGAAAGAGAGAGAGGACAGTTGAGTTGCCTTCAAAATGTGTGTAGAAGAGAGGGTCTGACACAAACGCGAAGAAACAAATGCGGAGCTGAACACCCAGCAGATTAATGGACAGATTTCGAGACACTAAAGTTCAGGTCAGTTATAAAAAAAGTCACGTGTCACTGCTCCTTGTGGTTTAATTTAAAATATTCAGCACGTGAATGCGACCTCATGCACATTCAGTCGTAAAGGGGGCATTTGGCTGATGCTCTTGTCCTGTAATCATTAGTTACAGGGACAGTCCCCCTGGAGCAAACGAGGATTAAGCATCTTGCTCAAGGACACAATGGTAGAAAGTGGGGTTTCAAACCTGTGACTTTGTGCTCATCAGGTTCACAGGCAAGTGTTTTACCCACTAGGCTGCTACCACCCCAGCCCTGTTTGACTATAAACAGTAGGATAAGAGCCAGCAAGTCCATGCCCCTCTGAGTGGTCCAAAACTGAATCAGTTTTTTTAACACACACTTTTTTTTGCCCCTTTGGCAGTCTCCAAAGACAGTGTTTTATAACAACCATGCAATGACACTTCACATTTTCTTACAGAAATGCATCTAGTTTTATTTTACTGCTTATTTCATCTGTGAACTATTCCTGCCACCTCACCCTGTGTTGGTGCAAGCTGGTCCGTGTGGGTGTTCTTGCTGCTGGACATCCATTCTACCACAGTGGAATCACCCTATGTGCCACTGAACCTCCTGTTGTGTCTGTATGCTCACTCACTCGCCCTCCTGAAGAGACCTCAGCTGGAGACATTAGTGAATAGTTCACTGTCACTTTCTTCGCTCCTGCTTGACTCTGTGGTTGGGCTGTTGATGCCTCCATGGACTCAAAAGAGAGGAATGTTGTTCTACAGTATTTATTGTACAGTATACTGAGTTCTATACATAATCATCCTAACCACATCATAGTCCTTATGAACTTATCCTCATTCTTACACTACATTTATACTGACCCTGTAGAGGCATCCCCCTCTTTTCTTGGCCACATATAGGTGTTAAGCGACTGTGCCCTGTGAAATCATAGCACATATAATTAGACCAATAACTTCCCATGGTCTGATGTGGTTAAATTTGACCCAATTTGGATTTCGAGAGCAGATGTTGTTGATTATCATTAGTCTTCTTCCCATGAAGAGTTTGAAAACTAAAAATTGCAGGAGAAGTAGAATAAGTTTTATACACTGGGTTGCAGACAATAATCATGTAAACACAATCTGCCTTCTAAATGGAAAGATGCAATGATTTGGCCAGATTTCTTCGCAGAAAGGTAATCTCCAACCATTTTTTTGACATACCACATACCCAAATCTGATATGTTGAACCCATCATTCACCAAATGCCCATGTCTAACAGAACCACTGGTTCCTGTTCAAATAAACGTGTTTTGTTGTGGTGCATTGGTGTATCAGACCAGTGTAAATGCACCGACACTTTTCTTCGAATAACCTTCACATATAATTCTTAATGTTTGTGTGAAAACTGTGGTCACATGAAAAATCATGATCCTGTGAGAAAAAGAGTGATCACCCATGATCATTTGATCGTTTGTAAAATCGCATGAAAAACACTTGATCACATTTTTTTGCACACATTATTCACACTTGTGAACAGGTATGTCACTTATACTTATACATGACTTTTTGGGAATCCGTTCAACTCCAGAAAAAATTGCAATCAAATGTATTCAAATTTGTTTGTTAATGTCATCCATCAAAATGTTCCTCCAGCTGCTGCATTAGCAATCATTTTACACACTAACACCAGTCACCTGACAAAGGGAAAATACTCAGGATGACTGAATCTGTGGTGGAAATGGTCTTCAGCTTGGACTGTTTTGAAACAGGATGACATTTCAAAAAGGATTCTTTGAAGCGATTTCATTGATGAACCTGAATCTTTTATGTGAATGAGACATGTGAGTGTGATGAATTAAAAATGTTTTACATTGATGGTTTTTTTACCTTCATGTTTTTGCCTTTGGTTTTAAAGATACTTGTTTTTTTCTTTGGGCAGCAGTGATATGTTTTTATCATGGTTGCCATTTGCTGGAAGAACATGAACCGCAGTACCAAACAGGGTGACTTTAAGCATGATGGACATAAAGGTGCAACATTCCTGTGTGCATTTAGTAAAACTACTTCTGCAGAACACTGCAGGGGGTGAAGGTGGTGCATGTCTCTCAGGCTTAGGTTCACCATTGACCCTTGTGACCACAGCAGTGCTCCACAGGAAGAAAAAACATGAGACAAGAGGCCAGATCAGCTACCAAACTTGCCCATTATGCCAGGTTTGTTATATTCAAAAGATGCCTTATTCCTTACTGTCTGAGGAGATGAATGTAGGTCAAAATGTTAAATAACATTCAATTTAGTAAGTATTCATTATTTCAATTGAAGTGCAACAGATCTGCAGTGTAAAAGAAGCATCAGAAGAAATTTTTACAGCCTAGAATTCAAAAACATAACCTACGAAATGAGTACATAAGGCATCAATAACCACAGGAAGTTTGGACCTGGGCCTAGCTTATTCAAGGGTTAGCATACTTCCATTCATTTACTTGCTTGCGGTTCACCAAAGGCAAACTGCTCAGCAATAAGTCACACCCTTCACAGTCACCGCAAATTTGTTTGTTAATGTCTTTCACCCTTGGGACATTTAAAGGAATTTGATAAAAAACAAAATCTCGGCCTGATTCACTTTAAAGCCCTGGTCACATCTAAGCCAGGTTCTAAATGGTCGTGAACACCAGCCAAGGTTATACAGGCATTAGGGTCATGTTTAGTGTATTCAGATAGACACTACATTTCCATAGGACACTCTCTATCCACGTGGTGAAGGATTAAACAACCTGGGGCTTATAGGGGTCTTCAGGTGAAACGAGAGGACCCTTCCCAGCTCACATGCAAACACATCACTCAAACACCTCACTGCCATGCTGAATCATGGCCACACAGCCTTTAGGCTAGGAAACACAGGCTGTTGGCTTGGTATCACTGGATCAACTGGTGGTTCAGTGCATCTGGAGAAACTTTCATTCAACTTTAATTTCTGGAAACTCACATGAAACTCATTTCATTTATGCAGAATAATGTAAAGTATCCTGAAACTCGCTAGAAACTAAATTCAACCATCTCAAGTGTCTTGCAAGTTTTCAAGGCAGTCGTAGCAATGATGATGTATCGTGTGATCACATCAAACAATATCATTACAGACCGTTGATCTCAACTGACGTGTCATGGATAAACATCCATGATAAACGAGAACAGTCTCTTAGAATTATGTTGATTATTTACTGGTAACCATGTGATTGCAAGTGCCAAAATAAACAAATATACAATATGACACATCAGAGATAATTTTATAGAGCCCGAATGGAACTTGTCACTGCTGAAACAAAACCTTGTATGTCCATTTCTTAAACTGGGAAATGCCATATTCTCTTTACACTGTGAGAAATGTATCATAACCAGCTAAACAGCAACAGCTCAAAATTTAAAAAGATTTCAAACCTGAGAACCTTAGTTTCTTATACTGCACTGTTACTTATTGGATATACTAGGTTTTGTTCCAACAGTCACAATGTGAAAAATACTAGCTAAAAATTACTATCTACCACTTTCTAATTAGTGTGTAAAATCAAATGTGTTGCTTTGTATAACTGTTGAACACAAGTGATGATGTTACCATGTAAGGCTAATACAAAAAGTTTCTGCACTGAGCTTCATTGGGTTCTTTCCTTACAAAACATTGCAATTTAATGCCACTGCTAGAGGAAAATCTTTCCCATCCAACTTCAAATGTGTCTACAGCATCAGGGGGTTGTAAACTATCTCAAAGCCGAGACTACACAAGGGAAAACACACGTCTTTCTCAAAGTCGGTGTCTAATGTGCGAATGAATAAGGGCTAATCAATAAAGCATGTGCTCTCGTAGAGGCTGAACGTTATGCCAAGGGTTGTGTTCAATTCTCTTTACTCCATCAAATACAGCATCCAAATGAACATTTTGGATATTAGAAAAATAACATATTGTAAGTATTTTAGGCCTGGTTATTCAACAAACTCTAACAAATCCAACAGATTGTAATAAGTCTGAAGAAACAGAATTTAAGCTGGGATCCAGATAACCTGACAACACAAGGGACATTTTGTCATCAGTTTATCTTATTTTATGGAACTGATCTTATCAAATGTGTGTTTGTGATCATATATTTTGGTTTGTTAGAGATGGAAACAGGGCAGTTTCTGGGAGTTTGCCTTTCTGTTTTGGAGTTTCTGTGGGAATTTGTGCCCATTCACTCCATAAAGCATTTATAAGGTCAGACACTGATGTTGGACGAGAAGGCCTGGCTCACAATCTCCTTTCCAGTTCATCCTAAAGGTGTTGGATGTGGTTGAGGTCAGGGCTCTGTGTAGGACAGTCAAGTTCTTCCACACTGAACTCATCCAGCCATGTCTTTATGAACCTTGCTTTGTGCACTGGGACACAGTCATGCTGGAATAGAAAAAGTTCTTCCCCAAACTGTGTCCACAAAGTTGGAAGCATTTGTTGTCCAAAATGTCTTGGTCCATTTCGTGTATATCCTCAACTTGGGCTCACAAATAGAGACTATTAGTCCTAGTCTTTGTCACTTGCACCTGTGCATGTTCATCTTAATTTACATTAACATTGAACAGGCTGATACCTAACTGGTTCTTGGCCACAGCTCTTGCAAAAGATTTACCATCCATTAAGAAGTTCTTTAAGAAACCAAAACTGGAGCGTGTATGGCATTGAATTGTCTTAAGCTTTGAACTGCCAGTTTAGTAGCATGAAATTCACCCACTATAAAACCCAGAATGACCATTACAATATTTTGGCCTTTTCTAACTTTAGAGCTTTGTTGTAAATTGCAATAACACAGCTGACAAGTATCTAATATCTACTATTCTGTCCTCAGCTGCAGTGTTTGTCCAATTGTGTTCTCAGCACTTGTCTGTTTACTGTATTCAATGTGGATGTCATGCCATTATCACCTAATTAAGAAGTCACACATTGCTATGGTAGAATAATACAAAGAGATGAGTTATAATGCGTCTGTAAAGTACTGCAGCAAACATTCACTATGTACATTTTTTTTATAGGAGAGATATTTTACAGTTTTGTTTATTCTTTAATATGGTTCGCTGGCCTCTTTAAAAGAGAGTATAATGCAGGTGAAGAGCATGAAACACTTTCATTCAGCAATTGTATGATGAGTTTTACAATCCTTAAGAGGGACATATGCCAAAACAGCAGAGACACTGCACTTCACAGTTGCTCAAAGATAAAATGACACGTAACATATACACTATATGGACAAAAGTACCACACACCAGTAGGGACTTAAATGACATTGCATTCAAATACAGAGACTTTAATATGGAATTGGTCCCCCTTTGCAGCAATAACAGCTTCCACTCTTCTTTGAAGGCTTTCCACAAGATTTTTGAGTTTCTGTGGGAATTCGTGCCCATTCATTATGTAGAGCATTTATAAGGTCAAGCACTGATGTTGGAGGAGAAGGTCTGGCTCACAATCTCCGTTCCAGTTCATCCCAAAGGTGTAGGATGTGGTTGAGGTCAGGGCTCCGTGTGGGTCAGTCAAGTTCTTCCACACCGAGCTTATCCAACCGGGTCTTTATGGAGCTTGCTTTGTGCACTGGGACACAGTCATGCTGGAATAGAAATGGGTCTTCCACAAACTGTGTCCACAATGATGTTGTACAAAATGTCTTGGTATACTGAAGCATTAAGATTGTCCTTCGCTGGAAGTAAGGGACCTTGCCCAAACCCTGAAAAACATGTGTGTCCCAATATTTTTGTCCATATAGTGTCGGTGAACTGGCAAAGAAAATGCAAGTTTGTTTACCAACACTTCACTTAAAAATTATACGAATTACAAGGACATGGCTCAGTATTACAGAACTGAGATCATACAGTGTAGAATGAGGAATACTCACATCAACATATTGTATGGTCCAGTGTTGTCTCTGCTTTAACACACCTAATTTACTTCTATCAGTCTATTCAAAAGAAAGAAAAAGGTGACCCCAGATGACCCTTACGCCCGCAGCCATCAGACCACTCCACTCCACCTTTTTGATCTTTACTCATATGCAAATGTGTGTCTGTGCCTATTTGTGGCTCTGTTGAGGTCAGTGTTGGTAAATCTGATAAATAACAGGCAGCAGATCAATAACCACATCATATGAACAATGCTAGGTCATTTGCTGCAAGTATGCCTATACAGGACTTCTATGTCTGAACTAGTAAAATGAAATATGTTTTGATAAATTACTTTTTTGTGCAGACTCCCTTTAGTGGGACCTCGCTTACAGCACAAATAAGCCTTCAAAGGGGACTTTGGCACAGTGTTCAGTCAGAGCAGAAGGCCTCTTGTGTACTTTTAACAACAGTGCTAACTTCACAAGGTATTAAATATCAACAAATACAATGAGTGTTCCCCTGGAGCTCATTTGAAAGTCACTGCGGACACATGATGGACCGGGAGACTGTAAAGGTTTTATCTTAAATGGAGCTCAAAGACGTGACGCCACAGATGAACACGGGCCAGAGCTAAATGAGATCAGATTAAACGTACAAGCTTTCTCCTTTTCTGTTCTTTCTGAAGTGTGGGTCTGCGTAATGGGTGCTCTGACATGGCCAAGGCCTGTGGTGATGATAACAGAACGAGACTGATGCAATAGAGAGACTTTGAAACACGCAGGACGATGACCTCACACCTACCTCTTTTTTTACATACTGATGTTATGATATATGAACCACAGGAATTAGACCAGACACATAAACCACTGACCGCTGGGGAGTTTGGGCATGTTGTCTGAATGCAGAATGGTAGGCATGGTCCAGATCAACTCTCGGGGAACACCCATTCACAGTCTCAGAAGGTATCTTTGTAAATACATTACATCATATTATTAATGTCATTGGACTTTTAGTGAGTGAGTGTGTGTTTATGAAACGTGTGCCTTTGTTAAAACATTGCTTAAAGGCCCCCATATCTACATTTTATCATGTAGGTTTTTTTTCCACTGATAACATTTACATGGTTTTATGTAGAATTTATCTTTAAATGACAAGTTTTCAACTTCTCTTTAGGCCTGAACAGTTTTTGCTACTGTGTCTTAAAGGCATATGTGACCCCTGTGTTGCTTGGCTGCCTTAAAAAAAAGTCCAGGCTGAAACAGGATGCTCCTTATAACTTCAATGTTAAGTAGCAGAGATAGACTGCTTTGGGCTGAACAGGCAGATAAATGCATTTCATGGCATTGCTAAAAAATGCTTATGCAACTTAAATTCCGTTATTTGGACCTTGTGGACTACATAGATGGGCAAATGGATGGTCGGACAAATGGATGGACACATAGATGGACAGATTGTTAATAATTGTGTGATTACCATCAAATTTCAATCACTTGTACTACTTGTTGAATCTTGTTTGGAGTTATGGTTGTAAGACTCTTAAATTGATGCTGAGGTTCTGTAATCTTCTTTGGTTAAAGGTGAATCCTTCACAAAAGGTCTTCAGGGAAGTAAAAGTGCTTTAAATACAACAAGGGTCTCAATTTTTATCATGACTGGTGTCCAGCAAGGTTTCCATGCTCAAAGATATCTTATTCATCGATTAATTACCATTACCTATCTATCTGTCTATCTATCTGTCTATCTATCTATACATCTATCCATCCATCCATCCATCCCTCCACCCATCTATTTATCCTTCTATTTGTTTGTTTGTTTGTTTGTTTGTTTATATGCATGTAATGTTGAACAGAGCAAAGGGCGTTTAAGACAAAGGTGCTGGAACCTACAGTTAACACAAGCCGAAGTCCTTGGTTTTCTTTAGGGTTGGTTTTCGGTTTAGTTCCTTGGTTCTCTTTAAGGTCCATTCCCAAAGTCCATCAACACTGAGCTGCATTTAAGATGCTGCTGAAATCTCACAACTTTTACAGCCATTTTTAATGGGGATTATTTCTCAGTTTAAGACATTTCCTCACTCAGCCTAGACGTACAATACAGTGTTCGCACTGCTTGGCATGCGGTTGTCCCCATGTAAACGACACTGCATAATGGTACCACAATGAATTCTTACAGGCTCTCTGCGTGCTGATGATGCAATGCGTTACACCCATTCTCTCCTGTGTCAACATGCACATCCCAAGGAAAAAAAAAAGATGCAGGACAGAGGAGGAATTGCACATTTGGCACGATAAAGGGAACCAGAGTTTACTGTAAATGAGCGAAGTGCTGAGGCACAAAGTGAGTGAAAAGAAAATGTGCGTGTGTGTGAGTGTGTGCGTGAGTGTGTGCGTGTGTGTGTGTGTGTGTGTGAGAGATATTTTCCAGCTCGTTGTACAAAGCCTATTATTCTGAAAAGCAGTGTAGACCTAAAACACATAGATGAGGTGGCAACCGCAGTGCAGCGTCTTATATACATACTCACACATACTGCTAACCACATAATATTCCAGAAAACAATGTACCGAATGTTTTTCTTCCATCAGCTGTTTTGCATTTGCAGAACAATTAAACTGTATAGCTAACATGTCATTGCTTTCCCTGCAATGTTTATGAGAAACTCGACACACGCAGGTTTGCAGGAAATTACACACATGCACACATCACACACACATTTATTGCGGTGTATATTTGTACTTAGAACCAAGTGCTTGTAAACCCTGAGGTTCCAAAAAATTTCCCTGGTGTTGCTTAAACACTGCTGTTTGCAATTTCCACAAATAATGAGAGTTCTGTACGGAGATGAGTAATGGGTAAGCAGGACTTCTGTGTGACTTGCTCTTGCGCATGCATACTCATACACACACACACACACACACTCAAATTTCCTCTATAGATGGACACCTTTAAGCTTTTTGTACGTCATCTTCTTGTGGCGAAATTAACATGCTGAAACTTTCACGCATGTTCATGTTCATGCATGTTCCAGTTCACAAACATAATTTCTATGTAACATGACAGTTATGTGAAGCAATTTAAAAATAATCAACATGACATGCAGAATTACTCCACTATAAGCAGGATTGCTAATATAAAAGTAAGACTGTCAGCTCGTATTTTCATTTATCCTGTTGTTCTGGCTATATGCAATTTATTGAGTCTACATCAATAATGTATTGTTTCTATGCCGAAAAAACATGTAATTAATAATCGGTTTAGGTAATTATTATACATTATTATACATCTGCAAACATAGCAGAACGTATGCTGGCGCAGGCAACCTTTCAAAAGCTGTTATGTCAAACTAAATGGTTACAAGTTAACAAGCCACATTACTGCAAGAGAACATCTTCAGTTTTATTTTAATGTTCAGGATGTGTCAGATGATATCAGCGGGCTGAAATGATTTTGCTGACATGATCATGCGGTGTATTCTGAATTTTGGTAGCCTATTTTATGAAACGTTTCTAACAAAAATAGCCATTGATTTTTACCAGTCAAAAACATAATTTATATACGTTTACTAGTCATACTAGTCATTCCAAAAAGTCCTTGACTTGTCTTATCATTCCAAAAAACCAGGGGGTTGCACGTATGTTCCGAATGTTAGTGAAAAGTATTTTGTTGCTTGCTTCAGACTCTAGCAGTTGATGCTGCATATAGCAAATTTCCCACTTGTGGGACTAATAAAGGTTTATCTTATCTCTTATCTTATTCTATGGGTGCGAGATATGCAATGTATCTTGTTCTCTTCACAAAGCTGCAGAGACTGCCACACATTTCAGAGCTTTCTTCCTGGATATACACGACCGTTTTTCTACTACTGTATTTCAAGAAAACTTAATTGTGTAAAGTTAGCCTAAAGCTTATTACTAACATGGTAAGATTCAACACATGCATAGTCATACAAGTACAAAACACCATGAAATGTATCCTGAACCACTCCTTTTGACTGTGTAAACATTATAAACAATAAGTAAATTTTAAAAAATCTGGAATTTTCTGAAACACAAAAAAAATTAAAGAAATGAGTACAAGTAGATATAAGTATAAATGTAAGTACAATGATACATTTCTGTAAGTACAATGATACACAAATCTGAAATTTTCTAAACCACAAATCTAAAAGTAAATAACTTAAACAAGGAGCACCACAAGTTTGAGATAAAACATAAAAGCTAATAAAATGTGAGGGTTTTATATGTATTTATATAAATGTAGCATAGGGTGGCCAGGCGTCCTCTTTTCGCCAGACATGTCCTCTTTTTGAGACCTGGAAACTGCGTCCAGCCGGGGTTTTAGAATTGTCTGGGATTTTGAGCTGCCTAAACATTCGTCACGTCATGGGCATCTCTCATGTTGGCCCGAGATGCAACCGAAATGCGCATAAAACATATCAACTCCCAACCACCCCCTCCCCTAGAAGCTCCTCTTGAGTCTCTCTGTTTTGGCCCTGATGGTGCGGAACCTTCTGCCTGATCGCAGAAGTTGGAACAGTCCGTTACTGGGATGGGACGAGTCCTTCAATGTCCAAACTGCTCTGGACCTACATCTCCTGGTGTAAATGTCCTGTAGGGAAGGGAAAACAGACCTGTGGCATCACTCTTTGAGGAGCTTTTGGGTCCTGAACACAGCTTTTCCATGATGTGATGTTCTGTGTGAGGATTCTCTCCATAGTGCCTGAATAAAAAGTCCTGAGGATCACTGGAGAGACCCCGAACTTCCTCAGTTGTGTGGTCTGGACCAGAATGTGGGCAGTCCATGTCAGGTCTGAGGAGATGTGGACACTGAGATACTTGACGAACAGTGCCCTCTCCACTAGAGCTCCGTTGATGATGAGGGGCTTGTAGTCTCGCTGCTGTCAATGCAGATGTGTTGTTAAGCATTTTGAGTGAGAAATGGAAGTCTTTGCCCACTACTGAGGAGTTTTAATCTTACAGTTATTATAAAAAGCTTGCAAAATCACCTCCCATATTGGTGGAACTGGCAAGCAAAGACCACTTTGGACAGTAAGAGACCTTTACCTGCCATCCTTGAAGTGGTTTCAAAGATTCCAGTGATGGGATTTATAAAGTCAGGACTGCATATTAAATTAAATTATTTCTAAGAATGGTACTTTACTTTGTGCAGTGTCAGGGATTATAACCTGAGATCAAAGACAAGGTGCTTAAAATGATAACCATGTTGGAACACTCAGTACCTTGGCTCTATACTTTATAACCCTTTATTGCCAAATAAAGCTATTTCTTGTTTTATTTCCTGCAGTGTTGACTACTGCAATGTTTTCCTCACTGGAATTCCTAAGTCTACTAGACAGCTCCAGCTTATTCAAAATGCTGCTGCCAGAGTTCTGACCACAAAAGAGATCACATCACTTCAATTCTCAGGTTCTCGCTCCCAGTTCGGATTACAGACCTGATTTCAAAGCATTACACATTGTGTACAAGGCAATCAATGGTTTGGACTCTAAATACATGTCTGATATGTTTGATGTATATTATCCTGGTAGGTCTCTTAGCTCTGCAGGAGCTGCTCAGCTAGTGGTGAACAGAGCCGCTGTTAGAACAAATTGTCCATCAGTGTCAGATCTGCACCAACTGTAGCTTTAAAAATCTGCTAAAAACTGGACTATTCTCCTCCACCTTCTTTTAAAAATCAGCACTTCCATTCCACTTCTAATCTTCTTTTATAGATTTTCCATGTATTCTTTTATTTGTTTTATTTCTTCTAAAACTGTATTTTATTTTTTTACTCCTGTAAAGCACATTGAATGACCTTTGAGTATGATAATGTGCAATATAAATAAACTTGACTTGACTCTTGCCAGTCCAACAAGTTGCATATGAAGTCACCAGCAATCTTTGTTCACCTTTAGGCGATTGGCAAATGAAGTCATGGTAAAATCACAAAATCGTCTTAATCATCGCAATCAAGGCAAAGTTATGAATGACTCTCATGAACAATTAAAGAATGTCTGTTTACTGAAAACAGGGAGTGGCTGCATTAGGGACTTTGAAAAACAAAGTGCAGAAAGTAGTTAGCAATGATTTGTGGGCACCCCACCCTAGCCAGACCCGATTGTGTCTTGCTTCTGTCGAGTAATTCAGTGACTTGACTGCATTACTCATTAATAAGGCTTGATGGCATTTCCATGCCGTTATTTCCAAGCAGTCCTCGCATAAGTACGAGGAGGGGCTGCTTTAACTCTGGTACCGCCCTATGATTATGTCATTTGGGAGCCCAGTTGGTAGGAGGGTAGTGAGAGAGGGGCTGAAAGACTCAAAGAGAGAACCCACAAGCACGCTGCCTCTTTACAAGGTGTCTTACAATTTTCCTAGAACTGGTGATACTAATTGCATAATTGGCCTTCAGGGCCCTCTAGACATCCTACATTCATGCTCCTAACACATAAGGATCAAATAGAAATGTGAACCATCTGTGGGTCCCTAAGAACCTTTTGTAAGAAACACTACTTTAATGAGAAACCCCTCAATTTTAGGGCACTAAGAGTGATTCGTCTACAGCATCACTCCAAAGACCCCTTCTTTGTATTTCTATTTTTTAAAGTAATAGTCCGTCTGACTGCTTAGTTTGATGGGTTTGTGAACATTTGTCTTTATGATAGGTGTTATTCAAGCTTCAGTACAACCAGAACACTCATCATAAAGGACTTCACAAACAAAGTCTTTGATGAGAGCACTGTAAAGGACACTAGACTGTAAAACATTTAAAAAGGACCCCTGGTTCCCTGATCTACTCTTGTAACCAGAATCATAGGTGGTCTTTGTGTTTACAAGGTATGTGAATGCCAGTGGTAAAAACTGCACTACTGTATATTGTGTGCCTGAGAAGCACCAGATCTGCCTTCTAAAACCTCTGTTGTGGTGCCAGGTCTTCTGACGTCAGTCCTTGGCAGCTTTGTCCTAGAACATTTGCCCTGATCCACACAATTGGACTAGAAACAGTATTGAACTACAGCTGTTCTTCGTACTTCAAGTTGTCCTAGTTCAAGCGGCAGCAACGTCTGCACAATACAAGACATGACAAATCTGAAAAACTGTAGTCAAACTTTGGCATAAGAAACATACACCTTGTTTTTCAAAACCCAGACACATAAAGTTATGACATTTCCATAATTTGGCTGCATGGTAAGCTGCCACGAAAATAAACTAATTAAATTCTTCGGCCCCCTCCTAGATCAAGCCGGTCTTTGAATGAGTGACATGTTCTTCTTAAAGCATCATTTGCCTCCGTGTTTATTCGTCTCGCCAGGTGACCCATTAAGTCTACCTATCCTTTAAACTTTGACAGTCTGACAGGATCATACCGTACCTCACCTTGTAAACAGCAGTTTCTCTGTGGCCTCAGACCCCAGACACATTGACAAACATCTTGTGTGTGATCACACTAGCAGACTTTTAACAGGATATGGTGTTTAGATCGAATAGTAATTTAAATGTTTACAAATTGGTCATTAATTTCTAAGCACAGGCCTTTAAATTGTATTTTTTTAAAAAGGTGTTTTGGATTTAAAATTGTAACTTATTTTTTGAGTAAGAAAAGTGGCATTACAGCATTGCAGGAAATGGCCTGATATGAAGGAAATGAAGTCAACTTAGAGAGACAGGGTGGGAATTTCTCTCAGTGACCCCACTGTTCTCTCTTGTTAAATAATATTTTCAACATGGACAAGATGTGAAAACCTTAAGAACAGCTTGGTAGTAAAAAAAAAAGAAGACAAAACAGGTGTGCCAGTACATTTATCACCTCATTTGACTGAAACATGCAACACTGTTGCTTTTTGGTCAAGTTTGACAAAAAGTTGGTAAAACTAAAAATTTTTATTAAATGCATTATTTTAAATGATATTTTTATTTTGAAATTATTTTTATTTTATCACATTTTTATTATTTTATGTAGCATAATGAAACTAATATTACCATTGCAGAAAATGTTGTAGCCTGCCTAGCTTTCATCAGGTACAATAATGCTGCATAGCCAGACTATGTTGTTGTAGTTAATCAAAGTTAAACAGGTTGAAAACTTTAGCTGGAAATGCAACATAATGTTGTACTAAGCTTGCCCAACTACACAACAGTTTCTACAGATGAATGCATGGGCCTAATCACATCAGACGTCAGAAGACAAATTTTTATCTAGGTTCAAATACAGTGCTACAGTGTTACATCTTCACAGTAACAATCTCCATAACCTTAGCTTACACAGGAGCTCATTAAAAAGAACTTTACTAGGAAGAACAAAACAGAAACGTCATACTAACAGCCTTCCGAAATCTCAAGATTTAACCAGGTGTGTGACAAATTTACACTTTACAAATTTATACTACTAACAGTAGGGGTTGGTTTAGTCTTGTGGTAATACTGGCCCTCCATCTGACAGACGAGGGTTCGATACCCAGTTGAGCACAGCACACTAAATCAGTAAGAGTCCTTTGGCACGCTGGTGACATTCTTCAAACTGTAAGTCAATACGGATAAGAATATCTACTGCATAAACATGTTTTTTCAACAACAGTTTCATCATATTCACATAATAAAACAACTCCTTGCTTAAAAACATAGAGGTATTATTGACTCACAGAACTCATTTCAGTGAGCTATAAGTGAAAGGTAATAAAATACAATGTTTGAAGGCTGCATGTCATGAGGAATCAAGGAGGGACTGCATTATGTGAAAAATTTCAAATTGTTCTCGATATCTCAGTATTATGTTCTAGTTAAAAGAGACATATTTCATCTTTCATTACACGTTTGGCAGACCAACGTTTATTTACCAGGCAACAAACTATTGATCAATGAACCGAGGAAAGGGATTGCTGGCTTTGCTCAGCTTAGGGTTGTAGCCCAGCTCTGTCAAACATGTTTTCTCCTCTGAAAGCTGCATGGAAGAAAGTGAGCTCAAACACAAATGCCATGTGGTTTATTTGGACAAAAGTATTGGGACACACCTGTTTTTCAGGGTTTGGCCTAGGCCCCTTACTTCCAGTGAAAGATCATCTTAATGCTTCAGTATAACGAGACATTTTGAACAACGCCATGCTTCCAACTTTGTGGACACAGTTTGGGGTAGAACCTCTTCTATTCCAGCAGGACTGTGTCCCAGTGTATAAAGCAAGGTCTATAAAGACATGGCTGGATGAGTTCAGTGTGGAAGAACTTGACTGGTCCACACAGAGCCCTGACCTCAACCCCATCCAAAACCTTTGGGATGAACTGGAATGGAGATTCTCGTCATCAGTGCTTGACCTCATAAATGTTCTGTAGAATGAATGGGAACAAATTCCCACAGAAACTCTAAAATCTTGTGGAGAGTCTTCGTAGTAGAGTAGAATCCATTATGGCTATGTATTTTAAAGTCTATGGATTTGAATGCAGTGTCATTTAAGTCCCTGTTGGTGTAATGGGCAGGCGTCCCAATACTTTTGTCCATATAATGTATATGTCATATAATGTATATGTCCCATATGTCTTATATACAGATAAATATAATGTTGCAGATATTAAGTATGACCGAATCATTGTATTACCCCTGCATGTTGACATGAGTTAAAAATGTGTAAGAAGGGTCAGGAGAAGACGTTTTATTGAACCTGCCCTGAGGGTTAATGTTATTTGTGTGCTTAGGCCATTACAGATGTCACCCCAAAAATATGGACATGTTAATCAGATGAAAGCAGCCTGTTAATTGCTAACACATTTCACACGCTGGCCCCTTTGACATTTATGAATGAACTAAATGACCGGAAAAGACTCCTGACAGTGAGGTAAGGTTGCTGTTGACAGTTTCACACTCGCTCTTTTTCTGTTCAGAAATGCACTTCGCATTACACAATAATACACTCAAAAAGATATTTGATTTCAGTTTAAAGTAAAGTGGCCCCTTATAGTCACTTGTGAACAATGTGAAATTCTTTCTCACCTTTTAACCCATTCACCAAGTGAGGCAGTGGGCAGCCAGTGACACCCAGGCAGCAGTGTGTGAGGACAGTACCTAGCTCAAGTGTACCTCAGTGGTGCCACAGGCAGTCCTGGGATTCAAACCCAGCAGGCCTGAGCTGCCTTAAAATTTTGAGGTCAGTGAACTTCTGATGGGACGGCATGGCGAGGCATTGGGTAGCGATGTTGCCTCACAGCATGAAGGTCCTGCGTTCGCAGTCCTGCGACTGAGGGTCCTTTCTGTGTTCTCCCACTGTCCCCGTGAGTTTCCGGTTTCCTCCCGCTGTCCAAAAACAGGCATGTCATGTGAATTGGAGATGCTAAATTGCCCCTGGGGTGGAGTGTGTTTGTCTGTGTGTCTTCCCAGTGATAGACTGGTGGGCTGCAACAACCCTGCTCAAGGATAAGCGTTCCTGATAATGGATGGATGGAACTTCTAATAGTAAGTTACCAGTAAAATCTACTTCAGACCTGCCAGAACAGTTCCTCATTTTGTTCATTTTTGTCGTCGCAAATGATTGATTTTAGAATAATAGGTGCACTAAAAAAATGGGTTTGCATGCTAAAGCCCATTAGTCACATACACATTACATTCCTTTTCATTCATTTTACAGGTGCTTTTATCCAAAGCAACTTAAAATATGAGGAATCACTCAAGTTTCAGGATAGCATGAGAACCAGAGGAGAGTACTAAGTGTAGGAAATATTGCAAGAAGATAGATGCAAGATCACAAGGAGCAGAGATGCTCTCTGAATAGACGGCATATTACACATATACATACTGCACACTTTATAATAGTTAAATACTTTACAAGTCAATTTTTTAATATAATATGTCTGAATTCAAAATTTCAGTGTGGAATATTTTCACACTTTTCAATTTGTAGTCTTCATTTTCATGCAAATACTTTGGTAAGTATATAGACTGGAGATCTAGGTCTGAAACAACTAGATTTATGGCTATAATCCTTAACTCACTTATTCAGTGTATATTGACAAGACTATTCAGAATGGCCCACTGGTCTTCCAGCGGAAATGACTCGTGCTTCAGACCTGCAGAGGAAAGCTAATGACAGTCCAGCAAACCAGAAGGCGATGAAGCGCTAAAACATCAGTGAGGGTGCCACGAGGTGGAGGGCCCACTGTAATAAAGACCCAGGTTCAAACATAATCATTAAATTCCATTTGTTTTTTGCCTCTGGCTCCACCTCCTACACACCTGGTTCCACCTCTTCATAATGGATCCACTGTTTCCAATGACATGTTGAACATTAGACTGTTAACTAACTTCTGTTGTCCCAGACATTGCTGGACTGAATACCTGATGTCCAATAGTGCACCAAATCTAGACTGAAATAGCCGTTTCCAGTGGGGTACTAGAGTGTTTAAGTAGTTGATACCCAAAGTAACTGATTTTAGCTGCTCATCTTAAGTGAAGTACTTGCAATTAAGAGTAATTAATAAAAAAAATTATTGAAACTGAAACTAATATTGTATTTTCAGTGAATGCTGAACATTTCAGCATCAGTATCAAAAAAGAAAACTCAGCATGCCATCTCTTGTAATAATACAATGATGTATTGCATCATAAGTCACAGAATGCATAGGCTTTACCCCCACCAATCACAAGGCTGTTGCTTGGTCCTGCCACATAGCTGTTTTAAAATATAGTCACTTCAGTGGTCCCACTTATGGAGTCTGAGCAACCAAGTGGAAAAGTTAATGTATAATACCTCTAACTAGGTGCTAACCATTGCAAGCAGGGCCGGAATGCGTGCCTGTAATTCAAAACGCACCACCATCACCACTCCATCAACACTGACTTTCTAAATCCACACACTGCATTTATTATTCATTTTATATGCATTTATCCATGGTTTTTTATTTGTTTTGGGCCAGAAAAGTCAGTAGAATACAAATTAAAAGATCTACCTCTCAAATGTAGTTTTGAGAGTGCAGTTCTGACAGAAGGGCTCTGGTTAAGTGATGGGACATGAGAAATAATGTCAAATTCAAAAACTGAAAAATTTGTTAGTGCTGTCTGAAAAAAAAAAGCTGGACTTCATGTCCTTTCATATCCACACCCATCCACAAATACCCACGCAATGCTGTACACACAGCATTCTGCTGAGTAATAGGAACCACTGTGTCATCTCTGTTTAAACAAGGCAAATGTGTTTGTGACACCCTGTCTCCTCCTGAACACAGCCGGCTATCTTGACAACTCCACTTGAACACAGCCGGCCAACTCTTATACTCAGGAGGACCACTACTGCCAGTGCACACACACACACACACACACACACACACACACAAATGAGACAGAGGCAAGCTTTATCGTGCATTTACTCCCTCACTCAGTCCCTCTTCTTTCAAGTGTTTCACAGCAGACCTAGTTGATGTGAATACTGTCTTGCCCTTTGAAGATGCTTCATCCACCCATGCCATGGAGCACGGCCAAGAAAGTGCACACAGATTTGATATACACTTTATTTATTATTTTCTACATTGTAGATTAATATTGAAAACAAACAAAATGATGAAGGAACACATGGAATTATGCAGTAAA
>JBBPCX010000040.1:10809722-10820543 GCA_037974365.1 Hydrocynus forskahlii
GAGAGAGAGAGGGAGAGAGAGGGAGAGAGAGGAAGAGAGAGAGAGAGAGAGAGAGAGAGAGAGAGAGAGAGAGAGATGCACAGAGTGAAGGCTCTATATGACCCAAATACAACATCCCAAAATTCCACTGACTGGTAAAAATGTTCGATTTTATTATCTTTCTGTACTGATGTTGTGTAAAACATAATGTACAATGTGTAAGTGGGCTCATTTTATTTCAGCTGTGGTTAAACTAAAAGGTCACAGTGTCTGCCTCGTGCCAGGCCCGCAGGTCGTGGGCACATATTTGAAAAGAACCCAAACGACAGCAATCTTTGGAGACTCTCACAGGAAAGAAGGAGACCCAGTGTAATACATCTGCAGTCTCTGCCCCAGTGACAATATTGAGTTCCACATATTCAGAGATGTTTATTTAGAATATAATACCTTCAAAAGAAATAGGCCACCTATAATGTATCGCAGGATATCAGGATTGTTCAACTAAAGCTACCAAAAATGAGAAAGAAATGAAAAGGGCTTTGTAATATGAGCAGAGTAAAGACTTGGTAGTATTGTGGTAGTATTAGGGTTGTGGTAGTATTAGGGTTGAAATTGTGTTATTTAGATTGACAAAGGTTTTATTGTAAATGTGTCAAATCTGCAGTAGCAGTGCACTGTTTAAATGCTTCATTTAAATCACAGCAAGCCAGACTTCACTTCCCTTGTCAACTGCTGGCTGCTTTAGCGGTGTGCTGCTCAAGCATGGTAAGGAGTACGAGCCCAGAGCAACATTGCAGACAGAGCTGTAGGCAAGTTTTGTGACCCAAGATGGCCTTATATTGATTCTTAGGCTTAAAAATAAACTCAGTAGTGTCTCACACACAGAATATGTGTTTTTCCACCATCTATGAGCATCCAAGTGTTGAAACTTAGCCTGAGCATGGACACGTTTGCATAAAGTTTGCCCAGAAAGAGACAGAGTAGATCAGTAGATCTATGCATGATGTAAATCCTCCACATCATTGTGCATGATTTCACTGTCTAAGTCATGTCCCTCTGGCCTTGTCCAGTGAATCAGTTTTTCAGTAAATAAAGCAGATAAGGGGAACGCTAACAGCCAATTCTGTTACATCAGCTAACAGAGGCCGGGCTGGTCTGCATCATGTTGAGTGATGGGGGAGAGGGAGGGCCATATCTCCCACTTTCCCAGCAAGCGAAAGCATAGCCAGTTGTGATAATGACCAACAGGAAAAAAATGGGAAATTTGCTTTCTTTAGATAAACAGACAATTACATTACTCTGAAGCCTTTGTTGATACTTTGTATTAATTCTAATTTCCTAAGTTATATAAGTTATATGGTTTTATATGTTTTATATAGCTCTTGGTTTTTGTGAATATACAGTATATACATACACACAGTACTCTTCAGATGTCTTGAGCTATACGTTTTGCTTTGAGTCACATTGTTGGTGCCTCCCATCTGCATGCCATAATAAAGTGACAACATTTTTCTGTATATCTTTTGATGTAAGAGGCACCTCTAAATTTGACATGGTAACTTTATTAGACAAGAAAACAACTATAACTGTTACTATATGTTGGGCTTACATTTTACATCAGGACAGAGATCTAAGCGATGTTTGCATGTTAAAATGTATTATATTATAGTAGTTTTACAGATGTGCAGTATATGTACAGAACCTAAGCCTTAAGTGTCTTCAAATCTTTAAATATTTCAACAAATTACATGTGAACAAATGATTTTTAGACAACATTATAATGTTGCCTACTGTTATCAGTGAAGATAATACAGTCTTAGAGTGTCATATTTCCTTCTGCTTAACGTGGTTTCCCTCATGCTAATTGGTCGAATTCCATGATTGTCAGCTAGTTGTATATAGTCCCAAAATGGTGCCTTGAAGGCCAGCTTAACCATGAAAAGAATCCCTTATGCATTAAACTGTTCTTTGATCACCCACAGTTCTACACATAACAACTGATTCACCAAAAAAGCCCTTGGAGAACTATTATCTATTAGTATATGTTAATTCAACAAGATATTATTATAACAGATTTTATACCATTTCTATTGCCTCAATACATGTTCACACAGTGTAAACAACAGGCGCTGTTTTAAATGTGTGAATACAAGTAACCCAACGTATGTTTTTTGAATCGAGGAGCTTGACATTTCTCTGCGTAGAGAACATTTTATGGCCATTGAACAGAAGCCTTTTCTTGTTCAGCAGAAAGAAGAGGAGCCTCTGGTAGTGTTCAAAACCGTTCTCCAAACACTGCTCCACACTGTTGCCTGAACACAGCCTTTATCAGAGTGAGTGTTGGAGGAGCCTTTAGGTCAGGCCTGGGGTGGGCTGAGGAAACGTAGGTGTGCAAGAAAGAAAAACTGGCTCCAGTGAAAATGTTACCATAACACACTGTGGGCACTGGAGGAAAATGCCATTTCTCACTGGAGCTATAAACCTTCGGTGGTGTCCCAGAGTCACCCTCATTAGAGAGAGTCAAAAAGGCAGCATTGTTTCCTGGGGTCTGTTCATTTTAAGGTCTTGGAATCCTCTCTCCTACACAAATGTGCTCCATCTTGTCTGTGGGCTTACATTTTGCATCAGGACTTTACTTTTGCATGTTAAAATTCATCTTACTGTAGTAGTTTTACAGATGTGCAGTATATGTACGGAACTTAAGCATTAAATATCTTTAAATACTTAATTATTCCAACAAATTACACTTATAAATAGTACTGACAAATGATTTTAGACTAAATTACAATGTTATGGTCTATAAAGATAATACAGTCTTACAGTCTTATTCTGCTTAACTCAACATGGTTTGCCTCATGCTAATTAGTGGAATATAAATACATTTCTATTATTAATAGCTAAACTCCACACAAATGTGCGGTTTCTTGTCTGTGGGCTTAGATTTTACATCAGAACAGAGATGTAAATGATGTTTGCATGTTAAAATTCATCATATTATAGTAGTTTTACAGATGCACACTATATGTACAGAACCTAAGCCTTAAGTGTCTTCTAAGTTCTAAACATTTCAACAAATTACACTTAGACAAACAGTACAGACAAATGATTTTTAGCTGCCCACTGTTATCAATGAAGATAATACAGAAGATAATAAAGTGCCATATTTCCTTTTACGTAACATGGTTTCCCTCATGCTAAATGGTGGCATATGAGAAAATTCTATTATTGTTAGCTTATTGTATATTGTAAGCTAGTTGTATATAGTCCCAAACTGGTGCTTTGAAGATGAGTTTAACCATGAAAAGAATCCTTTATGCATTAAACTGTTCTTTAATTGTCCACAGTTCTACACATAACCATTGACTTACCAAAAAAGCCCTTGAAGACCTACTCAAGGGCATACAGTAGACCAGTACAACACTGAAGAAAAACACTTCTAACAACAAACATATATTAGCCTACTGAATGTACTGGGATAAGGAGGAAACGGTATAAATTTGACTGAGTTCACAATTCAGCAGTGCTTATATATGCCAAACTGAGCACAAAAAAACAAAACTATCCACCCACTTGCCTTGAAATTGTACAATTCACCTCAACTACCATTTTTTTTTCAATGCAAAAGAAAATCAGTGAGTTTATCTGGACAAAAGACACATCAATCATGCCATATTAGCAGCTAAATTTGCAAGCAGGGGTCTCGTATCCCATGCTGAAAATAGGCCGATATCTTAAAGAGATGAGATATGAGGTAGAGTTTACGTGTGTGTGTGTGAGTGTGTGTGTGTGTGTGTGTGTGTGTGTGTGAGTTTGAGCGTGGGTGTGTAGTGTTGAGTGGGTGGGAGGCAGTTTACGAGAAGCGACATATCAGGCGGAAAGCGTGCCCTCTCGGTCAGTCTGTCCACATTGCAGAGGCGTTGGGCAGATAAAGGATGGAAAATGAACATGGTCCAGGCACATGGCCAGAATCGTTTCCAATACACTTTCAGGAGCTTCCAAGGCATTTAGCTTCATAGGTATAAATGTATAAATATTCTATTATTTTATTAGGTTTATTTGATTAATAATTTGAATTCAAAGATTGTAAAAGTAACCCCCCTTTCATTCACTCTGAACACCTTTACTGCATTTGCAAGGAAACCTCAACCCCATCCAACACCTTTGGGATGAACTGGAACAGAGATTGTAAGCGTTTCTCAATAAAGGCCCTTAAATGGTTCATGATTTGGATGGATGGTTCTAGGAACTTTCTTTAAGCCTCAGAGAGAAATTGCACTCACATATCTTATTTACAGAAACTGTTCTTTTAAGAACCACTCAGAAAAAGGTGCACTAGGGAACCGAAATGGAAGAAGCCCCTTTGGCAGAACAGGCCTCCTTTGTGTGTGATGTAGTAATAAGAGTAAGAAAGTGAGGTGAGGGGTCACATACTGACCACGGTTTAAAGAGTTAATCCAACTCTCTGTGGGCCCAGTCGTCACCAGTCGTCAGAGAGGAAGCTGTATTAATTACTTCAAGGCAGGTGAGATGAGGAGAAGCTCAAATCCCCCGTTGGTGTCACTGGCTGTTTTCATAGACCCTCTATCAGCTGTTCCTCATTGGTGTTGTTCTTGACACACAAAAGGCTGCACCACCTTGAAGAGGCTGAAACAGCGGCAGCGAGAGCCCTTACACAAACAAATCTGAAATTCCTCAGAGGCTCTGCACATATTGCTGTGGTTGCTGCTGGGGCAAGATTAGAGGTACGCTGAGCGCAAAGTACAGTCGTTTAGAAAAACATGAGATTTAATGGACATTTATTTGTACTAGGGGGTTTTTAACTGATCACCAAGCAATGTTGTTAAGCCGGTTAATGAATGACAGCACCTTCAACCGAGTAATATTTAAGATATTTAGATTATCTATAAACCCAATGCTGTTTGAGGATAGTGTGTGATGACAGATGCAATTTGCACAATGAAAACTGGTGTCGTTAAAGTTCTGATTAGTTCCAGTTTTTCAGCTAAACAGTTTCATATGGTGGAAAAATTTGTCAATTTTGGGCAAACCCTGTTTTCTCGTAGGAGTTGACACTGGTTAGGCCGTAAGTGGCTGTAAGTGAAGCAAGCTCTGCAAAGACTGATGACAATCTGGCCTCTGTAGTAGGTTACTTTTCTGCATGTTGTCATGTATCATGTAAAAAGTAAAAATCCATTATAATTCTTCAACATACAGGTACAAAAAGGGGTTTCGTTGGAGTAGTGCCATAGACTAACCACTTATGGTTCCCTATCCATTCTTTCAATAGTTGTATATAAGATGTGTGGATGAGAAGAACCTGTTACCCCCACATTATGCAAAGGTTGTTTCCTAGTATGAACCTTTATTTGAGTGCAGGGGCAATGCAGTGCCAAGTTATTTGTGTTTGCATGTAAAGTTCTTTAAAAGCTCCAAGTCTATATGTTTAAGTACACTTTACAGCCTATTTATACTTGCACAGAGTTCTCGGCTGGTACTTAACGTCATGTTTGCATGAAGTTGTCGTCACCCCAACGGATTATACACATCTCCGGCCAATAAAGAGGACATCCTACCTCCACAGAAGAGATGTAAGGAAGTATGAATCAGTATACTGTAAATAAAGGGCTCTCTCTCTCACTCTGACAAACCTCGCTCTCTCTCTGACACACGTATAAACACATTATGAATATTAATTGTATATACTACTCTCTTTCATTAAAGGTAGGTCATCTTAGCTAAACTCACCCTTTATTCACACGGCTGTGGCTCTGTCTGTCTGTCTGTCTGTCTCTCTCTCTCTCTCTCTCTCTTTCTCTCTCTCACACACACACACACACGCATACATACGCACACGCACACACATCTGTGGCAACAAACCGAGTGGTCTGGGGTTTGTGGATCCCCTGGTTAAGTCCCTGCTGGGTTATAACAGCAGGCTTGTTTGACAAAAGCTCAATTCATCAAATTCCCCAAAAGCTGGTGGTCTCCGGCGCCTCCACACCCGGGGCTGGGGTGGTCTGAGCTTGAGCTGCCCTTGGTGGGCCCTGCATCCAGAGCCTGGAAGCCAATTATACAGTAAATAAAACTCATTGCCATCACTCGCCTCCTGTGTAATCTGCTAATCATCTCACAGCAAATGTGTTCTGCAACACTGGAGACACATTTGTTGGGAGCGGATATACATGGGCTCCGTTCCACTGCATGACGTTCAACCTTTTAATGTGACATGGATCAGATTAGAGAGGTCACATCTGTTTCAGCAGTATAATGGGGCGTGATGGAGAGCAGTGGTTTTCAAAAATTCTAAACCAATTTGGCTATAGATAAATGTGTCAAATGATTATAATATGCAAGTCTCAGAACTGATAATTTGACAAAAATTACTTTATATTTAATTTGTTTAAACGTACTTATTTAAAAAGATCCCAATGAATCTTTACCAGGAATATTGGCAAAACATGTAATGTAAATAAATGTGTAATGAAATATAGATATAAAACCATGTAATGGACTGATAAAAACAAGTGTTACATCCTTAAACTGTGTAAACTATTCGTTAAAATGATGTAATTTAATGTAGCAAGATTTGATTCCAAGCAAATTGGATAATTGCTATTTGTCACGCAATGTAAAATGCTCACACAAATGTAAAAGGCAGCAGGTATTTTTTAATACTTTAAAAATAAAAACATGAGATTCTGACCTGACCACAATGATTTAAAAAAAAAGGTTGAGCAGTTTATTGTGGTTTAATGGACAGTGACGGTGGAGGAAGCTGACCTGGTGCTGTTAGAGTCTATAAAACGAGGCAGTGGTGTTTGTGGGTGTAGCCGAGAACAGACTGCGGTGGGAAGAGGTGCATGCTGAGGTTGTGTTTGTTTTGAAGCAGCCGTGTCATTCGGCTCATGGGCCACTTGGTGGGGACTTCATGGGTGGGCTTGTCATCACATTTACTTGCACACACACACACACACACATACACACACACACACACACACACACACACACATACACATCTTTGTTTTCCTACCTTTGCAAGGTACCTCCACCGACTTCTGTGTGACTGTAAATACTGTTACAACTATACCTAACCCAGGTGTAAGCCCAGAGCGATGGATGAATAAATGGAAGGATGTAAGGAAAGGTTTTGCTAAATTGTGACATTACTGGCTTTCTTGATGACGCAACCATAAATCAGAAGATAGCTTAAAAGTGCATGAATGTGAAAACATGTTAATGGATGATTATGGGGAGAATTTTAAATTACATGACAGAGGGGCAATTGTTTTCAGGCTGACTTTAATGGGGACCACACAAATGACCCCACAATGCCCCCACAAATTCATTCTGGGGTCATCTTTAAACCACATAAAAATAAAAACATGACCACACACACACACACACACACACACACACACACACACATATTCACACACTGGTATTACTATATTTGTGATGACTTTCCATTGACTTCTGTAAAATTGTATCTCACTATGTAAGTGCGACTACACATAAACCAAAACCTTAACCTCAGTGACCTATAGGCAGCTTGTTTTTTCCTAGCATTTTGAGTTTGTTCTGAAAACAGCACATTTCATTTTAAGAACCAGGATAATGTCACCAACTCTACAGACTGTTCAGTATTTGAATCATTATAATGATATTTGGTCCTCACAGAAAGATAAATACATGCACACACCTCCACACAGTTTGTTATTACTATAAATATTATATGAGGTCATTCCGTCGTGTTATAATGTATCTGAGTATTGCCACACCTATTTCTAACCTTAACCCTAGTAACCAAAAAGGCAATTTTTCTGCTTTTTCAGCTTTTTCCAAAAAGGTTACATTTATGGTGAAATAACACATTTCCATGACAGCCATAATAATATGAGTGCCTCTATAGACTTTACTGTATTTATATCTTTATGAGGACATTTGGTGCCCAAAAAGCAATAAAGACCACTTAATTCTCTCTCTCTCTCTCTCTCTCTCGCTCTCTCTCTCTCTCTCTCTCTCTCTCTTTTTTTTTTCTCTCTCTCTCCCTCTCACTCTCCTTTTCTCCTTTCTTACACACACAGATATACACACTCAGCACTATCAGTGACGTGCGTAAAACCAGCTATATTTGTGTGGCTCTTTACGGACCTATAGTTCCACTATCAGCTCTCTGTTTAAAGGACCTCCACCACCTGCCATGGTTCTGCAGAGATACCAGATTGTGACTCTATATCTTCAGTTCACTGTCTGAGGACCGTAAATGACCAAGTGTTGAATTGTTACAATGAATAAGAACAAACAGGAGTTGTGTTGTCCATTACATTTGAAACAATAGGTATTAAAGACAATGCCATGCACTGTGTAATCGTCCTTAATGCCCTCTATAAAAGCAACCCCACTCATCAGCACAGATGTATAAGAGCTGGTTCTTCTCAGCCAGGTGGTGCGAGACCTTCATCATCCTCCTCATCCTTACTATTCATTCAGCAACATCTGGTCATCCAGATCAGATCCCTCTTTGTGAATGTGGTAAAAGAAGACAAGTCACTGTCTTTTAGGCAATGAGTCTCACGTGTATCTGTGTGTGTGTGTGTGTGTGTGTGTGTCTGTGCGTGTGTGTTTGTGTGTTTGAGACAGGCGCTCAGGCAGCAATGCCCTTAAAATCAGTATCCTACAATAACAGAACAGCAAAACATGAAGTGTACATAGATTTCCCCTTGTTTGGTGCCTTGCTAATGTTGTTTCTACCTCAACAGTTAACTTTATTTCTCGACAGTTAACATCATACAAATTGCCTGCCTAAATAATCACCCTCCTGCTTCAAACATAATATTGTTAAATAGACTTGTATCTCAAAGCAATTTTGATTATTTTTATTGATAACCGTATGTTGTACAGTGTCAGGAACCATATTATACATTATTTAAATTATAAACAACTTAAAATGGTTTAAGGAAAGTGATATTTGGTATGTAATTTGCAGACAGAGGTGGGAACAAGTAATTAAGTTATAAGTAAAAAATAAGCCTCATGTTTTAATGTTAAGTCCCAAGTCAGTAGAGGCGAGGTTTAAGGCAATTCAGTCAAGACCTTAATTTTGAGTTCTGAACAAGTTAGTATGCAATCTTCAGCAAATTCAATGTCACTGACCAACAAATTGAACAACAAAAATGATGGTGAACAACAAAAATGATGGTGGCATTGGTGTTCATGGTAATAAGTTAATATAGCCTATTTAATGAGAGCAACCCTTACATTAAAAAATAAGCCACTGTCATTTCATGTTATGTCACATACATGTAAAAGTGGTATTATGTATTTTAAAAAGTGATCAGAAAAAGTGATCCAAGTGTAACTATGTGTAAAAAAAATCACGAATGACACAAACAAAGAGAGCAGAAAGACATTAAATAAAAGATAAGTGTGTGGGGACGGTATCTTGCTCAAGGGTACCCACGACTTTCCGATCATTGGGGCAACTCACCAACCACCAGGTCACCAGCCGCCCCTTTAGATGTGGGAGGAAACCAGAGATTCTGGCATAAAACATCTTGGCTGTCCTGGCTGGGAAACAAACCAGGGCACTTAACTGTCATCTTTTTAATTTAATTCATACAAGTAACATAAAGTAAATGTTACTTGTGTGAATTAAATTAATAAGATTATAATTAAGAGCCCTGGTTCAATTCCCAGTCAGGACAGCCAAGATGTTTTATGCCAGAATCTCTGGTTTCCTCCCACATTATTAAGGCATGTGCCTCAGGTGAACTTTAGATGGTAAATTGCCCCTAAGTGTGTGTGGGAGTGTGTGTGTAAGTGTGTGTGTACGTGTGTGTGTGTGTGTGTTTGTGTGATTGCCTGCAGTGGACTAGGGTAGACACAAGCTCCCCCTGCAACCCTGGTTAAGAATAAGTGGTTGAGAAAATGAATGAATGAATGTATTATTTAATTAATTAATTCAGTCATTCATTCATTAAGTCCCAATACATGTGAACCCACACTTTGTTTTCACATGTAGGTGAAAAATTGCATGTACAAAAACCAGGAGTCTTATTCACATTTTTTTTTTTACTGTAATTGATGGCTGAACTTCAAATTAACATTACCAAGTGCTGCCCATCCCGTCAAGCAATACAAACTAAGGGCCAGTAATGCAGTGAAATAAATCTTTAGAGCAAATATACTGTATGTTTTCAAGTGACACATGATAATGACTAAAAGTAGCTGAACATAAATGAAAAACATTTGTTAGTTAAAATTTTAGATTACAAACACACCTAAACATTCTGTTGCTTTTTTCAAAGATTTTGATGTCACATTTGAATCTGAGAAGCAGAAGAGTGTCTAATTTCACATGGTCTGGCCAACAAACCAAAACTGTATTACCGCCATACAGACCATTGGAGGATTATCTTATGTTTAGAAGATCCATTTTAAGACTCCAAACACAGCCATGTATTATATAAACCCTTTACTTTGAAGGTCATACACATAAAATACTAATGTGAGGGTTACTTGACCAGCTGTTTTAGTGTCTTTCCTTTCTTCACACAGAAGGAAGTCATCCCATTTCAGGCCGCACCATACCCTCACACCGCACAGGGAAGCGTGTGAACCTCCTGTGAGTGACTGGTCTGACACATAGAGAAGTAAAGTGAAGAACATAAAAGCAAGTGTTGTACATATTTAATAAGAGTCTACACTACCGGTCAAAAGTTTTAGAACACCCCAGTGTTTCAAGCTTTTTAAAATTTAAATTCAAACAGTTCAAGTCCAGTGAATAGCATGAAATGGTACAAAGGACAGTGCTGAACTGCGAGAGGTTAAAAATGGTAAGGT
>JBBPCX010000040.1:10821415-10844347 GCA_037974365.1 Hydrocynus forskahlii
TGGGAACTTCTGCAACATAGCTGGGAAGAACTTTCTGCAGAATGAACAATGAGACATTGAACCGCTTGAATTTCAATACAAAAAACCCAGAAAAATTGGGTTGTTCTAAAACTTTTGACTGGTAGTATATAGACAACCTCAGTGAAACAGAGAAAATGTTGTCTTATGCTTTAAGGATGTGGAGTCAAAGTCCTCATTATCTGTCTTTCTTCAAAAAATGGCGTTGTTGGTGTATTGTTACTATATTTCCAACATTTCCAATCAGAAATGCTGATAACCTTAAAGAAGCCTGAGAAAGCCTTTTGGGTTATCTTTGATAAAGCTCTATACTCTATCTCTAACCAGGGTTATCTTATCACAGTGGCTAATAAATGTTATCTGTGTTTTATTTATTAGTCCTTGTTAAGTGATTTATTATCCCTGTTTCTGCACACAGATTCCACATAATGTGTAACCGAAGATCCAGGGCAAGTCAAAAGAATGGAGTAGAAAGGACGATCAAGCTGGTCAAAAAAAGTAAAATGCATGTACTGGATTCTCATTAGGTTGGTTTCTGAATGTTTCTGAATATTTAATATTATTTTTTGCCAAATCTTTTTGCTTTTTGTGGCTTTTACAACTATTTATTTCGTTAAATTGAAAAATTGCTGAAATTGTACACAATTATGCACATCATGTTAGCAGTTTTTTTTTTCATCATGTTAGCAGGTTTTGTTCCATGTTGAAAATTATTTGAAAATTATTTACTTTTCAGTCAAAAAAAAAAATTAAAATTAAAAAATGAACAGACAGACATCTGCCCTCCACTTGCAAATGCTGTGGTGGAATATCTGCTCAGCAGATAATGAGAGCACTTATGCCTTTACACTTATCCCTTGTGCAGATGATCTGTGCTGAAGAATGTCAAAGGGAGAAAGACTGAGTTTGCCCCATAGAGAGCCTTAGCTGGTCCCCACCTGTTATCAAAGGTTCAGAAAAGGAGACTCCCAATTTTCCCAGCCCAGCAGCATACATGGGGTTACACATCCGCCCATGCACAGATCTTTCACCAGGCCTGGGCTGTCTTTCATCTGGCCAATAAGAGAACAGGCACAGGAAAGCCCAGGTGTCTACTCCAGCCAGCTGTAGACTTCCATTCAGAGGGCCCAGGCACTGCTTAATCAAATGCACAGCCTGGCTTGAAGCAAAAACACTATTATATTGTATCTGTACCTGCAGACCCACAAGAACCTCTATGCACGAAAACCTCATATGCACCTGGTTGACCCACAGAACAGCACACTTAATCTTTTGTTTTCAGGCGTACAGTGGCTCCACACATCTACTTGCATGCACACCTGGAGAAAGAAGAAGCAGACAAAGCCAATCCTTCTACTCCCATATGTTCCTCAAGCAAGATGTTCCTCATGGAGCTCTACATATTACAGACTATTTCAGAGGACTATATTAGGGGATGTGTCTTTAAGTAGTCGTTTTTGTAAAAGAGGTATGTTGGAGTGAGGAAGTCTGAAGTGCCTCTACAAAATGTAAAAAAAACAAAAAAACATATATATATATATATATATATATATACACCAGCTGAAGCTAGAGCTGTGTGTCCAAGCCAATACCCATTTAGGAGCCTTTATTTTTTAAGAGCTTAAGTGTTTGACGTCAATAATGAATGACTCTTACATTTTTCTTCCTTAGCATCCGTGGAAATTAACTCAGCTGAATTCAGCTGAAGAGAAAATTAGACATCTTTAGCAACACAAGAATCATGGGGGATCAACTAAACATGGTGTATTGAAGCCATAGGGGAGCTCCACAAGGGTTGGCAGTAGGTGGTATACCCCCTGACCACCAAGGCAGTACGTTAAACAGATCAGAGATAAGCTTTTGGAGATTTCTGGAGCACAGTCAAACCTCCCTCCGCATGGGGCCTGCTGGAGAGCATTAAATCTATTACAGTAATGGTATAATGCCTGAACATTGCCTTAGTAGGCCAAACGTGAGTCACACAGGTCTCTGTGGTAGCATGTACTTGGCCAGTGCAAGGTTTTGAGTTCACCATCCTGTGTGTGATTGTATAAAGTGAAGAAGTACATTGTCACCCTCATATTAAAACCTTGTAACTTGGAGTAATAACCTTGTAACATTTCACCACAGCAAGCTACAACACAACAGTCATTCGAAGTCAAATTATTTCAGGAACAGCATAGTGATTTTCAGCAAATTGGAACAAGAACTAGATTGCATTTGTGTGAGAAAATGTGAAATGTGATTGCGTGGTTGCTATGAAACCAGTGTTTGGAGATTCAAACATTAGAGTGATGGGCAAAAAAAGTTTGTGTTAAACAAATCTGTTCACAGCGGGGATTCAAACCAGCGCTCTTCTGATTCTCTTTAGCACTTTATCTGCTGTACCACCAAGGAAGCATTAAACTGCTGTCTAGTCTACCAAGCCATTTATGATTAAGGACAGCTGAAAACGGGTGAAGCGAACCACTCTCACCCGAAAACAGGTGGGTAAACACACACTGCTGCATTCAATGGCTGATTCATTTTAATTAAACCACATAAGGCCATAGCTTTGACGTCCCAGACTCTCTCTCCGACACACTCGACCACCAAAATCATTTTTTTAAAATGGTCAATAGTCCTGACTTAAGAAGAACAATAGTGTTACCACTTCTGCAATCACACTACTAAACAATTCAACCGATCGGTTACCTTATTTGTGTGATGGCTTTGAATGTGGCTCACCCAGTCAGTCTTTTTATTACCTTCCCTGTATGTTGCCATTTGTGGAGATATGACGTGGTCTTACAACAATTATATTTAGTAATATAATATTTAATAAAGAAAATTTGATCCTAGATGTTTAGAGGAATATTGTACTGTAGCAGAAATGTACCTGAATCTGTGTAGTCTGTGATAAGACAGGCCTCCTAGCACTGTTGTACATTACTGTGCAGTAAAAGCTCCCTAAGTGAGCACGCTGAATTACTCCCTGTCCAAAAGTGCAAGTCCCTTTTCCCTTTGAGGAGTAAGCCAAGGTGACATTGAGGGATCGGAACGGACGACTCTCACCCGGTCGCTAGATTAAACCTGACCCTGCGTGTTCAACTTTAACCTCATAAAAATGGCCCAGCTACTCATTAGTATATGTAACATCTGCAACAGGGATGATGACCCCATGGTAATGACAGACATATGGTCATATGAATGAAATGTGTTATTGCGACCTCTGGTCCTATGTGCCTGTAATTACATATAGGTTTTAACAGGTGTGTGCTATGAAATTGCGGATCCTTGTGTATGGTGCTCTATTTCGGAGATTAGGGCATTCCTATTGGTCCAGGACGAGCAAAGTTAATGTAAACCTGGCTCTCATTTGACATCTCAGCATGCATTCCCACCAACTAGAGCAAACCCAGAATCTATCGAGTGAACATTTACTGTTTAATGTTCAAATCTTGTTGCCTCATGAACTGTGACAGTAGCGATCTAATAAACGGCATATCAGGGACCATTGCCATTTATTTTATAACCTTTTTGTCCTATTGTTTGTTCTGTTTAACTTTCTTGGAGAATGACAGCTGCCCTTCATAAAGAACAGATTAATAGAAATGGTCTAAAATGATCTCGGGCCATTAACCTATGTTGAAAGTTCAGAAAGTACAACAATAATCTGCAATTATTGCTAATAAAATATTTTAAGCTTTACTTGCAATTATCTTTACGGAGTAATAGCTTGTGTTGCATTTTTAAACCAATTTCATTAAACTGCTGAGTACAATTCTGAGAACCAATTAAAGCACTAAAACCAACAACAGTGGTTGGATCACAGTAGAATTTCTTTGCTCCTATTTGTCACACTGAAAGTCAGTGGAACTGTTACCAGTAGACCACTGAAATGAAGGTCCTTATCAGTAACTTATACATCTTAACATACACAAGCCTCGGGTGCTCTTCTCTCTATCTGCATCTCATCTCTCTTCCTGTTTGCCTCGATCTCATCTATACAGTCTTGCCTAAGGTGTGTTTGTGGAAACCCTGCCCAGCCCTGACCTTTCCTGACACTTTACAACTTTGGCTATTCAGAATCAGAATCAGAAAACTTTATTGATCCCGGAGGATATTGCTTATGTCACGACTGCACAGACACATAGAGACACAGAGACAAGAACAATATAACAAAGAATGTCTAAATAAATCCAAGAAAAAACTCAATCTGAAATGCACCAGGCTATATATACAAATGCTGGGTTTTAATATTGTAGATAAGAACAGTTAAGTGAATTACTAATAACACAAATGGTGGTTAGTAGAATGTTATTGCACATAGTAGAGCTCAGTAGTGCATAAATAATTCTGACATAAGTAGTGATATTCACATGGTAAGACTTTGGCACATAACAAGATATTGCAGATTATGATAATGCTTTATCACCCAATAAGAACACTGAACAATATTACACATGGTGGACTATTGTACTTAATAGCAAGATAATAATGTTATATGAAATATAGCATATAAAGACTTATGAAGAACAATCTGACACTTACAAAGCTGTGATTAGAATAAAAGTGAATTACTAATATGATGGAAATCCCTTGGAGAGTTCTGTTTAGGAGCATTCCTAACTCCTAACTTTTCAATGATATCCAAGTCAGATGCCTTGAGGCACGAAATGTGCTACAGGTTAGGGAAAATTAATAAGGTTTTTACAGAAATAACTATAGAACTCCATTGACTACATACCATAGATTAACTTGGGGGGATAGCTGTGAAAAAGTGGAAGTGAAGCCAGCCACTAAGCCAGTGAGCCACCCAAGTTATCCACTACACCAACCAAACAATATACACAAGTATTATAAGTGGTTACAAAACAAGTATTTTCCAACATGTACTATGTTAATGACATTTTTGTTACCTATGTTGTGTAGTGTTTAATGCTTTTGAGTTTTGTACAATGTTCATGTTCTATACAGCTGTCAGCACAAAATCTCCATTCTTTCCTTTCAACTCCATTAATCTGTTAATGTGTGATTTTAAGGATGAACAGACGTTTTCCTTCTTGCAAGGTTGTTTCTTTTTTTCTGAGAGAGAGATGACAAACCTGAACTTTTGAAAATCATCCCTAGACTCTTAATCACAGTCAGTCGTACACTTAACATGCCCCTTTTAAAAGAAAGATATGGAATTAAATAAGCAAAATTCCAATAAATCAATCAAGACTGGACTCAACATAACAGTGTATCTTAAAACCATTAACAACTCCTTAGAGCTGAAAAAAGCAATGAATGCAGAGATACAGTAGCAATGCACCAGCCATTTATCACAGACAGGAAAATGCTCTTCAGCTTCAGCTGAGTCAGTAATTGCTGTAAAATAGTTGTTGTAATGAAAAAAGAGCAACTTGGAGAGCGTGATTTATGATGGTGAGAATGCCGGTCAGCTAATAATTCAAGGTGTTGCTGTGAAATGAGTGGTTTTCTAATGATACAGAGCACAGCTAATGGTGCTGTAATTAACTCACAGCCCCACTGTGTCTTGCTGTAGGAGCGCTATGCGTTTCCTCAAGGAGGAAACTACTTTAGAGAAAGTATGTTGAGTAACTGGCGGACGATATGGCCTTTTCAATAATAATAAAAATAATCATAAGAAGAAGAAGAATACTGTGGTGGGCTGGCGCCCTGCCTTAAAACCCAGGATAAGCCCCAGGATAGACCCGCGAACCTAGTAAAGATGAAGTAGTTACAGAAAATGAATGAATGAACAATAATAATAATAATAATAATAGTAACAAAATTATTATTATTATTATAATTATAATAATAATGATGATAATACTTGAATTCAGACAATGACCTTGAATGTGGAATGTGGAATCTAAGACATCATGGAAACTGGCAATAATAAAATTGCTTAATAAAGGTACCAAATGATCATTTAAAGAAAACACTTTTGGTTCTAATCTGCTTCTTGTATGTGTAATATATTAAGCAAGAATATATTTATTTTGGATCCAGATTAACTGCACGTGTCTCCAATGAAACATCTGGGCCGAAATAAAAAGCAAGAAATCTAAGAAGACTTTCTGTAAGAATGATGTTTTTTGAGCTATGAAAATGTCTAAATAAAATCTGTCTGGAAATGAAACAAGGCTTGCATACATAGCATGTTTCAGGGTAGAAGTTGTTGACATTTGGTGTATCTTCCTGAACTAAATTGCAATGATTTAAAAACAATAAATGATTTAACAATAAAATATACATTTATCAAGCTTATGAGCCATGTTGTTTCCTCACAGCTGGGCTGTTATTTTTCTTGGGTGAGCAAATTTAATGAATCATATTTTAATGGGTGTGTGTGCAAAGCTTGTAACACTTTTGGGACTGATTTTGCCACTTCTGGAACCCAAACAAACAAGAGAGCTGTGTGGATGAGGATTTCTTCTCATTATTACTGTCCTCTACTTTGCTTTGAATACCTGTTTGTCATGCAAAAGGCTCTGGGAGAAAAAATAGCTTTTAGTGTCAATTATGTTAATTTCCTTTCTTTGTGAGCAAAGACTGGCCACTTATAATGATGCTAATATTGTACATTTTCATATGACAGTATAGAAACTGTAAAAACAAATGATTTAACTGCATTTTGTAGCACTGTCAGGCTTTACACTCTAAATCAATTAATGTATGTGGTTCTTCCATTTCCAAGGAAGAACCACTCTTTATATGTATATAACCCCTCTCTATACCCCTCTATATCCCTCTCTCTCTCTCTCTATATATATATATATATATATATATATAAAGAGTATAGTGGCCTGGTGGTTAGAGAGTTGCCCCTGTGATCAGAAGGTCCTGGGTTTGAATCCCAGGACTGCAAGTGGCACCACTGAGGTGTCTTTCAGCAAGGTACCATCACACTGCTTCACTTGGTGAATGGGTTAAATGGAAAGAAATAATTTCACATTGTGTGACTAGAAGGCGCCACTTTACTTACTACAAAGCATTAGTGGAAAAAAATAATCTTGACAAAAATGTCATTTTCTACATGACATGCAAATGTAGCATACAACCATGACACACTGATGAAAAGAATTACTTTGCTGAAACCCCACAATTGCTAAAGCAAGGCAAAACCATTGAGTTTTTTTATAAATTGGAGGACAGGCACACATGTCACAGTTTCAAAAAGACATTTGTGAATAAATACATTCTGAACCCTTCATTTTGCACTTTTTAGTGGATAAACCTGGTTGCTAGGATGCAACAAAGCTTGGCTATGTTTGTCTATTTTTTTTTTAATCACTGGTGCTGCATCAGCAGTGATTCAATGACTGGCAATGTCTTCGTGATTTGAAATTGTGTAATATGAAAGCAGATTGACATACTGTCAATGTTTGATCATAGCTTTTGCAAAATACTTTGCAAAATTCTATACCGCAGCTAGTTCCTCAAAAAAAAAAAAGTCATATGCCACATATGCTGGATCAGCAGAAGGGAAATACCACACATAATAATTGTAAGTAAAGGTCAGATAAGAGTCAGTAATATCTCACACTCAAACTCAATACCACAACTCAAATTCATTTTACTGACTGCATTGTAAACAATGAAGGAGACCACGCCTATAATCTTGAACAAAAGCTCATCGCCAGTTGACAAAGCAACAAGCCGTATTCCTCCTCACCCTTCCTATGAGTCCTACTCAAGGCAGCAAAAACTAAAATGCCATTCTAAAACACTATCTAGACAGAATGTCAAGCAGGTATCCCAACTGATAACCTCCTCTTCCTCAGACAGAGTAGGTCAGGTCAAGACAAATGAGGAGCTACTGACTTGCTGCTCTTCCACAGAGCTGCAGCACCTGCCAGGACATTTAGATTTGAGCCCTATCCTACCAGATGGCCTGTCCTGCTGGTAATCCAGAACTTATCAGACCCTGGAGGTGGAGCATCAAACAGAGATGATAACGAGCAAACAGACAGACAGTACTTTTCCTAGGATAGCTGCACTACAAAGGAAGAATAAGCTTATACTGGTTTTCTGTTTTGTTTAGTAAAATAGGAATACTAAGTCCAACTGTCTTAAGTGTTGACTATTGAGGTTATTAGTCATCAGTCTGTACCAAGATTCTGTTTATGCTTTTTTATCCAATTTTACTTGTTTTAGTCTACTTGCTCTGAATTTCCATCAAGTGCACCACAGGTCTTTCGTGGAAAGTCCCTGGTTCAGACAAGATCTGTCAGAGAATTCTTTTCAAGATATTCCTCTGATATTCCTAATGCATGTCTCCTCATGAGTCAAAGGAGGCCAAGTTGGTACCAAAGCTGACGTGTCTCCATCAGTGGGATAACTACTTGTAAAGGATCCCAAAAAAGGGTCCTCTGAAGCAATGCCATAGGAAAGATCCTGGAGATCTACCACCCTGCCAAGTTTAATTCCAGCCCTAATCTAACACACCTGATCCAGTATCTGAATTTTAGAGCCAAATATGCTGGATCTAAACTCTCCAGGGTGGACCAGGATTAGGCACCCCTGCCATATGGGAACCATTTTGGTTTCCCAACGGTCTCTTCAGTGTACGTTTAACCAAAGAATTGTTTTTTAAACAAATGGGACATGTGAAAAACCTTCTTTTCAGGTTTAAAGATCCTCTACATAACATGAAAGTTCTAATCTCATTGAAGAAACAGCTAAACCCAAGCCGAGAAACATTTTGGAACCTTTACATGCTTAGGAAAGAAGTTGAAACTTTAATAAGATAAGATAAGAAAGAACTTTAATAATACCGAGGAAAATTCTTGTGTCATCAACATGCTCAGTGCATGTTAAGGATGAAAAAAAAAGAATAAAAGATAATAAGGGATTAAAAATAAAAAAGAAGACAATAACCAATAGTGCAACACAGTGATGAGAAGGTTTAGTTTCCTGTACCAGCACATCAGTCCTGCAAAATGGCTTATGAAAGTGGGTCAGTGTTAATGCAATAAAAATAAATGCAATAAAATAAATAGCAGCAGATTATATGGTAATGAGATTAACATTCAATAACATTCAGTCAGTTCACAGATTAAACAGTTGAAAAATCTCATTATGTACTATGTAGTAAAACTGAACATTTCTTGACTTTGTATTAAAATCCTAAAGGCTCTAATGATTTTATTTCATCCAGTAGGCAGTATGGTGAAGATTGATTTAGCTGTTTTAATTCAATTCAATTAACAACCTGGAAATTTCACCAGCTCAACACATAGGAATATACACATATATCAGTTTCACAAAAATGACTCAGTGAGTGCCTAAACCAACAAATCAAGGGCCAGTGTTGGAGTAAACTTGAGTGGGTAAATAATTCCATGTACTCTCTTTGTAATGTATTTGGGTTGGCACACATGACCTAACATTTGTGTCCATGAATGTAATGACCCTAAGAGTAGAAGAGAACATTGTGGTTTTCCCTCCATCCATTTTACACCATTACTAATTTCCACCACAGCCGCAAGACACCAAATTTGCTCTGACTACAGAGTTGGCAGAGCTGACACTCAAGCAAATAGCCATGTTAAAATCCTAAAACAGAGTGGGGAGAAATATATGATTGGGAAAAAAACAGCACAGATTGCTCTGGCAATAGCAAATACAAAAACACAGTTGTAAACTCTAAAACCCCTAAATCTTCCTGTTTACAATTTTTGATACTACAGTTAACCACTGACACCACTGTACACTCTTAGAATAAAGACGCCACAAATGGATTTTCTGCTTTCATTTTTTTTTCAGAAGATTTCAATGGTTTTTATTGTGAGATTTGCATGTGGACATTTTGAAAGTTAATGAACCTTCACAGAATGTACAGTTGCACTAACAAATTACTTTTTTACTATATCTGAATGAAGAACCATTCAGGAACCTTTATTCCTCGGAGAGTGGCTACCTTGCAGGTAAAGCCTTTGTAGAATGCTTCTGCATCTTAATACTCTCACAGAACATGATTTATTTTAATCAACTCTTCGCTATATGGACAAAAGTATAGGGACACAACTGTCTTTCAGTTACTTCCAGTGAAGGACAATCTTAATGCTTCAGCAGACCAAGACATTTTGGACAACACCATGCTTCCAACTTTGCAGACACAGTTTGGGGAAAAACCTTTTCTATTCCAGCAGGACTGTGCCCCAGTGCACATGCAAGCTCAATAAAGACATGGCTGGATAAGTCCAGTGAGGAAGAACTTGACTGACCCACTCAGAGTCTTGACCTCAACCCCATCCAAAACCTTTAGGATGAACAGGAACAGAGATTGTGAACCAGGCCTTCTCGTCCAACATCAGTGCCTGAACTCATAAATGGTCTACAGAATGAATGGGCACTGGAATGTCAAAAAAAGGTCATGTAGAGACCAAAGTTGTCTCTTTTGGTGTTCTTTTGATTAGTAGAAGAGGCTTGTTTGGATGTCTTTAGACTCAGCCATGTTAACAAACTCTCACCAGCTGCCTTCTAAGTGCACCACAGGGGCCTGAGGAGGTCTTTGAACAAGTAAGCTGGGGGACATAGCCAGTTTTACAACATGAAGGAAAATGGTTTTGCATACTTACATGCTAGCACTGGCTATCCCAATCTTCTGTGCAGCACTGCATGTACACCGATCAGCCACAACATTAAAACCACCTGCCAAATAAGCATGGTAGTTAGGGAGTTGCCCCTGTGATCAGAAGGTCATGGGTTTGATTCCCAGTACTGCCAGTGGCACCACTAAGGTTCCCTTGAGCCAGGTATTGTCCCCACACACTGTTCCCAATGTTTGGCAGCCCACTGCTTCTCTCAGCTGAATGGATTAATTACAGAGGACTCAAGTAATTTCCTCTGGGATCAATAGAGTATATTACAAAATTGTGTAGGTCCTCATCATGCGACCAAAACCCTGATCCATTGAGGTATGGCACCAGGATGCTATGATCATATCCTATAAGACGCTAGTCCAGTAAGATGCATTTTTTGTATGGCAGGGAACAGTAGAAGGGCTCCTTATAGTCGAAAGAGTCAGTCCTTAGGGAATACCTTTGTCACAAAGGGGTGATGTCAGAGTAACATCCACATGAATGCGAGGACCCAAGGTTTCCTTGCAGAATATGCGACTCTAATGATGGAATGAGCGTTATATACTTTACCTGTCGGTGGTTTTATTGTTGTGGCTGATCTGTGTATGGTCCAAACAAGAAACCTTTAGGTTTGCTGATGCTTAACTTAACTAGAGCTTCTCAAAGTGAACTTTCTTGTCATCTCAACCACATACAAGTATACAGAGAGACGAAATGGCAAAGCCCAGGTTCCTCAGTGTACGTACAGTGCAACAGACATAAGACATTGTGAAACTAGCAAAACAGTGCAAATAAGAAGTATAAAATAAGGTAAAGGTGAGATTTAACCATTACCTTTCATCCAAGCACATTTTATAACCTCCCACTACTTTTGTTATTATTATTTATACACTCTCTGAAAATCTTCACAATGTGTAAATGTTTCAAAAAAAAAAAGAACAAATATAAATGATTCAAACTACAATAAAGTTCACAATGTTCATTTCCTTCATTTATGAAGCATCTTTTCAGAGATTTTGTCCCGAATCATTGAAGGAAGTGGAATCAAAGTCAAGTGATCCTTTACTATGTGTCTTCGAGAGTTTGTAATATATTGACCCATCTCACTCGCAAAACTATTCAAGCACATAAAAGTTAACGAGAGCACCTTCTGGGTCAGTGGCCTGTGGCCCTGGGAGCGGGGCTCTGCGTGTTCTCTTTGAAGCACGATCATTTAGTCTAAGGCCGCTCTGCTGCAGCCATGGCTCCGGGCCAGAAGAGCAGGTAACAAGCCTTTCCCACACAGCCTGAGAGCGCACTCACACTGCTAACGTCCTGACTCAGCGATAGCTAGCTTTGAATGAGGAAGGAGAATAAAATGCAAAGAGCTTCAAAGCAGTTTTCTGGTTACGGGTCATGACAAATGCTCTCAGGTGGAAGCGCAGCTAAGTCTTTTCCTTTGCACGAGGACATGAAAAAGGCTTCGGTGTCATTTTGATGATGGGCGCCTTGCTGTAGTTATAGGTGAGCGCAGTGGGTCTGGTACCTAAAATTATTTATCGTCTGTCATGTTTTAGCAAGGTATCACCAGATGCTTCCTACTCTAGTTGACTCAACTCGCCTCGGCATAAGAAACGCAAACAGCCCCCAGGAATCCTTATCATGATTAGGCCCTGAATAGCTTGTCTGTGGGCTGTGAGAGAGGTCATCTGGGTAATGAAGTCATAAGTCATCTGGTAGTGATAGTTTAATTGTCGGGTGTTAATAAACATCTCCGTTCTGTGTAGCAGAAAGTGTTAGCACAGGCTAATGTGCACTCCTGGGGGTTATCTCAGGGAAAATCTGGGTTCTTATTATTATGCTGACTTATTATAATTTCTAAAGTGTTGTGTGTGGGCATAGATGAGCAAGCATGCCTCTTATCTATATTTAGGTACTTGAGAGGCCACGTCCTCTGTACGTTTGTGTTTACCACTACTGTTTGTTGACTGTTTCTTTGATCAAGTCTTTGTCCCATCTCCTAGATCTCACCTTTCTGAACTAAATGCATGTAAGCTCTTGTCTTTTTCCTCTTTTTCATCATAATTTTCATGGCTTTCATGTGATTATTATGATTCTCGTCTGGTGCGCATGATGGCCACCTTTCAGGATACTGGTTTTCAAGGTGCTTTCCTCTCTTAAAGAGTTTTTTACCTTTAATTTCTGGTTCCTATCATTGTTTCTTCCTCATGCTCTCGGAAGTTCTTCTCAGCGCCTGTTCACGTTCTTATGAAGTTTTCCATTCTGTGTCTCCCCCCAAAGTGTGATTTCTCTACGCTCCTCTGGATATTTCTTGTCCTTTTGAGTCACGCTCTTAGGAAGTTATTCATTTGGATAAGCCTTTTGAATATGGGTTACTTTTACTGTTTCGTCCTCATGCTCTTAGGAAGTATTTTCTTTCTGAGTTTCAGTTCCTCTAAGCATTTCATCATCCTCAGCTTGCTCAGTAGGGTGCCAGACCCAGATTTCTACGCAGCTTTGTGACAACATCTTTTGTAAAATGCCGTCTACAAAACAATTTCAGTTGAATTTCTAAACATAACCACGTGTGGGTCTGCAGAAACTCAATTTGGGAAATTTCGTAGATCGAATGCCCTGAAAGTCTGGAAACTGGTACAGTGGTTTGTAGAAGTTTGGATGCCTCATCTACAGTCTGCGCTGAACCAGTATTCGTCGCCCTCATTTTGCCTTCAGCTTTTTTCCACTGAACACAGCACTCAGTCCCACGTTTGCCATTTTGGAAGCTAAACAATAGTCGCTTGTCAAGTGCTGATATCGGTAATAACTATTTACTAGAGTTGTGGCGATGCTTCACATGTGAAGTCATCAACGCTGTAATCTGATTTTCCCAAAACACATGACAAAAATTGTCTTGGTTTTGGGGGGAATGTGTGGACAGATTTTTTATTTGAGGCTGGAGATATTTCTGCACTTTTTGCGTTGTTTCATAAGTCTCATTTGCCAACATTTTTATGATGCTTTGATGCGTTTACCGCCATCTATTGGTTTATGTCAAGAAAATGAGCTTGCCAGACTGTTAAATAAAAGCATTTTAATGCACCAGTTAAAACATCTCAGCTGGCAAATGCTAAGATCCAGTTTACAATAAATTAATAAATAGCCTACCAATCCATTGCAAGGCACAAGTGTCAACATTTCCTGGATAAGAGTCCTGAAACAGTCTCCACAGCCAAAGGTCTCATCACATGGAGCAGATTAACCACGCTTCTTGTTACCTTGAATTAAACCCAACAGACACTGTGCAGTAAAATATTTTTGCAATATCATTTTAATCTTATTTGTATAATATTAACTTGATAAATATATTAGTGACTAAAATATTCACCACAAGTCTTTAGGTTGCTCAAAAACCTTTCAGTCAATGCTTTGTTTGAGAATAATTTTTAACTTTTTTGTGACGTGTGAGTGTGGAATCCTTTTAAAGTTGAAAGAATGGCCAAACAATGTAAGTTTCTATAGTGGTTGTGTAAGTTCAACTCATCAAGCAGCTATCTTTGTCACTCCATCTATGTTTTTGGCACATAAAAGCTGCTGTAGCATTTTTTTTTTACATGTTTTGGATTTACTTTCATACAAAGAACATTTAAAGAACATTTAAAGAATCTAAATTAGGACTTCGGGTATTATTTTATTCTTTGTCTCACACACTACCATACTGAGCAAGAATAAGAATACATGACACACACCAGTGGCCTATTATTGCTAATGCCATTAAATAAGGTTAGAGGGGTTTTTTCATCCCAGACAAGAACCATTAAGGGACCTTTGTTTGTTGACTTGGTGCAAATTGGATGGTCGTCCATGTTTGGTCACCCACTGGTGAGAAAGGTAATAGTCAAGGCACAATGCAACAAATTCAGGAAGTGAAAATGTGGGAGCTGTGGCCTATCTACTTCTATTTCAATCCAATCATGGCAAACAAACATGAGTTAAGGAAAAGCAAAAGGAAAAAAGGGGCTCGTTTCCCTCCCCATCCCGAAGGTAGGTGGCCTCTCTCTATGAGACAAATAAACTTCCTCCTCTCATCCCCTACAAAGATGTTAAACAGAGAACTAAAGGTCAGGCCAGGAGGTCATTTCACATATGGCAGAGCTATATGTCATGCCACTGATTCTGAACTCATGATCTGTGGCAATAGTTGTGTCTGTAAGCAGCTGACGTAGGGAACATCCCGAGGACGATCATAGTCTTCTGACAATTATTCATCAATTACTCAGCAATGGGTGGTTTCCTCACACCATGTTTGTTTGAAAAATGTACTCAAACCGACACCGTTTGCACATTTCTGTTGGAATGTTTAATTAAAAGGTTAAAGCGGCCCCATAAATTTGAATATGGTTAGAGAACATCGATCGCGGCTCGTAAGGAGAATGAAGTTTCCACTGGAATTCAGGACCCTCGAGAATCCCATTATTTGTTCAGAAACCATTACGTCTGTTGAATTAATTGCAATTTTGTTGTTGTCATTATATTATTGTTTGGACATTGCAACAATGTGAAGTGAACCTCAGTTGAAACCACAGTGGAAATTCATTAGGCCTCTGAGCACATGAACACTATAAACTGCTCGAAATTTCAAGCTCTACAAACAATAGTGTCAAATAAAGTGTCACGACTAAAACTCTGAAAGAAACCTTTGTAGCAGTCAGACCTTTTTTTTCAATGTTGGTGATTTAGTGTTAAATGTGCTTCATGTGTGCTTCCCCTCCAAATTTGGATATGACACATTTATCCAAACCTTCAATGAAACTTGGGCATTGTAGGGAAGCTGAGGATATGGAAGGTGATGGAGCACCATTCAGTACCTTTGGTAAATGAATTAGTCTTTCTTGGTACCAAACCTCAGTAATGGTATTTCAGCGATGTTCCAACATCTAGTGTAAATCCTTCTCAGAACACTAGAAACTGTTACTACACAACACCCCAATCAATACCTTTTTTATCAGAACAACCATTGGATAGACAGGTGTGTACAATCCATTGGCCATATTGGGCTAATTTCCTGAAACCTATAGTAATTTCTTCACCATTCTCAGGGCCATTTACTTTAAGACCAGGCCTTATCTGGGATCCCTCAACTACCAAACCAACCCCAACCCCACACCTGCATCACCTCCTCTCTGTTTTCTAGGAAATGTGTCTAGGGTGTGCTTGCTAGTATCTTCTGACAGGGGGTTTCTGTTGTCTGAGAAGTAGTGCCTCCAGGTATATTCCTTACAGGCACTCATAACCAAAATTCTTCCCACCTTGAGTCATAAAAGGTGAGAACAGCTGCAGTCTTCTTCACACTGTGTGTGGAACACCTTGGGTTACTGAACTCCATACCTATTGCTTACAATGGCTCATATCAAAAAAGGAGCATTTTAGAATCAGAATCAGACTTTACTGATCCCGGTGGAAATTGCTTATGTAATGACTGCAAGACACACCGAGACAGAGAGACAAAAAAATATAAAATATAAAGCCAATATTAAAATACACTATGCTGTATACAGAAATGCTGGATATAAATACTACAGATAAATAACACAGTTGAGTGAAATCTACTGGCAAAAATGATAGATTGAAGTAAGTTATTGCACATAGTAGAGAATCCGGTAGTAATATTAAGTAATAAAAAGTCATATTGACATAATTAGATATCTACTGCTAACTTAAGTCCTCTTGGCCTGCACATATTACTGCATATGTCAGTGTTTTCTTAACATTAAGCACACCTGGTTTGACTCATCCTTAAATAAAGGAGCTCTTAAGAAGTTTACAGTGGGATTAGTCAAGTAAAGAAAAGGCCAACATGTGGAGATTCTCCGATACTAGGAAACACCATTTTACAAACATTTAGTAACGTCATAGTACATACCTTGACTTTCTCGGTTCCCCGATATGGTCCACAGTTTACCTTCTTTAAAGATTAACAAAAGCTGGAGACGACCCTGAAAAATGAATCTGAAGATGAATATTTCGTATTTTGTGCAAGTTCTCATGTATTATGTTAGCCAACATTTCACCTATCTCATGACTGCCTGTATCATGAAGGCTTTTCAGACATCATAAAGCTTCAAACCACTTTAAGAAATGACATTCAAAGATTTTAAAGATCTTTCAATTTCTGAATATTATGCTGCTAGTAAATTAACCTTTGTTATGGCATATTACAGCAAATCAGTCAGTATTTGACTTTATTCAATTCTTTTTTTCAGTTATTCAGTTTATTTTTTGTTGTTATTTGTTGTTTTTGTGTTTTCTGTCTTAAGAGAAATGCAAACAACCTTTTGATATTCTCTTTAGGGTTCTGGGGTAAAGGCCACTAGCCACTGTGATTACAGGCACATCAGATATGGAAAGATCCATAACATTAGCTTGGTTACCAAAAGCATGGTAGAAATGACTAAAGCATTAACTGGCACAAAACTGGTGTCTAACGAGCATAAGCAAGTCACATAACAGGCGGATGACAGCACTTTTAAGTCATTTTTGGGCCCTGATTTATAAGAATTATTGTAAATTTGAGCAATAATCTTCAAGGGCCTGTTTTCCCAAGACTAGGTCTTGTCTTGGACTGCACTTTCTTAACAGAGATTTTCCACTGAAAGAAAATGTAGCCATTGGGAATGTAATCATGTAATCACTGGTAACCAGCCCTATACACCAGTCAGCCACAGCATTTAAACCAATGACAAGTGAATGACATTGATTATCTTGTTACAATTCCATCTATTAAGTGGTCGGATATACAATCTATTGACAAAACTATTGGGACGCCTGACCATTACACCGACAGGGACTTTAATGACATTGCATTCAAATACATAGACTTTAATATGGAAATGCCTTGGGTCCTGGTGATTCTTTGGATGTAATTTTGACACGTACCACCCACCTAAACAGACTAAATATGCCCTCATGTCAGCGGCCTCTTTCAGCAGCATAACCTACTCTGCCACGCGGCAAAACGTTTTTGGGAATGGTTTGAGGAACATGACCAAGAGTTCACGCTGTTGGTTTGCCCTCCAAATTACCCAGATTGCTGTCCATTTCTACTGAAGCAGGCTTAGTGCGGGATCTGAAGACTTCAGTAACTTCAGTGCATCATCTGTTCATCACTATGAAACTAAAATATAAGCTATAATAATCTAGAATCTTGTATGCAACTGAAGAGCAAATTTCCAAAACTCACTCAGACCATATTTTGTGATTTTTTTCGGTAATACTACTATTGGCATATTTTTACATGACCTCTTTATGTGCAATAGTATAACCAACCAAAACTCACTCAGTCCTTGCATAATACACGCTAAAAGATTGGGTCTATTTCCAAAACTCACTCAGTTCACTCGCAAAGTCGTGAGCGGTACTTACTTACAGGTCTCCCATGCGGTAGATCATAAACAGTCATTGACTCTGTGCCATGTCATGTAGTAGGATATCAATATTAAACTTGTACATTATTTTGTGACATTGACTACTTATTTACTTAAAAATTGTTTTCATTATATTTTTAAAACAAATTTGACCATACGAAAATGTGCTGGAGTTGCACTTTAGAAACAGGCATTGAAAAATGACAAGTAACTGTAAAATTTCAGTTAAAAACATTATTTCCTTTCCAATAGGTAAAACAAAAAAAATGCTTTTGGACTGAGTGAGTTTTGGAAATTTGCTCTTCAATTATGAGTGTTATGGGCTCTCAGAAGGTGGACCCTCATAAGAAAGCTTTGGGTTTAACGGGGTAAAGCTGTGACTGTTACATTAAGATGGGGCCCAAACTCAGGGGGTGGTAGATCTGAGTTAGTATAAATGGTGTGCTGTACATGGGTAACTGTATATCTAATAAAGATGGAGACCATGCTAGGACCATACACCCCGTTGAGCTGGGACATGCCCTCCAGCATGTGAGCCTGAACTAGTAGATCTGGGGGTCATCAGTGCTTGCGTCAAGAGTGCCGCACACTAACAACTGACAGATGTAGCCACTTCCTCCTGCTGCCTGACCAAGGGGGGTAGAGTTTAGAGAGAGCTAGAGAGAGTTTACTATTCAGTTTAGTGACACAAGGGTAAAGAAAAAGGATATACGGTAAATCAAGAGAAAAGGTCAGACAATTTTTATTCTCTTGCTATAAGGACCAAGAGGTAATACATGTTTGGTGTGAAGATTATTATTTACTATTACTAAAGTCATGATCATTTAAAATATGTCAGCATTTAAAACCCATGGAAACAAATTACATTAAAACAGATGAATGTAGTCATTCTTTAAAAAAAAAACAACACATAGATGTTCCTATAATGTTTAGTGACTGGATCACCATTCATCCCATTTAGGCTGAGTGGGAGGCATGGCCTATCTAGGGTGTATTTACCCACTGTGCATATAGAGCCTTAATCAGGCTTTGAACTTTAGGTCTATGTCCAAAAACTGGCCAGGGCCTTTTTATCACAGCCTAATATGACCATCATCCAGTTTTGAATCCAAAACTGACTCAAGCTGGCCTATCCTAATTCAACATGGCAAATAAAAATCGACAGAATATTGTCAAGCAATCACATAGTTAGAATAACCTTAATTTGACTATATATATATAGTTGTTTTCAAACATCAACAATTAAACATTGTTCCAGATATTCCAACTATCCATCCATTATCTGAACTGTTTAGCAGGTCGCCAGTCCATTTATGCAAACATTCACACCTAAGGGCTAAGTAGCATCCTCTAGCCAGGATAACCTTTCATTATGTGCTGTTCACACAATACTGAGGGTCTAGAGCAAGAAATTATCCTTCATTCGTTTAAACTTCAAGTTCCATTTCATTATGTAGAACATAACACATATAACACATAAGCAAAGAAATTGGGGCCAAACAAATCTGAATAGAAACATACTTTTGGCTGTCCTATAACAGGCTTGACTGTACTCTCCTGAATCAATTCACTAAAGAGCAAGTGGCCATTGTCACTCACCATACAGTGTGACCAATGTGTGAGATTCATCTCTGTGTTTAACCCATCAACCCGAGTGCAACAGGGGGCAGCCAGCGACCCACCCCCCAGGGAGCCTTGTGTGGAGGCCTTGCTCGAAAGTGCCTCAGTAGTGTCACTGGCAGTCCTGGGATTCAAACCCACAGCCGTCCGATCACAGGGCAACTCCCTAACCGCCAGGCTCGGTGCTAAATTTTAGTGTTTGACTCCAATGTCTGCCCACTGTACTGCACTGTAATACTGCACTGTTATAGTCTCCCTGCTGTGTCCCCCCATAGTATTTTTGTATTTTTATATTTTGTTTTTTAGGTATTGTACATTCTGAGATATATTTACATACATATATGTTTAATAATTCATTCCCCCCTTTCTATCCTCATTGTTGCTCTGTGCTGTGTTATATGTTGCACCGAGGGTCCAGCAGGACAATATTTCGTCTGACTGTGTACTTAATGTTTATGGTTGGAATGACAATAAAGCTCTACTTGACTTGACTTGATTGTGGAAGATTAAACACCAGTATCAGGTGAACTGGAAAACAAAAACCGTAGGAAACACGACCTGCTAAAAGTAAGCGATGAAGCTGTGAGAACCCGAACGTAACATCTGAGCCTGACCTGACATGAGCCCATTTGGATTAGATAAATATTTCAAGCTAGTGTGCTGTGTGTATTAGCACAACTGGGTAGAAAACACTCACTATGGGACAGATCTCATGTGATCTAAACATAAATGAAAATGCAACACCCTGTTAGAGGCTTTTTCTGGGACATTTCTGACGCTGTCTTGTGGTCACTTCATGCTCAAAATGTTTTTGGTCTGAGCTGGCTGGGCAAAGCGTAAACAAACTTATGCTTTTAGGACTACAGAAGGAGGCTGTAGGAACTCCTAAGATATCTTTTCTACAACTACACAAACAGAGCTGCAATCCATCCTAATGACTGCAAGTTATTAAGTGGGATTCCAGTGGAAATAATGGACAGGAAACAGTTCTTGTTAAACTAGTTCATTTGGCAGCCATCTGTTTTTTTTCTGAGAGTATAATTATTTGTCAGCTTACAATAAAAGTACATTTTAATAAGCTGGTAAAATGTGAACATTATTTCAATAACTGTTGGTGCAGAAACAAGAAGGTCAAGTCTGACATAATGCTAGATCTATGCATTATCTTTATCAAGCCTCAAATTAGGCTTGAGGAAATAGACCATGTTATTGGTGGGGTTTATTTGACTTGTAGAGGAGCCCAAATGTCATCACAGTGGTGTTTGGCACACTCTTGCTAATTTAGGCTTGAATTCATTGGTTTGTTGCCCGGGCTTGCAATCAGTTGCACATTCTTATTTGCACTTACACTGTCCTCTTTTGTTTTTCTTTTTTATGTAGTACTTGCTGTATATATCCTCACAGTAACATATGTAATAGGCCGGTACTCTATGTACTGCATAAAAAAGATTCACACAATAGCCATACTATTAGACATATGTTATATTCACTATATGGGCACCAGCAGGGACTTTAATGACATTGCACTCAAATATATAGACTTGGAGTTGGTCCCCCCTTTGCAGCTATAATAGCTTCTATTCTTCTCTGAATGCTTTCCACAAGATTTTGGAGGCCTGGCTCGCAATCTCTATTCCAATTCATCCCAAAGGTGTTGGATGGGGTTGAGGTCAGGGCTCTGTGTGGGCCAGTCAAGTTCCTCCACACCGGACACATCCAGCCATGTCTTTATGGAGCTTGCTTTGTGCACTGGGGCACAGTCATGCTTGAATAGAAAAGGTTCTTCCCAAAACTGTGTCCACAAATTTGGAAGCATGTCATTGTCCAGCATGTCTTGATATTCTGAAGCATTAAGATTGTCTTTCACTGGAAGTAAGGGGCCTCGCCCAACCCCTGAAAACATACAGGTCTGTCCCAATACTTTTGTCCATATAGTGTACATTGTTGCACCCAAAGTGGTTGGATATTAAAAACAGTGATTTCACACTGATAGTTTCTATTCTGTTATCTCTGATTGTTCCCAGAGAGAGTCATGCTGATACTATGAAGCAAGACAGTTTTGTCTCAAACTCAAGGTCTGGCAAATAAGCAGTAAGACATGTCTGATGACTCTTGTATAGGGAATGCATCTGTCTGGGAGTCCATTAAAGAAATAAAGCGGATGACTGTGTTGGTTTGAAGGATATTGAGGGATGAACCATGCTTACTCAGAGGCAACACTGTAGGATGTTCAAGTCGATGGGAACCATTCCTGACCCAGACACTGGGTGTCAGGTTGCCTCATTTATCTTGAGAATGGATTTCCCCACCAAGCTTTCACTTCAAGCACAAGGTGTGTGTCACAGCTTATAAGGCTGTTTGGTTTTGTGCTGGGCTGTCTACCAGCATATATTTTTCTTTCACATGTTACACACACCCATATAAACGTGCCAGCAAGGGCTGTTTGGAGCACAGAGCCACCTTTAAAGAACTTTCGACTGGATGGCTCTTTCAAACCTCGGGAAGGATAAGGGAGCTCGTTTTATTGGCCTCTTTGTCAACCTTTGATATGTGAGGACTCACACTCTCACCAGTGCTACACACGTATCATGAAAAATACCATGTTGTTATCACTGTTGTGCTGCAGCGATCCACCACTTGATTAATCTCTAGTCATTGGTGGTTCTTTCCATTGAGAAACAAGAACAAGAATGGCTGACAATTGTAAACCTATAGGGGTGGTTTCCCAGATAGGGGTTAAGCCTAGTCCTGGACTACGCAGTAGTATGAATGGAGATTTCCCATTGAAAGAGAAGTATAGTCCAGGACTACTCTTAATCCCTGTCTGGGGAACCAGCCCATAGAGTGTATCTACACTGATCAGCCACAACATTAAAACCACTGACAGGTCGAGTGAATAACATTGATTATCTTGTTACAACGACACCTGTAAAGGGTGAGATATATCAAGCAGAAAGTGAACAGACAGTTTTTGAAGGTGATGTGTTGGAAACAGAAAAAAATGGGCAGAAGTGGTGCCGCGTCAATACGATTAGTCGCCACCAGGGGGGGCTTATGGGTCTTGATCGGAGGGGATACAGTACCCTCCAGTACCCCTCGTAATTCGAACCATGCCACACTGTCCACCACCAAAAACCCCTACAATGAGCATCTGAGAATCAGAACTGAACCACGGAGCAATGGAAGAAAGTGACCTGGTCTGGTGCATCATGTTTTATTTTATACCATGTGGATGGCCTGGTATCAGGCCCGGATTAAGGTGGGTCTGGGCCCCGGGGCAAGGAGATTGCAAGGGCCCCCCCTCCCCCCCTCCCGCT
>JBBPCX010000040.1:10844447-10855347 GCA_037974365.1 Hydrocynus forskahlii
AGAGAGAGAGAGAGAGAGAGAGAGAGAGAGAGAATGGACACATTGGTTTTGACACGGTTTATATTACTATGACTAGAGTACAGGGGTAGAACATCACTAACACAGCAAGGCTTGTGAGGTGCTCCCAGTCAGCAGTGGCGAGTTCCTAGCATTAGTGGTGACTGACAAGCACTAACATTTTTAATGCTGACTACGGGGGAAATGTTACAACTCCTAGCGCATCACATTCTATTGAGTCTCAGGCTGCGTAGCAATAGATAGTCACTTTTTCTTTTGCTTAACATATGGACAGCCTGGTACATCTGTGCGGTTTACCTGGGAAAGAAAAGGTACCAGGATGCACTGTAAGAAGACATGCTTTAGTCTGGGAGCATGATTCTTTTGAGTCTGGGTATTTATGTGGATTCCAGTTTGACACATGCCACCAACCAAACATCACTGAACACCAGGTACACCCAAATGAATGTCCCCAATGGCGGTCAGCAGGAACATGGCCCTGTCACACTGCACCCATTGTTCGGGCCAGGTTTGACGAACGCGATAAAGAGTTCAAAGTGCTGCCCTCGCCTCCAAATTCCCCAGATTTCAGTCCGATCGAGTCTCCGTGGGATATGCCGGAGCAAGTCCGATGTGCATTGTCTCCACCTCGTATCTTAACGGATGAGGAGGCTCAATATTATATTAGGCCTCTGCCTAATTTCTGTTTCTGGTATTTCAGTATTGCATAGTATCTACACTAATTTTCCATTTTTCCAGCTCCACTTGAACCATTGACAGATCAATTACCATTTCAGTCTTCCAACTCAATACTGTCAACTCCACACACTGCCTGAGTAAATTAACCTCGCCCTCCTCCTACTACCTTTCTCCCCCTTTCTCTCTCTCCCTCTCTCAGTTCCACACCCCCCCCCTTCTCACATGCTGTCCCTCTCTCTGCCCCCATTGGTCAGATTCACTCCACCCCACCAATAGCGTCTCAATGGGGGCTGCAGCAGGAGAGAGCTCCAGAGGCCTGGAAATGTTAGGGAGAGGCGCTTTTTTTTCTTCTCCCCACTTCTATTTTTGGCCAGAATTTCTTCATGCACAATCACATGGTTTGGTTTTCTTTCTTTTCAAGAAATAAAAAAAATACTTTTGTTTATCCTTATTAGAACACAAAAAAAACAAGTCATTCAGTGCTTTGTGTACACACACCATATAATAACAGACTGAAATGACAGAGCAGTGTGATGATATGGTGTTGTAATTATTATATTATTATATTTCTACAGTTTGAGAACATGATAGGGCTGAGAATCCCGCCAGGGTCAAACTTATTACCAATTGTTATGTGTGTATATATGTGTGTGTGTGTGTGTGTGTTGTTTTTATATATGTGAGCTGTTGTGTGCCCACCCCCCATCAATATACAGATTGGCAAATATATATATATGTGCACTCACACACACACAGTATACATATATATATATATATGGAGAGAGAGAGAGAGAGAGAGAGAGAGAGAGAGAGAGAGAGAGAGAGAGAGATACACATACAGACATGCACACAACACAAATACAACCAGCACACACACACACACACACACACACACACACACTGTTACTGACAGGCTGATGTTATGAGAGTCCTCCTCCTGTCAGTAAATTTGGAGGAACAGTGTCAGTAAAAAGCAGATCTGAGAGATCAGCAGGGCAGCAGTATCTCTGAGTGTGAAGCAGGTGTATCCCCCCCGTGCTTGTGTTTTCCACAATCCCCACCGAGGAGACATGATATTGGCCAGGGTTCATCCAACGTCAGACCACTCGACATTTTCCTTCTCCAATTTGAAAAACTGGCGCTTTTATCGGCCGATTTTAAAATCGTGACTGCGCCCACATTGCCTGGCGGCACCAGCGTGGGTCTTTTTTAGCCTACTTTTTTTCTGGAGCTCCTCTCTCTCTTTCTCTCCCTCTCTCTCTCCACGTCAGCTCCGTGGAGGGCTTCAAACGTGTCCCGAGTGTCGAAATGTCACAGTTTGAGCGTCCGTGCAACTTTTTGTCCACGTTTTTCCCGTTCTAAACTTTGCGTGCGGGGGGTCTTCTGCGTGGAACAGAAATAAAAAAGAGCCGTGATAGGCTAACGGCCAGTGCCAGCGGGCATTAGCACAGCGAGCGGCCATCTGGCAGGCTGGAGAACGAGCAACAACCCCACCATCTGCAGAGAGAGAGAGGGAGAGAGAGAGGGAGAGGGGGGGGAGAGAGAGAAAAAAAAACGCCCTTACAAAGCAGGACATGCAAGCAGCTTCTGACGTCTGCGGCCACACTGCGCTACGGAGCGAGCCGAGCGTCGAGAGAGAGAGAGAGAAAGGGGGGAACAATGAGCTTCGAGCCCCCCAAAACAACATGTTCCTGAAGACCCATGAGTCCCCCCGGCTCCCCGGCGGGCAGAGCTGCTTTTCGGCCGACCCTCGGAATAAATAAAGGACTCCTCATGCGGGCTCCGCTCGATACCCCGACATGGCGGCGAGGAACAGAGGAGAGCTTTTTACGATTTTGGAGACCAGCGCGGACCCCGAGGCCGGCGCGCTCTCGGACGGAGAAGACTGTCCCCTGAACCTCTCCGCGGACGTGAAGTGGTTCGAGATCCCGTTCCGACGGCCCGAGTCGGACCAGGAGCAGGAGGAGGAGGAGGAAGAGGAGGAGGAGGAGGAGGAGGAAGAAGTAGTGCAGGAGGACGAGGGGGAGCTGAAGAGCGCGGCGGCCCCGGAGCAGGACGCACCGGACCCGGCCAGCTACATCGCGGGAGGCGGCTGCAACATTATTCTGGTGACAGGCAATGGCATCAAGCACGAGGACTACGAGGAGGAGTCCTACTACGCGAGCTCCAACAACTGCTCAGATACCACCTCGACCGACTCGGACATTGATTTCTCCGATCTGGAGGAAGAGGAGCACGCAGGCTTGTTCAGCTCCTACGACGCCCTGGACGAAGACTGCGCCTCTCCAGACTTCTGGGGGGAGCCCGACCAGGTAATCTCGATCGAGCCCTTCACCGCGGACAGTGGCCCCCAGCACTCGCTAGGGGATGATGCTGACACTTTAGACTATTTCCGGTTACTCTTCCCAGATTCATTGTTTGAACACATGGTAGAACAAACAAACAACTACGCCCTCTACCGGCAGAGGAGGAGCGGTAGGTCAGACCCCCATTGGCATCCCACTGACGTCAGGGAGATGAGGGCATATGTCGGCCTCAACATCCTGATGGGGATCAATCAGCTTCCAGACTATGGCATGTACTGGGCCAGTGATATTTTTATAGGCAATGCTGGCTTTAAGAAAACAATGACCGCCAGGCGCTTTGAGAAACTGAACCAAAACCTGCACTTGTGTGACCGCCTGTCCGAGCCTTCTAAAGGTGAGCTCGGGTATGACGGCCTGTATAAAATCCGGCCGCTGCTGGACATGGTAGGGAACACTATGTGGGACACCTACTTACCCAACCGGTGCTTGACTATTGATGAGTGTGCCATTGCCACTAAGGGCCGTTTCTCGCCGACGCAGTACATGCCATCCAAACCTTTGCGGAAGGGCCTGAAGGTGTGGATGCTCTGCGACTCACGTTCAGGCTACTGCCATCGCACCCGATTGTACGTGGGCAAGCCAAGCAACGACGCAACTTGTGCTGCGCTAGGCCATCGGATGGTCATGTCCCTGGTAAGGGGGCTGGAGGGTCGGTACCACCACCTCTTCATGGACAGCTTCTTCACCTCAGTGCCCCTGCTGCAGCGGCTGCTGCAGGACGGACTTTACGCCTGTGGCCCCACCAACCCTTACCGCCGTGGCTACCCTGATGCCCTCAGGCCCCGTAATGTCGGCAAGCTGGAGCCAGGCGAGTTCTACCAGTGCCAGCGTGGCAACCTGGTGGCCACTGTCACCAGGGACGCCAAGGTAGTAAGCTGCTTGTCGTCCAACTCCGCGCCAGGCATTGTGGGCATTGGGCCTGGCAGCAAGCGGGGCGGAGATGGGACTGACGGGGATTGCAGCAGTCTATCAGCCCTCGGTATCCCTCGTCCGCTCCCGCTGCTTCTGTACCAGGAGAACATGCGTGGTGTGGACTTGTGCGACCAGCTGCGTGAGTGCTACCAGGTTGCGCGGCCATGCAAAAAGTGGTGGCGCTACTTCCTGTGGTTCTACGTCAACCTGTGCATCGTCAATGCCTACATCATTCTGCGTGAGAGCCGTGGTGGGGTGCCGCCCGCTGGCTTCAGTGGGAAGGAGTTCACGCAGCGGCACTTTCGTGTGCGTCTGGCACAGCAGCTTATTGGGGACTATCAGGGCGCGCGGGGCATGGAGCGGGCCGCCCGCAAACGCCACGCTGACTCACCCCTGGAGTACGGACACCGGTTGGAGCGCATGTCAGAGCGCTCACGCCGCTGCCGGAACTGCACCAACAAAGGCCTGAGGCACGAGAGTGTGTTTGGCTGTAAGATCTGCAATGTACACCTGTGCCGGGGAGGGTGTTTCAGTGAATTCCATAAATAAGCCTTCCTTCGTCTTTGTTTTTTTTCTGTTTTTTTTTTCTTGTTGTTGTTGTTGCTGTTGTTTGATTTTTATTTGACTTTCTACTGTCCATGTTGATGTTTGTTTTGAACTGGTTATGCGACACATTGGATACTGAGGATTTGTAATCCAAAGTTAATCATTGCAAGTACTGTAATCATCCTTGTAGTCTGATTTGATTAGTAGTTGTAGTCATAGTGTCATAGTTGTAGTAATGCACGAATTTACAAGTTAAGGAATCAACAGTTATACATTTGCATTAGTATAGAATGTTTTGTCTAATTGCCTTTCATACTGCCAACAAAAGGCCTTGTGTCACTTTTTATAATCATAAATTGACAATTTATTGACAAATAGAAAACCAATAGAAATTTTTCGGCACTTACATTGACAATAGCAGTGGCATATGTTTTTTTTTTCTGTGAGAAGTTCTTATGCTTTTCCAAAATAAATACTCAAAAACAAAATACTCTTAATTCTGCATTAGTTGGCTTTATATAGACACATGAGTATTAAGTATGAAACCACAGAATTGGAATCACATTAACACAGTGACAAAGAAAAAGTCTCCTATATATGTTCCTAACTGTCAAGGGTACACAGTTCGTAGCAATTAGAAGGCTGAAAAGGGCTCTCTAGTCTCTGTGGACAGACAGATTGTAACCTTTTTAAATGCACTCCAGCCACTACGGTAAGACCATCTGTGTAATCTTAATATGAGTACAGTGTCTTTGAATGAGCCATTCTTAAGCGGAGAACCAGGGCGCCACTAAAGGAGAGCTCTCGACAGACTCCTTCAGTTTGATGTGCTTGTTGAACATCCTTCATTATATTACTCGGATAAAGCGTCTGATACAGTTGTTTCTAAGTGAGAGTATGCTGTGTGACGGGAGGGGAAGTGGACAAGTGGCATTAAGTGTCACATTCAATTGAAAATATTACTGTTCTGAGTCTTTGGGCTGTGTTGTGAAAGAGTAGGAAAACCTGGCCACTGTTATAAGAGACTTAACCGCTCATGACACCAGTGATTTGTACCTGGTGTCACAGGAAAAGCTAGGGGAGCTGTTTGGCAAAGTAACAGGAGAGATAAATTTTGTGTGGATGTCACAGTACTGCACACTATAATGAGGCCTACTTTGCTTTGTAGCTGCTTTGTAGTTTCTTTGGCCTTTGCATTGAGAAATTACTTTTATTCCACCGCTTACTGTGGGTGAACCAGAGTCGTAGGGTGGAAGAAATTAAGAAAACATTTTTTAATTCAACCACAAAAAAGGGTGGGGGGGCCTCCCACAAACAACTGAAAACGTCCTAGGGCGAGAATGTGTTTTTTTTTTTGTTTGTTTCTTATTTGTTTTTGACCAACTACACATAACAGCCCCCCACTACCGGAGGCCCACTGCGTTCAGACCCTGTTCAGAGGTCTGGCTCTTCAGACTGGGCGTCAGTTCCTCTCCCCTGCAGCCCTGCGGCTCTCCGGCCTAGCTGGACGCGCCTGCTGCCGTTCCTAAACGGGAGGGTGGGGGGGTGGAGTCCCGCGGGGAGTCACCATGGCAACCCCAACCAACGAAGGCGGGGAGTTGCCAGCGGGCCCGAGCTGTTGTCATGGGTAACTCGCGGCCCGTGGGCCGGGAGACGGCTGAAGCCACGCCCCTCCCCCTTCCCCCACGTTCCAAAAACAGTGTGTGAGGAAGGACAGTGGTTAAGCCTGAACCAGACGCTGGCTTTAAAATCCACCCTCTTCTGCTCTGTGTTTCGGGTGGGCAATCCCATTGATTCCCTTTTCGATCCAATACCAAGTAGTGTACTGACACTTCTAGAAGTCTGCCTGTGTACATTTAAAAAGGGCAGTAAAGGCAGACATCAAAAATTAAAACTGCTAGTACTAACTCAATGGTCAGTGGAGTGAAAGACGCTATATGGACAGAAGTATTGGAAAGTCATTACACCAACAGGGCCGTTAATAACATTGCATTCAAATACATAGACTTTAATTTGGATTTGGTCCCATCCTTTACAGCTAGAACAGCTTCCACTCTTCTTGAAAGGCTTTCCACAAGATTTCTGTGGGAATTTGTGCCCGTTCATTCTGTAGAGTATTTATGCTTTGTGCACCGTAGCACAGTGATGCTGGAATAGAAAAGGTTCTTCCCTAAACTGTGTCCACAAAGCTAGAAGCATGGCGTTGTCCAGAATGTCTTGGTCTGCTGAAGCATTAAGATTTCCCTTTACTGGAAAGAAAGGGCCAGACCGACCCTGAAAAACCTGTCTGTCCCAACACTTTTGTCCATATAGTGTATCTCCTCATGGCCAGCCGTTATAAAACAGCAGAGCGCGGAAGGAAAAGTAGCTGCTATGCATTTATTTGCTTCAATCTTTTTTTTTTTCAGCACATCCCATTTCAAGATTAATATCCAGGTTACAGTGTCTGTATTTTTGGTGAGGATCGGTTCTCAAAAGGGCAAGTCAGATTCAGAAGGATTGATGATCCAGTATCAAGTCGCCCAACCCTTACTTTGTGTGTACATGTATAGTGGGTATAGAAAAGAATCGCCCCCCTTCAAAATATTCTCTTTTTTTGCTTTGCACCCTGAAATGGAGAAGACATACAAAAAGCTGTGCTTTCTCAAAACAACTTATCCAAGTGAAAGAGATGATAGTAACAGTTCAGAAAACAATCACAAAGATGGATGAAGGATCACCCCACTGTGTCAGAACTTAGTGGAACCATGTTTTGCCTTAATTGCTGTCTTGAGTCTGTTGAGATACTTTTCTACCAACTTTGTGCGTCTAGACTGCAGTATTCGCCCACTCTTCTTTACAGAACTGTTGACCCTCAATCAGATTGAAGGGTGACTGCTGGTGGACTGCAATCTTGAAATCATTCCACATATTTTCAATAGGGTTTAAGTCTGGGCTCTGACTAGGTCACACAAGAACATTCACCTTTTTCTCCTTCAGCCGCTGTGTGGTCATTTTGCCTGTGTGCTTTGGGTCACTGTTGTGTTGGAAGGTGAACCGTCTTCCCATTGACAACTTTCTGGCCGAGGGCATTAGGTTGTCATGGTATTTTGCCCCTCCATTTTTCATTCTGTCATGACAAGTGCGCCAGTCCCGGCTGCAGAGAAACAACAGGATGCTACCACCTCCATGCTTTATTGAGGGTATGGTGTTCTTTGGATTTGAGCTGTACTGGCTTTCTGCCAGATGTGCCATTTGGTGTTGAGGCCAGATAGTTTGATTTTGGTCTAATCTGACCAAACCCCATTTCCACTTGGCTTCAGAATCTTTAAGATGTGTTTTGACAAAGCTCAATAGAGACTTGATGTGGCCTTGCTAGGTGAGTGACCTTTTCTTGCATTATTTTGTACAGGGTGACACAGAAAAACAGGAACTCATGAGGTGCGTAGTGGCAGCCATGTACAGTTGGCAGCACTACAGAAGGGGGAGCTGTAAACAATCAAGCCATTCAGTAATAATGGAGGAGTGGAACGGTAGACAGCGTGCTTTCACGATAAAAATGTTTTCTGTGTCACCCTGTATAACATCCACATTTGTGGAGCACTTGTGATGTTGTCATGTGCACACAATGACCACTTGGTGGCAGCTGGTGACCTAGTGGTTAGGACATGTGATCAGAAAGTCATTGGTTCAAGTCCCAAGACTGCTACTGGCACCACTGAGGTACCATCCCCACAGTTTGCTCCCTGGGTGCTGTGTTCCTGGCTGCCTGCTGCTTCACTTGGTGAATGGGTTAAATGCAGTGCTGTTCACACTGTGTGCTGTGGTGTGTTCATGTATGACAGAATTGTCACTTTACACACTTTTTGCCATTCATTTCTGTAACTGCTTCAAAGTTCCCATAGGCCTCTTGCTAGCCTCTCTGACCAGTTTCCTTGCACTTCCATCCAGGCCTGGTCCGGAGAGGGTCCTAGTAGTACTGCTTAATTATAGACTTTACAGTGCTCCTAAGGATTAATAAAACCTTTTATTTAGGTTTTTTGTATACATTTGCTGACTTGTGCTACAGTTGTGTCCCTGAGATCTTCTGACAACTCCTTGCCACCCACAGTTGATTGTTCATTTTCAGCTGTACTACCATCCACTGGAATGCTCCAGGAACAGCTGTTTTTTTATACTGAACAGATCAAAATGATTACAGTTGATCATGGGTGAAGCCTGTTAGCTTGATATCTAATGGAGAGTAGTTAGACCTGATTGAGTTCATTTTTGGGAGGGGAGATGATTGGTTATCCATCTCAGTGATTCTGGTTTAATTTTTTTTTCCTGTCTTGTTGCTATTATATAATTTCACTTGGATGTTATAAGTTGCGTTAAGTAAATACAGTTGCATTTGTGTGGGTTTGTGTGTGTGTGTGTGTGTGTGTGTGTGTGTGTGTGTGTGTGTGTGTGTGTTTGGGTGTCCTCATTTCAGGCTGCAGATCAACAAAATGTGAATATTTTGATGGGGATGATTATTTTCTGTACCCACCGTACATGGGAGGTGTTTAAAGTCCTGGAACAGTGAACATTTCAGAAACAGAACAGGGCTTTATTAACCAAGTATGTTTGCAAATACAATGGCTTTGTCTGAATATGCACTCAAAGATTCTCAGTACAAAATAGGTGACAGCAAAAATAGAAACCATTGATTTGTGCAGTCACAAAGACGCATTTGTGAATCCTACCATGTAAACACATCGTCGCACACTCACAAGCCTCCATTTTTGCAGACACTGACCCCACATAAAATTATAAAGAAAATCATACGAAGTTTTGGCGTAAGGAGTATTTTTGCTGGGTAAGGGGTAGCAATAGTGGACATAAAGCAATAAAAAGGCCAAGTAGAAAACTGTCACAAACGACAAGCATGTACAACAACTGTTCATGTGATGTTGTGAGGAAAGGAACATTCCTGAAGTCGAGTTGAGTTGAAGCCGATTTTGTCAGTTTTAGGGGTAACTAACTAAAACGGTCTTAGCCTCCATTAGTCATTTATTTAATCTTTTTCCAGCCACAGAAATGACTTTTTTCACAGACAATGTCATTTCACCTAAAATATATGGCATGAAGGTTTTTCAAGGTGTCCTAAAGTGTGTGGAGACTAGTTTCAAGAATTTCTTAGTTTAAGACAGAAAGTCTGCAGTGGTGGCCTATCAGATTCATTTAGGGTTGGAAAACAGAGTGAGCTGTTGCTTTGGGTTGACAATATTAGAATGACTGACTTAATTTAAAAAGAGCCGCTAGTCACCGTACACCACAGTGGGTTGTGTTTGGAAAAGCAGAGTCTAATATCTCTGACATTGGTTCTATTCTGTTCTTCAGAATTCCTTTGTGAAAACCACGAGGTTAGTTACTAGACTTTTACACAACAGCAGGCCTTTAAAAAGTAGCACACAGTTTGGGATTATTAGAATATGCTTGACAGAATAACATTTTTATCTCAGTTTAAAAGTACATTGAACTTTATTCTAAGATTATGTAAAACAACCAACCTTAAGGGAGGACACGTAAACAGGGAGAATAATGCACTTTTAGCTAGAAAGTAGGTGTTATGTAAGACAGTGTTCCAAGTTTCATGCAAGACCTGGTGTGAACACATAATGAGGCCACCAGCAGCAGAAAAAAAAACTTTCAAGAAAGGAGGCAATATATAAGGCAATAAATCAGATGCGATGAAATTCAGGAGCTGCCTAGGTTCTCTTGCTTCCGTGTGACCACAGTAAATATTACAACGTTTCAAGTAAAAATATAATTTTCTGTAAGTGAACTATAGCTGCTCTTACATGTAATTAACTGTATTTGCCAGTAAAAAGTACAAAAAATAATTTAAACATTGCATTAATGGAAAATATCCCTCTAAAATTATGTTAAAATTAAACTTCCACTCTTCCACTCTGGAGGATTTCTGCAGGAATTTGTGCGCATTCATTCTGTAGAGCATTTATGAGTTCAGGTACTGATGTTGGACGAGAAGGTCTGGCTCACAATCTCTGTTCCAGTTCATCCCAAAGGGTGGGGTTGAGGTCAGGGCTCTGTGCAAGACAGTCAAGTTCTTCCACACCAAACTCGTCCAGCCATGTTGGGGTGGTGGAGGCCTAGTGTGTAGGATACTTGCCTCTGGACCAAGAGGTCATGGGTTTGAAGCCTACATTCAGCAGGCCACCACTGGGTTCCTGAACAAGAACCTTAACCCTAAGTTGCTCCAGGGAGAATGTCCCCTGTAGTTAGGGAATGGAAGTCGCTTTGGATAAAATTGTCTGCTAGAGCATTAAGATGGTCTGTCCCAATACTTTTGTGTGTGTGTATATATATATATATATATATATATGTGTGTGTGTGTGTGTGTGTGTGTGTGTGTG
>JBBPCX010000040.1:10860908-10877648 GCA_037974365.1 Hydrocynus forskahlii
AGGGAGAGAGGGAGAGGGAATGAGAGAGAGGGAGAGAGAGAGAGAGACAGAGAGAGAGGGAGGGACAGAGAGAGAGAGAGAGACAGAGCGAGAGAGAAACAGTGAGAGAGAGAGAGAGAGAGAGAGACAGAGCGCGAGAAAGAGAGAGGGAGGGAGGGAGACAGAGAGGGGGAGAGAGAGAGAGAGAGAGAGGGACAGAGAGAGAGAGGGAGAGAGTGAGAGAGAGGGACAGAGAGAGAGAGTGACAGAGTGAGAAAGAGAGAGAAGCAGAGTGAGCAAGAGAGAGAGAGAAACAGAGTGAGAAAGAGAGAGAGACAGAGCAAGAGAAAAACAGTGAGAGAGAGAGAGACAGAGCGCGAGAGAGAGAGAGATGGAGAGAGGGAGGGCTAAAGAGAGAGACAGAAAGTGGAGAGAGAGAGAGAGAGACGGAGAGAGAGAGCAATAGAGATAGCTCTGTGCTTGTGTTCATGTTCACACTTTGTCAAGGACAAGTCTGGTGTCAGAGATTGACTTATGCCCTGTAGTATATGCAGCACATCTCGCAAACAGCTTGCAGGCATAATCGTGCTTTGTAGCCAACTGAGCAGGGACTGATTGGGCATAATCCTGATGATTCAGACTATGGATTAAGTCTATTTCAAGGAACAATTGACACACAGGCTCTGTATTGTAAGCACAGTCACAATAGACTAGATAGCAGAGAATATTATCACAGTTCTTTTGCAGGATCTGCAAAAATGACACTCAGGCTTTAAAAGCTCGTCAGCCACTCTGGCTGTGTTTATGAAAGAGAAGCATTAAAAGCACACTCTTTCAATGTTGAAAAGAAAACTGTTTTATTTTAACTTGTCTGGCTGGTCTTGGTAAATGGAAGGGATCCACACAAATCCACTAAATTTTAGTCAAAGTCCGGTTGCCAAAACAAAATGACTGGTGAAAAAGTAATTAGCAAATTGGGTTTTTAGCAGATTCATTTAAATGTTGAGGGGGAACGCATTGATTCCAGGCTTGGGGTCAACATTTTTCCTTCTTCATAATGTAAAATGTATATTGTGAAATATTGATATTCAGTGTAGTGTATATTGTTTTAGTCCATCCAATATATAGAGCTACTAGATTGTATTGATTTTTGTTATTCCCCTTCAGTATTATGACACTCTAGATGTGGAAATTCATTACAATCACATACACATTACAGAAGACTGAACTAAATGAACTAAAATGAACTAAAAGAGATGGCGGTTGCTGCAGTGAAAGAGAGGGAAATGGGGATAACTCCGCAGACACAGCCATGACTGAGCGACTCAGACACAAACAAGACAGTCCTAAGACATCCCCTGCTATTGTGTACTGCTTCCTTTGCGACTCGTGTCTTTTGCCACCCTGGCTATTGCAGCCAGGCCACGCAGCACTGGAGCCCAAAATAACCCGCCTGTTTCTCTGCAGTGGCGACACAGCCGCGCACAAACAATGACGTTAGATAACAGGGGCACTCGGCACACCCACCTGCTTTATGGCAGCGGTTGGCTCATTGTGTGGAGAGACCGCACAGCCAGCCAGCTCACCGAGGGATCTCACGCTGCGAGCGTGTGGTGCTGGATACTGTTGTGTGGTCAGCAACTAGTGTGGTTATTGTAAATGCAGTCATCAACCAGAGAGAACACAGCCTTCTGTGCATGTTTGATGAAAGCATATTACTTGTCAGTTCATTACATTGGACTGTCATGATCACTAGCAATTAAAAATTACTGGCAGTAATTACACATAAATTTGCATAATGATAATACATATTTTGCATAATGCTACTAGTCGTGATTACAGTATGAAACAGAGCCTGATAGACACATTTTTAAGTGCCTATTTGCCACTTGGAATATACGTAATGTATATTATATTATATGTACCTACGAGTCACTTCATTAGGTGCACTTTTTACATTCATTGCCCAGTTTATCATCTCCACTTACAACACGGGGGTGTTTTGTTCTTTGCACTTTTCCTGGACTGAGATTGCTGGTCAGTTTGACAATAACATGTTTAAAAACTCAGCAGCACTGCTGTGTGTGTTCAAATCTTTCCATAAACGTACACACACACACAAACAAGTGGCCATTGATACGTCACATACTTTGCAGTCTGCTAAGTTAGAAGCAAAGATTACAGTTGAATTATTGTATTATGCACATTGGATCGCGTAACTTCAATGGCTTTGGGTGGTATATGTTCTTCTTTGATGTCACTAAATTCAGATATTTACTTTTTTCTCTCACTGTTTGTAAACATGACTGTCAAAGACTACTGTTAATCACTGTTGGCCTACAATATTAATATTACAGGAGAGTGCAGTATGCAATCACTGACTCACTGAGCCAATCACTGAATGTGTTATTGTGAACAGCATACAGATGTTCTTTCAGACATTCATATGATCCAAATGCATAAAAATATGATCATAACTAATGAAGAGTGATGTTTAATCATGTCACATCAAGTGTTAACAAACCTTTTGAATGCTTGAAAGGCCTATCACAATATGTTGAAATGTAATTGCAGCATGGTCCATATCCCAGAGTACCTTGTCTAGGTTTTCATAAATAATCTGCTATTAATTATGTGTGGTATGACTCACCAAAGCAGCTTCTGCTGCAGTGGAATCATAATCAGTCATTCTGGTGTTCTGTGTGTGTCTGACCTGGTAGATACGATGGGAGAAGAACATCACGCTGGGCGAGCCGCCTGGGTTCCTCCACTCCTGGTGGTGGTAAGTTACTCACATCCAGAAAAATGAACCTGTCTAGATGCCTGAAGAAGCATGGACCATTAATTAATGCAGAGGTTACCTTGGATTTTGAGAACGTCCTCCTTTTTTTTTCCAGCGTTTTTTGGGACCTCTACTGTGCGGCCCCAGAAAGGAGAGAAACATGTGAGCATTCGAGCGAGGCCAAAGCTTTCCATGACTACGTGAGTAGCTCTGCTATATATATTCCTTTTCTGAAGGAATTAAATTGATTAGGAATGGATAGCCAAGGCTAACTGTGTAGAACTCCTGAAAGGAAAGTTCCAATGTGGCTTTTTTTTTTTTTTTAGCTTGGACGGATTGCAACAACTTTCACTTGTTAAAGAACTTTTGGATTAGGTGGACGATCTTTAGGCTTCCAAAACATCTTAAAGAATCATCCATTTTTTATGTAACCAAAAGTTTTAATTTTATTTACTTGTTTTTGAAACAAAGAATTGTTGAGTATGTGTGTGTGTGTGTGTATGTGTGTGAGAGAGAGAGAGAGAGAGCGAGGAGAGAGAGAGAGAAAGAGAGAATGAGCGAGGAGAGAGAGAGACAGAGAGAGAGAGGCAGGGAGGAAGCTGTGGAAAGATGATGAATTGGTTATGAAGGGACACAAGAGATGATGTCATACCTTCGTGGTCAAGTCTGCTAGGAAGAGGAGAAAGGAGAAGAGAGATTAAAGAGATGGCAAATGGTTTGCCGTGTTTGAGTTCAAAGTAGAGTAACGCTTCTGTGCCTTTTTTCACATCGCAGCCTGATGATTAAACCCACACCGGAAGCCCACTAGCAGCACTGCAGCCAGTATCTTAAAGAACAGAGCTGCTGGCTGTAAGTCATTACTGTAATGGAGTTAAGGTTTTAGCCAGTGGTTTCAGTCAGTAAAAGAAACCACCACACTGCTCATTATTCATGAGCAAAATGTTTAACAATTCTGTAGTGCAGAATAATTTAAAAAGCTACATTGTGCTCAGCGAGTTGCAGTGACCCCGGGTCACCATCAGTGGTGTTTCCACTGTTCTATTCGAAAGAAAATCCAAGATGTTTTATTGCAGAAATAGACTTAATTGTGCGAAAGAGGTGCAAGACAGACTGGATGAGTGTCACCAAATATGACTAAAGTCTTTCTTTCGGTGAAGACGTTGCCCAAAACAGTGGTCCATATGGCATTTTCACCACAATCAAACCTTCAGCCTCATCCTCGTCTGGCAGGTCAGGGGCCTCTCTATCACTGACTGATGCTGACATTTGACTGTTATTGAATTTGGAATGTTTGCAATGGCTTCCCAGGGTTTTTATTGACAACTGTTGCACTTCATGTTTTTATGAGCTTTCTAATGGGCCACCACGTAGGAAAAATGCAGTGCAGAATAAAATCTTTTTCTTAAAAGCTTGTACTTGGCACCGACACCTGCCAATTAAGGCTGTCCGAAGCTAAAGTTTCAGCCTTGAGGTTCTCAAGGATTTCATATAGAAAGAAATTTGCAGTCTAGATAAACCCAGTGCAGTTTTGGTTTCTTTCATTTTTTTTTTAAGAATTACAGAATATTTATTCCCTTTAAATGGAAATCCCATTTTACAAAAATGTATGATTTTTTTGAGTAAGTTTGACAAAAAAATGTCGGGGCTACCAAAAATACTACACAGAGAGATTTACTAGAGACCACTGGTCTTAAATCAATAGATTGCGTCAGTGCATGTCTTCAGTATGTACTTGTCCCGTGAGTTCCTCTAAACCAGTCACACTGCACTCAACACAAACGTAGAGCATGCTGTTTGCAGATGTTCAAGCAAACTTCATAACAGACAGTATCGGGTCTGCAGTAAAAGCATCGATCACAAAGACTAATGACAGCACATTAGGTTGTTTGTTATTAGAACCGTATGGCATATTCACATCCAACAGCTCCACGCAGACTTCTAGACATTTGCAGCAGTGGCACCGGTGTGATAAATCAACATTTCGTACACTGATTTCCATCATTTACCTTTTCAGCAAGGACATATCATTTACAGCTCTGAAAGCTGTCTGAACCTCACTCTCTCTCTCTAAATGAGTACCTTCCATCCAAGCGGAGCCCGGCTTCATAAACAAAGACTATTTTTGCCCACTCTGTCTCCGTGTGTTTCAGAGAAAAAGTCTACTAGACAATAACTGTTACTTAATGGACTTTCTGCTCTTTAAACATCGCCAGTTCCATCAACACGAGTAGGTTACGGCTTTTTTCCACGTTGCTTAGAAGCAGCAAGTCTACACTGTTGTTACATCTCCTGTTTGTATCATTAGAGATTTATGTTCCTGCCCTGTTTTAGAAAATCATTGCAGTAGTATTTTGCCCAAAAGGAAGACTTTTTTGACTGAATTACATGCAAACAGATCAATGTTGACCTAATGAATCCCCAGCAAAACTCGCCAAGAGCATCAGAATCTCCAGAAAACACCACTGGAAGCAACATACACATCTGTGCTACAAACTGTTTGTGTAGATGTTCGCGCAAGTCATGCTGAGGGGCTAGACTAAGAGTTTTTAGTCTGGTAAAATGGTGCAATAAGTACAATTCTCTAGGTCTAACCTAAATACATTGAGCTTAAGGTGCAGCTGGTAACCTGGTGGTTAGGGGGTTCGCCCTGCGATCAGGAAGTTGTGGGTTCGAATCCCAAGACTGCTAGTGGCACCTCTGAGGTTCCCTTCAGTAAGGTACTGTAGGCGTAACTTTGTGCTGAACATTGGGGGAGTCAAGATCTCTGTCTAAATAAATACATTTGTTTTAAACACCAGAGGACCACAGGCATTTTTGCTTTTCGGCTCTCCGCTGCTGTTTTGCCAGATAGCAAAAATACCACATGGTGACATGGTTAAACTCTGCTTGTTTATGTATGTGTTCAATCATTTACTTTTGTAAAAGTCAGCCAACTTTGGAGTTCCTGTATTAGAAACACATTGTGATACTTTTACAGTGATTTCCTTAACATAGTTGCAGTTGTGTACTTGACTGTTTATGCCACAATGACACAGTAGTTAATTCCTAATGTGTTTAAGCACTAGCTAGCAAGACCATGGCAGCTTCCACTCAATTGATTGTGTGTGTGTGTGTGTGTGTGTGTCCAATTTCTATGAAAAAAATCAAAAACTTTAATGATTAATCAAGTGCATCACTGTATTGACACCAATAAACTATACACAGCAAATGTCACAATTCATGACAATGCACAATACATTACACAGGGTGGCACATTTAAGTATAGCGTGCACCTCTATTCTGAACATGGCAAACTTATTTCACATATTGGTGGGCATCACCAGTTCAAACTAGCAAAATCCAAACAAAAGCATGAAAATACAAAAGTATGCCTATCTGTAAACCACACCGTTAATCCTCAACTCACCATTTCTGTCATAGACTACATCTTTTTGTAACTAACAAGCCTACAAACATGCACCATCATTCACCATATGTCTGTGTGTGCAGGCGTGTGCGCTCGAAATGAGTGGAGTAGCCTCTGAACCTTACTGCCTATGCTCTGAACTAACCATCAGCAGCTAGCTGTCAATGACAGTGTTAAGCAGGAGGGATGGCAGATAGGTAAACAATGCCAAAACGTGTGACTGTATTGTAGCAAACAGCTACTTAAGTTACAATTCAGTGAAACTGACATTAGTCCTAGACAGTAGGCTACATCACTGGCAGCCTCTGGCTTTTCCTGTCCGCCTTTTTTCATGTCTGATGTCTCCACAGTTCAGTTAGCAAGCATTTAGTTAGCACTAGCGAGTGTGCTAACAAACATACAGCAAATAGTGAAGGTTTGGTAGAGAAAGCGGGTTGGGTAATACCAAGTATTCGGCGAAGGGGGGGTGGGGGGCGTGGGGGTTACAGTACCAGATGATTAAACATGCAACTATTTTGCTGGCAATAATTGAAATGATTAAAGAAAATCAACAAGCTATTTATGCAAGATAATTCATAATTTTATTAACTGGAATGATGTGATTATATTGTGTGGGGGGGGTGTTATATTGGCTGGATCTGATTACTGGGGGCGTCATGACCCCCGTAACCCCCCTGGAAATGATGTGCCTGGGTACCGTCCCTACACACTGCTCCCCGGGTGCTGTGTTCCTGGCTGCCTGCTGCTTCACTTGGTGAATGGGTGAAATACAGAGAAAGAATTTCGTGCTGTTCACACTGTGTGCTGTGGTGTGTTTACGTATGACAGAATGGTCACTTTCACTTCACTTAATATGACTAGCAAATAGTGAAGAGAAGTATATAGTGATGAGAAGTACACTTGATGAAAAGATATTTTATTTACATGACATACATACCACGTTGAATAAAAAGTTAAAATTACTTTAAAATTATACAGTGTCAGAAAAAAAGGTACTATACTGGTACAACTGATGGTAGTGTGTTGTGTTTCTAAAATCAGTTTTAAAAGTACACTCCATTCATTTTGCCTGGTAGTGGGACAGGCATGTATGTTACAGTATTTTATACTATATAACAGTTTTAAATGTTTTAAATAGAAAAAGTACAAAACAAATTAAGAGTCGAGACAGAATGTATAAAGTCAATGCAAATATATAACTGCAATGGAATATGGGACAATTGTGTATGTATTGAAGAGTGTATGGAGGTGGGGAAAAGAATAGGGAGTAAACTTTTAAACCAGCTGGTGGCCTAGTGGTTAGGGAGTTGCCACTGTGATCAGAAGGTCATGGGTTTGAATCCCAGGACTGCCAGTGGCACAACTGAGGTACCCTTGAGCAAAGTACCGTCCCGACACACTGCTCCCCAGGTGCTGTCACTGGCTGCCCTTCTTCACTCTGTGAATGGGTTAAATGCAGAGAGGCCAGTGAGTTGGTCATTTAATTTTAAACTTTGCCATATTGCAGCCACCAAGAGGGTGTTTAAAATAACAAAGTAATTCTGTTACAACTCAGAAATAAGAAAAAAGGTCTTCATGGTTAATCTCAGGAAATTTGTCTGGTTGCTTTGGAAATTTGCAGGTGTTGCTATGGCAATACAAAAGGCATCCCAGAGCACACAGGCTGTTTAATTCTATTGAACACCTGTATTTTCACCCTCTGTTAATTTGGGCCTCACAGTCCCATACTTACATTCAGCAACAGTAAAAAGAAGTTAGCCCACTGCCAGTTAGAACACAAGTTTAGTAAAGCTATAAGGCACATTATAATGATTTTATCACACAAAGTGATTTAAGACCTCCTTTTCTGTGTGAAAATCACAGTAATACACTTTGTGTGGCTTATTGGTTTTATAAAACACAAAACTACAACATGATAAAGCTGTTCGCTAAATGTAAAAAATAGAGGTTATTTACTAATTGGAATATATCTATTTATGTATGCAGTTATTTCTTATTTAATGATCTTGACACGGTTGGTGGCCTAGTAGTTAGGGAGTTTCCCCTGCATTCAGAAGGTTGTGGGTTCGAATCCTAGGACTGCTAGTGGCACCACTGAGGTACCCTTGAGAGAGGTATTGTCCCCTCACATTGCATCCGGGGCGCTGCGTCTCTGGCTGTCCGCTGCTTCACTTGGTGAATGGGTTAAATGCAGAGAGAGAATTTCACACTACTCACACTGTGCTGTGCTGTGCTGTGTTCACACGTGACTGTAAAGAGCCACTTTACTTGAATATCATTAGAATAATACACTTATATTTAATGTTTAATTGTTGGTCCTTAGTGTCATTTATTGACGGTCTGCTAGTGATGGCTAAGCAGTACAGGAGTTTTCAACACGTTGGTCCCGAGATGTGTGTGTATACTGAGTATTTTACGGCATCTTTGAACATGGCACAGCTAATTTGAACAATAATTAGACTTGTGCATTCTCTGTCTGTCATCAACACATCTGCCTTGTGTATCTCCACACTTCTATCTGGGTTTGTCCATAAAACTTGGTGTAAATGATTGAAAGAATTGGATTGCATTGACATGTTTGTTCTTGATGTGATGTGCTAGCGAGCGTTCATGTGGCCATCACAACATTGGTTAGCATGTTTGAAATTGCATTGACTTGTGCTAGTTTGAAGAGAGAAAATGTCATTTTCCTGTCCCTCAACTTTCCTCTTTTTCCCTTCTCCACTTTTTCCACCTTGTTTCCAAAACTCATTGGCAAAGACGTCCTGAGAGTTTTCCAAAAGCTCATCTTTCTCATTCTCTTTGTTTTGGCCTTTTCTTTTTTTTTTACATTTCCCCACCACTCACACAGGAAGTGGCTTAATGGCATGGCTGAGGATGGATGGATGGAAGTAGGGAGGAAGGAAGAGAGTGAAAAACGCCATCGGCATTTGTATATTTCCTGTCATTATGTTAGCCTAGTGAGCAAAACTGTTACACACTAAAAAGATTTTACTTTTTACTTTTTAAGTCATTTGTAAAAAGGCAGTGTCGCTTTATTGAAGTGTGTTTTAAAGTTGGACGTCTGAGTAGTAAAGGTGGTTCAGAGGGGAGAGATAGAATTAATGATTAGGGGAGAGATAGATGAATAGGCTACCAGCTTTGGGCCAAAGTATTGGGATACCTGACCATTACACCAACAGGGACTTTAATGACATTGCATTCAAATACATAAACTTTAATATGGCATCTATAACAGCTTCCACTCTTCTTGGAAGGCTTTCCACAAGATTTTGGAGTTTCTGTGGGAATTTGTGTCCATTCATTCAGTAGAGCATGTGTGAGATCAACTGATGAAGGCATTGTGATACTCTGGGCAATGTTCTGTTGGGAAACCTTGAGTCCTGACATTCATGTGGATGATACTTTGACATTTACCGCCTGCCTAAGCATTGTACCTAAACAAATACACCATTTCATGGCAACAGTATTCACTCATGGATATGGCCTCTTTCAGCAGAAACTGTTCAAGAATGGCTTGAGGAGCATGACAAAGAGTCCAATCCATGGAGCCTCTACCATACAACACGACTTAAAGGACCCGCTGCTAATGTGTAAACACAACACCACATGCATGTTATTAACTCACACTGTGTCGGAAACCACATAAGCACGTTTGTTTGACATGACCTAACCACTTGACACAGTTTGAGGCACTTATGTCTCATGATGTTAACTGTGTTCAAGGCTTCTTAGCTACGTTAGCCTCAGAGTTTGGTTTTTGCCTGAACTGTTGCTTTTATATAAATAATGGGACTTTGTCACTTTTGTAACTTCAGTTTAGATACTCGGTTGCTTTTATTGGAGGTTATTCATTGGGTTTAACACAAACTAAAGCCTTCAATATCTCTGTTCAGCAGCACAAACATGTTTGCCTCTCTCTGTCCTAGCCCAAGTGCTTGTTCCGCAAGGGGGTGGGGGGTGAGTGTCTAGACAAGGCCGCTTGCCATTCCTGCCACGTTTCCCTAATGATTAGAGAGATGGAATCCTCCTCTCCTCTTAAGTTAGCACACACACACACACACACACATACACACACACACACACAAGCACACATATTGAATAACGAAATGCCTAATGTAGTCAGTATGCAAAAAGATGAAAAAAAAACCTTGATTGATTCTGATTAACAGAGCTCAACTAGAATGTGTCTAATAAAATCTGAAAGTTGAATTCAAACTTCAATGAATGTTAGGTTAGCATTGCTAACAGTTATAGATGGGACAGTTTGAAATTGTCTTATGGTTTGAAATAAAATCATGGTGTTCAGTATCACCGTCACTCTAAAAATGAATGGAAAACATTTAGCACTGATCAAGATTAAAATTGTTTTGACATGTCTGACATTGATATGCTTACTTTAATCTCTCGTTTGTGTTTATAACGTCAGAAAATCAACTACATTTGGAATAAAAGATAGTATCACCAGCAAGGTGCACTGCAGCAGTAACTACTGTAACAGTAAAAGATGTCATCACAGTTATTCAGGACTATATTACTCATCTTCAGTTCATCTCACAAAGTTTTCAGTAGGGTTTAGGTCAAGGAGGGTTGTGGTCATTGATCCATTTTGTGTGGATTTAGACATATGTTGTGCATCATTGTCCTGAAAGATCCAACCCTGACCCAGTTTTAGACTTTTGGGCGAGGCAGACAGATTTTCATTTGAAATCTCCTGCTACTTGTTGTCCACGGTGCCATGTACCTTAACAAAGTTCCCTGGGCCTTTGGAGTATGAACAGCCCCAAAGCGTCGCAGTTCCTGCACTTATTTAACACTGTGATTAATGTCTTTTCTGTATAATAACACTTTTATGCCTTTGTTTCCAAAAAGCTCCGTTTTTGTCTTATCTGTTCAAAACTGCTTCTGGTGAACTCGAGGTGTTTATGTTTGTGATTAGATGAATGAAAAGGCTTTCCTCATTCATGCCTTTCAAACAGTTTGATGGAAACTGATTATTTATAGAATTATTCATCTGTCTAATCATCTTTCTCACTGTGCATGAGTGCAAAATAACACAGATTCACTACAGCTCCAAGTGTTTTAAAGTTGCTGACAGTGGATAAGATTCAAGATTCATTACTATCCCAACAGAACGAGTAGTTAATGTACTTATTTACATCCGCGTTTTGTCTCTGCACATTGTTTGACAAGGACTGGTGCCAAGTGAGACATTTAATATTTTGATAGTTTTTCTATGCAATTAAATAGCTTTAAGTTTTTGAAGGGAGAAGTGATAAAAGTGTTTGCTAGATGAGTGGTGTTTTTGATCATGTAAAATCCTTTACGTTCAATTCTGGTCCCTGACATAGTGGAAATACTGGTCAGTTCACAGCCAGTGATCTTTGATGCCCAACAGACAGTCCTCTTTGACTTGTTCTGCTCAGTACTGCACAGTTGCCACAACATATGGTGACAAATTAGGTGAGTACACTTTTAATCACAGCCTGGCAGGGGTCCCCAAACTTAGGCTTCCTGAGAAAAAAAGCGTTTTTTTTATTTATTTATTTTTTATTCTGAGCAGAGAGGAAATAATAGTATCATTCCTAACAGGAATATGGATGGATGTTTTCAGACATTCAGCTGGTCTCATCTCATTTGTGAATTCTGTAATATTTGTGAATTCTGTAATTGCTGATTCATCCATGTTGATGAATGACTGGGAGAATCTAGTCTCTATATTACCTTATGTTTATATTGCAGCGAAACAGGGACTCGTGAATGACTCTTGAAGAATTCCTTATCACTCAAGTAGATTTTAAAAAGTGAATATATAAATGCAAATGTGACATGTGGTTTTGTAAAACAAAATTTATAATAGTTTTTCTTCTTCTTCTATTTTTTTTTACAATGACCTTAATGAAATGTTTTTTCAGATAGTTATTTATTTTAGGCATTTTTATCTTTCCAAAGGGTGCCAATAATTATGGAGCTGCACGCTGGGTGGTTTGGCATCCTTTTGATGAACATTAAATGGACCATCCTTTTAAAAAGATTTCTAATCAGACTGTCTAGAAACACTGCCATAGGTGAGGCTAGAACAGCTGCTATGACCTTGTCCATAGCCTGTGGTCAGATGTTGCAGATGTGATGTCTGCGTTGATACACGGCCGTTTCATAGCTTTCCACCAACGCTCTTGCTTCTGAATAATCACTCACACCATTTGTGCGGTACTAACTGCAGTACCTATGCTTTACATACACTTTATGGCCTAAAGTATGCAGACATCTGACTGACACATTATGTAGACAAAAGTACTGATGCCCGACACCAACAGGAACTGAAATGACATGTTGCTAGTTAGGCACACAGTGAAAAACTATCAAAATATTGAATGTCTCACTTGACACCAGTCCTTGTCAAACAGTGTGCAGAGACAAAACGCGGATGTAAATAAGTACATTGACTACTCCTTTTGTTGGGATAGTAATTACTTTTGTTGAGGTCAGGGCTCTGTGTGGGCCAGTCAAGTTCTTCCACAACAAACATTGCACGCCTATCCTTAATAGAACTTGTTTTGTGGAATAGAAACAGGCTTTCCCCAATTTTTTGCCACAATGTTAGAAGCATATGAATGTCTTTGTATTATCATGCAGGGAAACTGAGGGGTCGAGCAGAAACCCTAAAAAAAGCCTCAGTCCATTATCACTCCTCCACCAAACTAAGCCTTCTGGTAGGTAGTGTTCTTCTGGCATCTGCAAAAACCTATCGACCAGCCAGAAAGTGAAGCATGATTCATCACTCCAGAGAACATGTTTCTAGTGGTGGTGTTCTGTATACCACTTCAGCCCGCACTTGACATTGCACATTGTGATCTTATGCATGTTATCTTGTGCATCTGCTTGCCCATTGAAACCCATTGCATGAAGCTCCCAATGCACAGTTCTTGTACTGATGATGCTTCCCGAGGCAGTTTGATACTGGTGGTGTGCGTGATGCAACAGAGTACAGGTAATTTTTGTGCACTGTGTTCTTCAGCCCTTGGCAGCTCATCTACTGCTTTGTGGCTGAGCTGTTGTTACTTGTAGACCCTGCTGTTTCGCAATAACAGCACTTACACTTGACAGGAAAAGATCTAGTCGGGAAGAAATTTCAGACCCCGATTTTTGGAAAAGTTTACATGTTATGACAGTGCCATTATTTAAAGTTATTAAGCTGTTCCATACGACATTCTACTATCAGTATTTGTCTTTGGAAAATGCATGGCTATGTTCTTGATTTTATACACTTGTTAGCGATAGGCGTGGCTGAAACTCGTCCACATACTTTTGGCCATATTTCCAATGCACCACTGTTTAACTTGAAAAAAGTGCAGTTTATCATTTGCTGTTATTCATAGAAATAATGCATCAAATTACAAATAAAATCCTTTGAAGTGCAGCCAAATATTAAACTTTGGTTCCCCTAAATTTCTGTTCCTTATATAATCCAATATAACCCAATAATCTGTCAATATACTGTATGTTTCCTTAAAGGTCCATTTTTGTAAAACATATGTGACTGTGAAGGATTTTAAAAAAAGATTTTATATGGAGGTTTAAAGAATCTCCATATAATGTAAAAGTTTCTATAACAATTAAAGAATTTCAGTAGAATCACATGTCTAGATCAATAAGCATGTAGGAACCTTTATTTGTAACCACTACATTGCACTTTAATATTTTGGATTTTAGAGGCACTCCCAGTGAGATCCCTGTGCTCTTTAAAAACAAGTTCACCAAGAAACAAATGGCCAGATGTTATTAAAGTGTAATAAATTGGGACAGGATTTTTTTATACTGAGTGGTAGTCCATATATGTCAGAATTTATTTTCCCGATGCTGTCGGCAGTCACATCTTCAGCAACGAGAGCCAGTTTCTCTGTGTTCACGCATTAGGTGGTAGGTGATGGACCACAAGCACTTTTCTGTGGTTAATTTTTGTATCATCTGTTCAGAAGACTTGGTGAACTATAACCTGGCCTTTCTATTTTTGAGGTTGCCATTGATTTGTATGTAATGGTGAATCTTCTGAGGTCACGCTGGTGTGTCCTTCTCTTCAGGCATTTGACACATCTGTGTCTACATTCTGGAAAGAGATCTTGTTTTTTTTCTTTGCTTATCCGCTATAGTGTTTTTTTCTTACCAACATGTTGGCTGCAATTTATTAGTATTTGATAGGCTAGCTGTATGCTAGCCTGCTATATATTTTGATTTGTTGTTGTTGTTGTTGGTTTTTGGTCAATGTGTGGAGACAAAAGCAACAGACTCATACGCAAATTACGTTTAGGATCCATTCAAGACTTTTTGGCTGCTCTTTTTTGCACAGATTAATGACATACAGTAGATGGCCAAAAACAACTAAGCAGCCAGTGATCAGGTTATTTTAAATTCCCTAAAATCACAAGAGAGCATAACCGAGGCCATAATTCCTAAATGCAACAAAGAACAGTTTTCTCCCAGTATAGTTCTCTCCACTTTAATTTTACCGTTATTATCATGTTTTAAATCTAATATTCTTGTAAATGAGACCACTCCCATATTCTTGGAGGGATGACTGGAGAAACCAGGCTAGCGGAAAGCTAAAACCATGAAACTCTAGTCCCACAACAGCACTGTTAATTATTCAGCGGACAAAATGAGTTTGCCAGAAGGTGCAAGCCTTTCTGGAGCCGTGTATCCATTGTTTCGGATTTCCTCTTGTTGTGTCCAGTCCCTTAGCCCAACGTACATGTACGTGGATGTTTACTAGCTGACGGGTGCAGACATTACAGCTAAACACACTGGGAGTGGATCAACTGCACATATACAAATGCTAGTATGTGGGCAATGAATGGGACTTTTGCGCTGCCTCCCATATTTGTTAAAACCTTAGTTATTGATTATACGTTTTTCCTTTATTGCAGGTTTTGTCAATCTGCCAAGACGTGTTTGGTGTCCAAAGTTTCCTTCTTTAGTTTTGTACAGGATGTCCCACCAAATTCATTAAGATTGCAAGTAATGGACGCTTACAGCCACATAGCAAGATGCATTAAGTTAGTGTGTGGTAAATGAATGACTTTTGCACTGCCCATTACCACCTGACTTGTTAAAACTTTAGTTGTTGATTTTAACTTTTTTTTCCTTTATTGCAGATTTTGTCGATCTGTCAAGATATATCCAAAGTTTTCTTCCAAAGTTTTCTTCTAAAGTTTTGCACAGAACGTTCCACGTAGTCCCCAAAGATCACAAGTAATAGAAGCTTATAGCCTCATAGCAAACTGCATTCATAATCATCACTCTTGCCTCAGTCAGTTTGTAAGGTAATCTTAAATACACTCTTGTGGATTTTGACACAAATCGTATCAAAAGTATATTACTAACAGTAATTGCAGCTAACAGTAATTGCAGCCTGAATAGTGGTCTGAGGCCCATACTTTAGTATGTCATACAGTTCCAGACGCAATATAGATCCGTCTCTTTATGATTATTTAACCCTTTTTAGGCAAATGCTGGGTTTGAGACAGTACAGACTGATGCAAACCCTTCCTCTTTAAATTCTTCAACTTCCTTAATTCCCTCCAACTCCGCAGCTCCAGTAGTAGAAGAAGCCAACTTCTGAAAATGTGTTTTGCCTGATCCAACTGTATTGGGAAGATGAGGAAAAAACGTGTAAATCTTTTTTCTTTCTTTTTGTTCCAAGTTCAAATTTTAACTTAAACTAATCTTGCAAACTTTCCTTCCAGAGCGCAACAGCAGTGCCCAGTCCAGCGAGTGGGAATCTCCCACCTGGAGAGGGAATGCCAGTACCTCCTGGATTCTTCCAGGTACACACACACACACACACACACACACACACACACACACACACACCATAGTCAGTCAAAGAGTATTTTTTAATCACATAAGCATTCATCTACTGACCTTTTCACTAAAAACAGTAAAACACCTGAAATTCACTGACACAGTAACGGCTAATGAAAGTGTGTGGTTTAAAATCTCATTACACATGGTGTCTGCTGGAATCACAGCGCTATTGTGTGTGATTTGGGGATTTTGTGAAATCGAGAGGAAGCGTATGTGTTTGTACTTGTTTGGCTGTGTTTTGTTTTCTTTGTGTTTTTTTTTTTTGGTGTCTTTTTTTTTTTATTTTGGCAAAAGCCAACCCCGGCTACTCCCCTGCACGCGTGCCAATAACAATACTCTGGAGTTCATCAGTGAGGAATTTGTGGGGATCCACTGAGAGAGCAGAGCATAAACAGATTGATTTAGTGTCAGCAGCTGAACTCGGAGCTGCCGTCCTGCCCCAGTAATGAGAACTGACAGGCCTCTTTCGCATTCTACAGCTCAGCTTTCAGAAAAAGCTCCATCGCTCTACCTTCAGTGCAAATTTATCCTTACGCTCTCTCCCATAGACGTCATTCATCCTGTAATCAGTTCAGACCTCCAAAGGAACTGTTTTGATGATGTTGTTATTACCGTGTCACAGTATCCCTAAATATGTCAAAGCACCACAGAATCAGATTCATATTTAAACTTGCATTAATAAAATTAAGGAGTCTAGGCCAAATTAGAA
>JBBPCX010000040.1:10902989-10914942 GCA_037974365.1 Hydrocynus forskahlii
AACAAGAGATTTGTTTTCTTTGAATTATTCAAGTTCTGTAAACACTGCATCATTTCTCTTATTTTGATGTTTTTCATGTCCTTTTATATTTGGAAATTAGAAGAAATATTGTCAGCAGTTCTAAAAAACGAAGGCAAAGTAATTCAGTTCAATACTTGCACCTATAAAAGATAAACCTGAGAAACTGAACTTTTTTGCAGCAGTCTCTTATTTCTTTCCTGGCGCTATATTCCGAATGAAGTATCCACAATTTACTTTGCTGCTGAATGGCACACAGCTGCAATATTGCTCTTACTGAATGAGTGTTGATGATTTCTTCTATGGAGATGTAGATGACAGGTTTGCTGAGCGTCACCATGTCGGAATATTCGTCCACATTGAACTTCTCCTCTGGAGCTGGGACGTCACACGCAGCCTGGAGGAAAACCCTGCAAACAGCACAAATATGGCACTGAACGTCAGCAGCAATAATGTAGAACTAACTGATTTTCCTGAGTTGTATTGCTGCTCTAATTGCATTCAGATGTTCCTGGAATAATCTTTGTTGGTTGTGTTGATACTGTTAATTAAGTACAATCCTTGGAGGCAGAATCGCTTACCATGATTATTATTAATAATAAACAAAATAATTTAATGAGCCTTGGTGGATTTTATCACATTGTGTTTTGCTGCCATTTTTTGAAAGCAATAAGCAATTAACAGTGGTAACATCACTGTAGCACAACCTCTTGTGGATTATTACTTCATTAAAATCTGCTCACTGTAAGGGATTATAATTTATTTTTTTTTAAAGTGACCTCTTACCCATGGTAAAACTGCTAATACATGCCTTCTCATTACAAATATCCTTAAATAACTATAGACTGCGAAGAGTTAGTAGAGTTAAGAACTGTCCCATATAAAATATTACAATAGCCTGTACATGCCTGTAATTCCCATTTTCGAAAATGTCCTTTGCATAAACTAGACATCAGTACTAATGTTTTGTTAATGTTTTATAAATTATGACTTCTTTTCACACGTTTGACCTAAAATGAATAGCAGTAAATAATAAATCTGCATTGTATTCTTGCAGCAAACTGACTAAAAGGATCGGTTCAGTTTTGATTTCTGAATAAGAAACTTAAACGAATACACCAATACAAACTTCAAAAATGCTTTAAATCAGTGTGTGCCCTGCTCTGCTATTTATAGTGCAGTGGGGGTTTTTTTTAATCTATATATTCAGGGAAATGTGAGAAAAAAACATTCCTAGAGTAGGTGATCTCCAGTAAGAGTGACTCACCAGCAGGAGTGGGAGCAATGACAAAAGTGTGTATGGAGTGTGTCCTGTGGGATCACTGTTCATTTAAATTCCATACATACATAGACACATCACTCCTCTCCTCTCTGCTGATGCCGCACTTTAACACTTAGAACACGAGCGGCCAAGGTCTGTGCTGACAGCGCAACAAGTGTTAAACCTTCATCATATGGCGAAACAACATTTTATTTGGAAGTTCCCCCGGTCTGTGTTGATGCTCGAGGTGTCAGACGTCATGCTGAGCTTTGTTTGCTGTTCCTATATCACGTAGAACCAAAGTTATTGTAATTTGAAAAATGGTGTCACATGCAAATGGCCATAACAAACAAAAATGAACACATTTCTTTTATTGTAGGTCTTAGAAACAAATGGAAAAAGAGCCTTAAACTTTCAGGATAGTCTCTGCCCACAAGTGTGTGTGTGTGTGTATGTTGGGGGGGCGTGGAATACCTGCAGAGGGAGGGGGGGTCCGGAGAGTGGCTGAGGGGCGGCATGCCGAGCAAAAGGTTTAAGACCATTTTATACCATGTTCTTTTGGTGAAATCAGATTTTTACTGATAAGCTCTGAATTCCAAGGGTTAACACAAAGGCATGCACTCTCCTTTCACCTGATTTTCCACTTCAACTGAACCCGTGGCCAGCACTGCATTCCCACCATTCCTTGGGTCAGTTCGAGATGCCCTAAATTTTTAAGAAGTGCTCCATGCATGGCTTTCCTGAAATTACTGGAGCAAAACGATAATCTTGGTGCAATTTACCATTTTAATCAAGCTGAAAAATGGTTGCTAGTGCTTAATACTGGCATTGCGACATGGCAAATGCTTTCTGGAATTCTAAAAATTCAATTGATTTTTCATGGTGCAGCAGAGCTTCTCCAGGGCCAGGGCTGGGAACCGTTGATATAACCAATGAATTATTAAACTGCAGTACATGCAGACTACGTGATCTGATGCAGTTAATTCAAACTGGATGCCGTACAAAGGATCTACAACATGCCAACCTACCATATAAAATATGTATTCCTTCCCCTGAAGTCAATTTACTGGTATGAAAATGGATTAAGTCTAGTCTTGAACTTAACTGCCAATGGTGTTTAACCATTGCAAATCCAATTTAATCTAGGTTTGACCTTAACCTGGGTCGGGAACACTGGCCTACAATTCATTCAACAGCCGGCTGCTTAAAATAATTGTAGTTTGAAGACTGGCACACAACATGAACACTGTTTTTCTGGATCTTTTGGATAGCACAGTGCTTCAGTAGTTTGACTTAAAAGCATGTTTGTGCTTTTTTTTGCTTTGAATGGTGGGCTAAACTGCTATAAGCTCAATGGGTAGTCATATGATAATGAGTTAATGAGATGTGTTGTGACATTACAAACGTAATGATTTTAAAATTGGTTCTTTTTGCAGCTTAGTTTCCATTTATGACTGCATGGACTGGAGACGGAATGGTAAATTTTAAAATACTTTTAAAAAATGACAGTTCTGCTTTTTTCTTTTAAAAAGCTCCTTTAAGCCACACTATCCTGCCCTGCATTCTTTTACATATCGGCACTTTCAATTGTGTGTATTTTTAGATTTTTTCAATGTTTTATTCTGTTCTATTTTCTTTTTTACTCTGTTCCTGTAAAGTATATTGAATGACCTTTCGTGTATGATAATGTGCTAAATAAATAAACTTGAGCTTGAATATCCACTTTGATTGGTCAGCTGATTCTTACTCATCTCTAAGCTGCTCTTTCTTCCTATTGTCGTTTTAAATGATAAAACTCTTCATCTAAGACCCCAGGTTAATGTCTCCTAACCTGAATTTCCGATAGGTGGAAGAGATGTAGCTGTTCATGGGTGTGAGGTGGTCGCTGCCATCTTCAAACAGCTTGTTGGCGGCAGCGTGTTGCAGCATCTTAGCCACAGAGCCCAGGTTTCTGCGCTGGTCTGAATGCAGCTGCCCTCCGGCCGTCATGTCTATTATGTCGAAGCCATCTGGAGCCACTATTGCCGGGTTCATGTACCGATAATAAAGCAGGTTCCCTACAATCTGTTTCAAAACAGAGAGGAGAGAAACAACAACTCTGTGGTTGAGATCTGGATGATTTCTAACATGAACAAAAAAATGACTTCCAGCATTTTGTACAAAGGTTGTTTTATGGCTTTTATGGCTGGTTCTTTTATGGCAACACGATGAGAGCGACTCTTATTAAAATATTTCATATCTGACCTTTAGCAGATCATCTTCAGAAGCATCAGGGAATTTCTCATGAAGCGTATCCTTCAGAACCTTAGCAATGTATCTCATGCCATAGCTGCATGCGAATAAAAAAGGGGAAAAAAGGAATGAAGCTAGAGTATAATATTTATGAACAAACTTTGAGTTAGCTTGCCAATGCCCATTATAAAAATATGGAAATTCAGAGAAGAGCAGAATAAATTTTTTTTAGAAAGGGTTCAGCTATAAATGCAGTCGTGTTCTGTGGGATAGAAACAAAACAAATTGGTTTCAAGGAATAGCTTGAAAATGCAAGCAGTGTATGTTGGCTTTAGTATGCTGACTTAATTAGTATCATAAGACATTTTACTGCAGCGAACAACAGTGAAACAAAAACATCTATAATAACTGAGAACATCTTATATGTAAACAACATATTGCATATGCTAATACTATAAAAAGAAATAAATAAACAATAGAAATTCACAAACACAGGCTGACTGTAGCACATTCCATGCTGGCCTGATAATCACACACAGCTCTCTGCAACTAAAGGTATATACTCAAAATAAGCTGGATGTTGGCATTCTTAGGTATTATTCATTTGTATGAGTAGCTATCTGTGATGAGGTGATTAAAAAAGAACAGTGGATCTTATTTATGGCATTAATAATGTATAGCTCCATTCAGCACTGAATTATTAATACACATTTTATTTTATCCACAGCAAACAAGCTGCATTGTTGCCAAAATGGCACTACATACACTGTATGCCATTCTATCTCGTGCACATGTGTATGTTTCAGCAATGGAAGATCAGTCATGCAACATGATCTCCACAGTATTACAAGCATATTAAAATGCTCTGAACTGGACTGGTCCTGCAGTCTGCAGTTTTTCGCAGTTTTAGAAAAACAACACTGCACCCTAGTGGAGAATAACACTAAAACAGATAAGGATCTCAAGATAAGGACTTAAATGAGTGAATTTATATGCACATTTTCAAATGCTGCGTCAGTGGCCGAATAAAGCATGGGCTGGGCTGAGAGTACGACTTACGGGATGGCGTCTACTGACGACATGATGGAGCTCAGCACTTTGTCTGTTACGGAGCGCAACGTCTGATTAGATGCCTCCAGTCTGTCCCTCACTTCCTCGTGCGATAGCGCCTGTTCCGCTGTGACCTCATAAGGCAGTTTGCTGATGGTGATGAGCAAAGGAAGAACAAACATAGCAAATAAACAGGATGACCTCACGAGACAATTACGTTTAAGTTAATGTTCAACGGAAAAAGAGCCTGGACTCACGGCTCACTTGTGTACATGACTGATAAAAACCACCACAAACAGATACATTTTCCTGTGTCTTTTTTTAGTAAGTGGCATTAACAGTATTACAGTGTACAATTTCAGTCTGGCACACCTACTCACAGGAATGCTTTTGTTATTTTGTAAATGTAGTTTTTTTCCCCTTATTTTACAATAAAATACTTCAGAATTATGGAATAACACCTATGGGATTGTGTAGGGCCAAAAATGACAAAGAAATGATCTTAGATTTTAACTTTTCAGAATAGCCTCCACTTTGTTTTGATACATTCTATCAAGTAGCCTAATGAGGATGCCACCATTGAGGCTTTTATTTTTATTCCAGGTTTGAAAAAGATTCACATATGCTAAGAGCTTGTTGGTTTGTTTCGGGGCGCGTTAACCCTTAGAACACGCTTAACGGTAAATCTTCGTCATACGGAAAACAACTTCTTAAATGGAAGTTCCCCGATTTGTGTTGATGCTCCAGGTGTCAGACATCATGCTGAGCTTTGTTTGGTGTTCCTGTGTCACACAGATCCAAAGTTACTGTAAGTTTAAAAAATATGTAATATAATAACTGCCACTGGGGTTAAAAATGGCATCACACGCAAATGATCGTAAAGAAGAAAAAATACCCACATTTCTTTTATTGTAGGTCTTAGAAATGAATGGAAAAAAAGATCTTTGAATTCAGGAGACCTTTCAGGACTGTCTCCGCCCACAAGCAAGTGGGAAAAACCCCCCACACATTGGTTTTAGACTGTTTCAGACTGTTTTATTTGCTGAAATCAGATTTTACTAATATGCTTGGAGTTCAAAGGGTTAATAAAAGGCAAACAATCGATCAGTTTGTCTTAGAAACACTTTAAAAGCATTAAAGCATCAGTTTTTAGATCAAAATATCATTAAGATAATAAAAAGCACACATTCCAACAGATGTTTCAACTGATTTTAACTGTAGGTAGAAAATCTACGCCACGTCACCAACCTTGCCTCTCCTGTTGCTGTCTCGAGCTGGTTGACCCACGCCTTGTAGATGTCTATGGGGTTAGTGTTGATGCCCAGGCTCTTATCCTCGATGATTTCTTTAACCACTGGTGAGAGCAGCTGCCTCAGAGCGTTCTGACCCCGAGCCCCACGGTTAAAGCTCACCACCATCTTAATGACCGTAGGGTTCCCCGTCACTATGTCCTGGATTTGGTCCACCTTTGACCTGCCAGATACAAAAGTTGTTAGTTATTTTATTATGTCCACACATACTAGCCTTCATTTACCACATGCTGCAGTTACTACATGCTGAACTCATATCATAACAGATAACGGAGAGCATGTTATTTTATTCTATTGACAAGGCATGATTTAGTACAATTAGTATAGTACAATTAGTAAAGCATAATTTAAATCTATTTACTCTAAAGATACTCTTAAGTTCTAAATCTTATCTAAATACTAATCTTAACAACCTATAGAATGACTGAGCAGAGCTAAATTTTCATATCATGTGTTTCCATTAATTCAAGCAATCAAGTATTATCACGAAATAAATGTGTTCTTATCAGACGAGAGATTCTATAGATAATACATCCCCCAGCTACATCAAATAAGAGTACGGCATAAAATCCTACTTTTGTAGAATAATGTAATGTAAACATCCAAATTACATTACCTAAAGCCAGTTAATTTACTGTACTGTGCATAGGAGACGGTAAGATACAAGTTTAACACTAAGAATATATTATATGTTAATTTATCCTTAGTGTTACATTTGTATCCAAGTTTTGTATTTACAGTTTGTGTCCAATATGGAAATGCACGATTAGACATGCTTGAACTCATGATATGACTTGCCAGGATCTTGGTGACCTGGCATGGAATGACCCATACAGAAATCTGGCAAAACTAATCACAGATAGTATTCTCCTCTATCAAAATAAGCTTATTATGACTTTCACATTTTCACATTTTAAACATTCAGAAACAGAATTTGTTATCTCACTTGATCTCCTCTTTGAGGGCTGACTCAAAGAGCTTGAGCAACAGGTACTCCTCTCGTTGGTTGGAGGCGTAGTTATACAGAGTGAAAATCACCGTGTCCATGAACTTGGTGGATTTGTTCTGGGGCATTTGGAAGATGAGCTTGGCGAGATATGATGGATTTGTCTGTTTTAACAAGAATAGAGAGTAAATGACAGAGACTGAATGCATTTAACCAAAATGTAATCAAACTCCCATAAAACAACTTACTGATTTATTATAAAATCTACACAAGACACAAATCAAGATGTGTGTAACAAACGGTCATTTACTCTTTGACCAATGCCTAAATGGCCTAGCAGGAACAATGTAAATCTCATGGTGCCCTGAGCATTACAATCTGACTTTTCTTTCTTCTAGATTTATCAGCCTGATAAAATAAGCCTTGTATAAAATATCGTTGGGTCAATCAGTCTTACTTGAAGCAGGTAGAAGAGATGCTGGTAAGCCTCAAGTCTCTTCCTTTTCTCTTTGCTCAGACCTTTGATGCCCTGTTTATCACCCACGGCCAGATCTTCTTTGCTCATTTTGTTCTTTTTAGTCTTCATCTTCTTACTGAGTGACACCACGTCCTGTTGGAATAGTGCACATAGCAATGGCTGAAAAATTGCTGCCAATCCTAAACTACGTGCATTTCCGCACGAAAATGTGAAGTGTGATTGCGTGGCTGCTATGGAACCAAAGTTTGGAGACAAAAACGGGCAAAACATGTTTGCGATAAACATTTTCAACTCAAACCAGTGATCTTCCGATTCGGTGCCCTGCATTTTTCCGCTAAATCAACTAGGCAGTGTTAACTTGCTGTTTCTTACCAAGCCATGTATGGTTAAGGAAGACTGAACGCGTACCCACAATCACGGACAGATTTATTTGAATTAAACCATAACAAACAGCGACATGCATCGCTTTTTTACAACTGACCTGAGCTTTAGTGTCTTTAAGTCTGTTTATGAGTCGCGTTTGTTTCTCCTCATTTGTGTTTCTCTGTGTTTTGTCCCTGTCTGGCTGCCTTAGCCGTGACATCACAGACTCTCTCTCTGACACACATTTTTTAACTCGACCACTGTCCCTTTCTCCCCATATATTTAAAAAAAAAAAAATCTGAATACACGTGACTACACTGGATATTAATGGACGTTTCGACACTGGATGTTTCGACATATCATGCCAATCTTTTAAAAACTGTAGGAGGAGAAGAGGCGCCAAATGCTAGCTATAAAAAAGTAATAATAACAACAAAACTAACAATAATAATAAAACTCAAGATGCAATCACACTAACGATTTTCTATTCAATGAACTGAACTGTAATTCTTTTAAATGAATAGTTAACATTCCAAAGTGTTTCCATTACTCATAAGGGAGTAACTATTTCTAGCTATTCACAACAGCTCTTAAATGGTTTTGTCAAGTTATACAACATGGGGTTTGCTGAGTTGGTTGAGATTCTGTGAAGGTTGGTCAAACCTGAAGTGTGATCCTGTTTTTCACCAACAGGCCAATCTTAATGTCCATCAGGTTCAGGTCCTTCTCCATTTGTTGATTGGCACGAATCTTAGTTACTACTTCTTCACGGAGTCGTGTCATTTCTTGCTCCTCCTGCAGATCTAAGCTGCTCTGTTCCAGCAGGTGGGCAAACTTACGGACCACCGAGAGAGGAGGGTCCTGAGCACCGGCTACAACACATGAACAGATACACACACCAGCATGAACCATGAACAGTTCATTAAAGTGCTACGACTACTCCGTGAAAAACACACATGAATGTCTGAATTTTATCCCAGCAGTAGATGGCACGTCACTTTTTTACTCACTCAGAGTTCTGTAATCATCCCTGGCTTTGTTTGCCTTCAGAAAAGCCTGAATCTTCACTATCTCTTTTTCCTAGAGACAAAAAGGTACAGGTTAAAATGAGCTAATCCTCAAATTACACCATCAATGCCACCATGATACAAAAAAACATAAATATAAAAGTCAAAACGCCTAAATACAAGTTGACTTACATGGTCTTTGAAATACTGCAGTCTCTCTGTGTACGCTCGTCTGGCTCGCCACATTTTCACCAAGGACTGTAACTGATTTATGAACATAACAAGGTGTGAATTAAAAAAGAATTGATATAAACAAATACAGTCCATAATAAAAGCTATTTTTTTAAATGACCAAGGGAGCTAATGAACCTACAAACTAATTATGCTGAGATAACAAAGTCTGTACGTTATGGCTTTACTTGACTAAAATGAAACATTTGTCACAATTACATTGTGTTAATACAAAGATTGTGTACAACAATTATGTAAAAGCAATAGCTCTCCTCAGGGATCCCTACCATTCTAAGCAATTTGTATCATAAACGTATAGACATACACCACATGGACAAAAGTATTAGGACGCCTGACCATTACATCAGTAGGGACTTCAATATCCTCCCTTTGCAGCTCTAACAGCTTCCACTATTCTTGGAAGGCTTTCCACAAGATTTTGGAGTTTCTGTGGCAATTTTTGCCCATGAACTATTTACCTTGACCAGAGTTTGAACATTGCTTTGGAAAGTATGTAGTCTGTCCTTGTAGGCTTTCCTCTGTTTGTAGCCCTTCCAGGATGCCTGCACAAATAAGGTAAACAAGTCATGGATCATGTGAACAAACATTCATGGCATTTATTAGCTAAAAATTTGAACCGTCCTATAAAATCACAGTTAATTAATACAGTGTTTTTGTAAGTGATTTTACTATTTTGCATGTTTTTTGTAATTTTTGTTACCTGTAGTTTAATTACTCTTGGTTCTTGTTGCCTTAAGTACTCCAGTCTCTCACTGTAGGCTCTTCTAACCAAGTATCCCTGAATCCGAGCCTGTAGCTGTATGACGAATGGCTCACTGGCCAACCACAGTTGTTCTCGGTTGTACTCCGCGGTCAAGCTGCTTACAAGACTCTAAGGTATGAAGAACAACATCCAAAAGTGCCATTGGAAATGAGGCTTCATAAACAACCTCAAATAAAAAAAAACTTTACAGAAGAACAAAACATGGTTCTTATCTTTAATGTATATGAAGATAACATGATTTTATTCCTGGTTATTTTTATCCATTTCTCTTAATCCAATCCTCATGAAATGGTCACATAATGTAAAGGGCAGCAGATGTTTTCAAATAATAATAAAAAAAACATATTGCAAGTCACTGACGAGTCACTTCATTAGATACACCTAGTTTGTATCTACCCACTATTGTCCACTTTATCAGCTCGCCAGACTATGTAGCTGCATTTTGTAGATGTGTGTGTGTGTGTGCGCGCGTGTGTGGGTTTCAAAGGGGCAAACACAAATGAAACCCTACATTTGTGTCTTCCAAGTAAAACATCTTCCTGACTAATCCAGCACATTAGAACTCACTCCTTATTAAAATTGTGCTGAGTGTTACCGAAATGATTTTTTTGGACCGAAACCGACAACCAAAAGAAAGGGTACAAATGGCTTTCTGCGTGTCTTTCTTAGAAATATCGAAATGCACCCACGCGGCTGACTCTGATCCAATCTGGCATGTGCAGGCTGCGGTTGCGTCATTTGCATCATCAATGCGTCATCACTGTTTCGGTCGCGTAAAAAAATTATTTTTTGCCATTTTCGGTGGCCGAATTTTCGGTGCATCCCTAGTGTTAACCATCAGGATCTCATTATTGCAGCTTACAGATTAGATTTACATTACAATTATTTAAAGTAATCATATAATTTACCATCAGTTAAAACCTGAGTGTACAAGCAGTTAAAACCTTATACAATCAGGTTGTTCAGGTTGTTGCTGCTGGAGGTTTTAAACACATCAGCCTCACTGCTGAGTTGGGAAAAGTCTATCAACCAAAAATATCCATCCAGCAGTGTCCTGTGACCAGAAACTGACCACTAATGTAGGACTACAGGACAGATGTGTCTAATAAAGTGAACAGATTGCACCAATGATCTGCCACCCAAATAACAATGAAACGGTTCGTTGAACTGAGATAGTGCTACAATAGTAACCTACCTGAATGTCCTCTTTCGGGAGCTGTGTGCTGTCATGGACAAAGTCTTCAGGCTCTACCCAAGTCCCTTCTTTGGTTTCCAGGTTGTAGAAATAGTCATATTTGTCCCTGATTCTGTGCTTCACCCACAAACTACCATTATTCCCTAAGGAGGAGGCGAGAGAACAATACACAGTGTTGAACTGTTCAGCACAGCTCAATAGCTGGAAACCACTGAATTCTTTTTGGCGTGTGATACTGGAATGCTTTTCATTTGGTTTACACTCTCTAAAACGTCTGCTTGAAACATTCTATGTTTATGCTGGTCATATTACTTTGCCATTCCCCTCTTTTTCACATAAAGCATGTAATTACTGTCTACTCAGTACTTTAGCATTTCTAATGATTTACTCTTCATGAAATGTCCATGTAATGCAAAAGACAGGATTTCAAAGAGAGCAAAAAAATAAAAGGCAGGTGTCAATTTGGCAGCTACAATAAGTGAACTGGAGGTAAACAGGACTTCACATTCTTATGCAGTTCCTACATTTACTTTTCAAATGTTCTAAATGTCTAAATTACAGCATTTCTGGGTGTGTGGACGCTGATGATCTCTATTCTCGATGCACAGACTCTTTACCTTGTTGTCTGTGTTGATCCTGCAGCTGTGCTAGTTCAGTTTGGTAAATGTGTGCACATTCAGACAGAACCCCCCTCAGTCCTGCACATGGATTCTGCAGAGTGGTCAGAGTTTCCTGCTCATCTCCTGCAGCTATCGCTCGGTTAATGTCCTCCACTGCCTCAGCCACTGCAATGAGACACAGCACAACCTGGTTATTATTATGACATTAACCGATTGTACAGTTTATCTATTTATGTTTATAAATAATTACATATAATTAAGTTTAAATAATTTTCAAGGCCCTGTGATAGGCTCCGGCTACCCACAACCCTAGTAACAATTACGTGGTTACAGAAAATGTAATGTATTAATGGCAGTAATATGATCTCTCTCTCACTCGCTCTCTCCCCTTTAGACTTGGCTACACACACATAAATTTGTATGTATGTACAAGTTGTATGTATTTACACAAGGAGTAT
>JBBPCX010000040.1:10933578-10955789 GCA_037974365.1 Hydrocynus forskahlii
TATGTGTGTGTGTGTGTGTGTGTGTGTGTGTGTGTGTGTGTGTGCAAACATACAACATTCTGGGTGGTTAATAATAGAAAAATAATATTTTAGAATTGTGGATTTCCATATTTTTCCAATTTTTGTTTTACTGTCTAATAGCTGGTAATAGTTTAATCACCAATTATCAAACACAAGGCATCCTGGGCCACTCACATTTTATTAGAACCTTGTTACTGATGTACAGCTTTCTTAGTCATTTGAAATAGTTGTACAACTCCATACACATCTAAAAATGTACTTATTTATTTTTCTGGCTTCCTACTGTCATTTTCATACATACGTATATTATTACTGAAAACACTGATTCTGTTATGAAGAGTGATTACTAATGTTTGAATGTTAGGGTATTTAATCCAAATCAAATGAATACACAGATACAAATGATTCAAATCTGCATTCATTGTAAGTACATGGGTGTCTATGTGATTATTATCTTCTCTCACATAGGCATGATTTCTTCTATGTTCTATTTATTGACTTGTTACAGCATTCACCTTGGTGTAAGATGCTGCCATGTTTCATTTCCTGTATGTGGTCTCTTACGTGGCCAACACAAATGATGCGGACTCTGAAGCCATTCTAAATTCAATCAGGCAGTTAAAAACATGCACCCACTCGTTGCACTAGGGAGTATAAATGCAGAGGACTAAGGTTATTTTATGCTTGTCACTGTTTCCTGCGCTCAGAGGGATTTTCTCGGGCTATTTGTTGCTCTGGTCTCAAGGCTGCTTAGTCCAGCTGAGAGGCAGAGAGTTGACTATAGGGTCAGGAAGGAAGCGCTTGTGTGAGGAAAAGGGACGAAGCCAATCAGCCCACACAAGCTCGGTGGTGGGAGGTGGGGTGTGGATGGGTAGATATGAAGAAAAGAAAGAAAGAAAGAAAGAAAGAAAGACAAGTAGGAAAGGCAACAGAAAACGTTTGCTGTAGCCGGCGAGACCTTCCTGTTGTCAAATGTTGAACACATTGATGGGTTTTTAATAACTGCACTCATCCAGACATAAAAAAGAAGGATGTACCCCAACAATACAACCTACTGCTGCCCCCTAACCCCACACTGGAAAAATCAGCAGTCAACCCCCACCAAAGCTTTTCCATTCAATTATTTTCCGCTCCACCACCCCAGATGAAAATATAACTGACTGTGGGCACTGATCTGAAACCACTCAAACATTTTGCTCCACTCATTTGGGCTTTGAATATTTGATTACATTCACTGTTGAGCTGAATGCCTTCACTTATTACAGCAAGTGGAAGGACTTGCTGGGCTTTCATATTTGTCATTTTTGCACATTTTGAGTTTATGAATCTAGATTATGAATCCTATTTCACAGTGTCCTTCTGAATTGTATATCGAATCATTTATTTTATCTGCACTGTCATTGTAAAGTTGTATTGTTTGTTTGTTTGTTTGGTTGGTTGGTTGTTTGGTTGGTTGCTTGCTTGTTTGGTTGGTTGGTTGGTTGTTTGGTTGGTTGCTTGTTTGGTTGGTCATTTGGTTGTTTGTTTGTTTGGTTGGTTGGTTAGTTGGTTGGTCAACTGGTTGGTTGTTTGTTTGATTGGTTGTTTTCTTGTTTGGTTGGTTGGTTGGTTGTTTGGTTGTTTGGCTACTTGGTTGCCTAACTAAGTCATAGACGCAGACACATCTCCAGTACTTTCTTCTAGTCCAAGTCAAAACACAAAAACATTATTTCCTCTTTAATGGAAATTTCCTCCACCATGAATCACAAAATGCCACCATGAATCACAAAATGCTCCTTCTACCTGCTTACCTACAACCCAAAAAGACATCACGTCACTCACTGAGCAGAGTACATCAGACATTTGTGATAGTCAAAACGTCCTTTCTATACGAAGATGAATCGCTAGAGGCACTGTTGACTTTAGGGTCATTCTGGTTGATGTGTGTAACGTGCAACAGAAAAGGAAACAGAAACCATCTCTGTAGACACGTTTCCTGTAGGGCTGAGTACCTGATATAATAACCGCAGGCACACGCCATCGTAACGGCAAACACCCAGCTTTAGACAGTAGGTTTTCTCAATCACAGAAAAAGCCTGCATTGCAGATTTTAATGTTTACTCATCAACTATCTGTAAAGGTTAAATGAGGTTAAAAATGTTTAAAAGTAGAGAAGCAAAACCACAAATGTACTGCAGATTGTTTTTACTTTATATTGTCACCAATAACTCCAATTAAAACCACAACTTACAGTAGGGCAGCTTATGTAAACAGACATTTGTGTTAATTCAATTCAATTCAGTTTTATTTATCTAGTGCTTTTTAAAACCACATTGTCACAAAGCAGCTTTACAGAGACAAGGTCCAAGCCCCTTGTGAGTAAGCCAAAGGCAACAGAGTTAAGTCCATGTAAATACAAATGTCACATAAGTAATTACATGTAATTAATTCAATAATAACAGTTGATAAACATTTGTATTTACATTTGCAGTACTGTATGTCACCTCTAACAATGGATATAACACCAGTAATTACAGTGTTGAGACACTAATGGAAAGTTATAAGTGACATTTGTGGGTTCTTCACAATATAAGACACACACACACACACACACACACACACACGTATATACATATATATATATATATATGTACACACATACGTACACATATATACATACACATACATATGCGTGTGTGTGTGTACATATATGCATGTACACACACACACACACACACACACACACACACACACACATAAACATTCTAAAGTTTCTGAGAGGCCACCTGGTGAGGAGATAACTAGGCCTGCTGCTGCGGCAAAAAAAAACAAAAAAACGGAGGGAATTGACAGGAAACGAGTGACAGGAAATGAGCAAAAGCAAGCAGGAAGTACACCAGTGGGGACGGGAGCAGATGTACCACAGGACACTTGTGATTGAAAACATCACCCCAAAAACCCAAGCATGTCTGTGGTTGGTATGACAACAAGCGCTATAAGATAGCAAACAGACCATCATCACACCTCACAAAAGCTCACATAAAAATCAGAACACTGCATTAAGGCTGCACATATTACAGACTGTTATGTTTAAAACACACTGGTGAATCAGTAATGGGACATGGACAAAGACTGGCATCCATACTTGTAATCAAAACTGCTTATATCTGTTGAATATATTGGTCCATCTCAATATGAGGTGATACTACTTTTGAGTGGTTAAAAATTTGAATAATCGATAACTGTCAATACATTTTAATATTTCATTTTAATTTTATACTCCAAAAGTTAAACAGTGCTTTACTAATGCATATAATTATCAGTAATCTAAAACTCAAATAAACATTACCAACTCGCAGCCTTAAATAATATAAGGCTGTAAATAATATAATGTGTCCTTTTTATATTATACTGTTGTACTGTCTAGCTTTTATTCTATTGGTCGTTTATATTCTATTGGCCTTTCTTCTCTTGTTCTGTCCACTTTTCTGCTGTATCAATGCAGATTTCCCACTTGTGGAACTAATAAAGAGTTCTCTTATCTTATAACTATCGCAGCACTGGAAGTGGAGCTACCAAGAATTACCTTCTATTTCTCCTAATTTCATTAATTCTCCTCATTTATTTGTTACAACATGTTATTCGTGTGTTAAAGGGGAGGTTAGGATTCATTTTACATCCATGTAACCATTTACTTAACTGAGTGGTGTAAAACTGTGGGTCGTCAGTATGAATCAATGCTAGAAAACTGATCAATCAGAACAAAAATAATGGATAAATATATTAGTTATGGATAACTTCAGTATTTAAAGCCTGTATTCAGTATTCAAGTACTGTAAAGTAACATTCAGTTTTGTACAGTACGGTTTTATAGACCATAGAATATAGATATAAGAGATCAAAACAAAGAGCTTTCTTGAAAAGGTACACATTAACCATAACACTGTGTTTTGTTTCACATCAGAGCTCATGATTGTTTGTGTGTTATTTTTGTCAGTTTTTGTATTCAGAGCTCCGAGGTGAAGTAGAGCGCCTAACTCATTATGATACTATGGTAAACTTTTATAGCACTTGTCTCTTAAGCTGTATTTTTGAGATGGAGAAATGACAACTTTGTTGCCATTGCCACTTGAAATTATTTGTTTTCTTGCACAATTGTTTAATACAAGCCTTGAGAAGCTTCATCGAGTTACAATTTGCATCAGCTCTTTTCATCTGTAAGTACTGCCTCAGTGTGAAAAGACATGGCAAAACATTAACAATAACATTTTAAGGAAATACAAAAATCAGTAAATCAGTTTGTAATATTTTTTGCTATTTTAGCCAGCCACTGTCTTTGCAAGAGTGCTGCTGTGTGTGTAAACAAAGGTGATACTGGAGTTTCAGATCACGGATCAAGGTGCAGAACACACACACGAAAACAAAACAGTGAAATCCACTAATTGATTTCAAGGTCGTTTGATACGTCAATGAGTGTGATCTCAGCTCTTTATCACCCAACCAACATCAAAACACACTAACAAACACTCTCTGTGGTATCATATGCACTAACACTGTGGTCTCGTATGCACACTGCAGCCAGGTATGATATCAGTTTTGCAAAGACCAATACTGCGATAAGGATTAACGAACCAAATGTTCTGCACACCTATTATGTATGTTTAATGAAGCAGAATAACATAGAATTATATATGTATATATACTTTATATGTGTATGTGTGTGTGTGTGTGTGTGTGTATAAATGACAAAATGACATGGACGCTGTAGTTCTTGGACAGTGGATGAATTAGAAAAGTCTTTGGCCTGTACCTGAGCGCATGTATGCAGTAGATCACCTTAGGCATGTTCTTGCGATCATACACGTCAGTGGTCTCAGGATAGAATATCTGAAAGAAGAAACCGTTATTAGTCATTCTCTTTGCTCTCGCAGGCTCTACCCCTCTTCATAAGCCAAAAAAGGGAACTGTGTATTGCAAATGTACACCTAAATGGGAACACCTTAACTTTTTATATTTTCTCAGTAATATATGATGCACATGATGCAAATCATTTTAAATTAGAATGCGAGAGACAGCTTAAAAAGAGAACTTATATGAAGTCTTCCCTTATATGAAGAGTGGATGTAGCCTTATGATTTGTTTTCCAAACAGTTGCAAATAGCACATACTGACATGTCATTTATTGTGGTATTGAACACCAGAAAAGTGCGAGTGCTGAAGAGTCCTGACATCACAACAAGGAGATACAAGATGTGGGGTTTTGGCATTATTCCCAAAGTAAGATTTTTGTTGTTCTTCCAAGTGGCAAGTGGAATGATCTAAACAGTTCTGGAATTAACATGTTGCATTATAGCAAACTGACTAAGAAAACATACTTTATTACAAACAAATTAGTTGTCCTGAAACGTTTAACAGGTGTACATTATATCTACGACCTGTACAGACAAAGAAGGAAGTCTGGGTTCCACCTACAACCCGAAGATGCCATCATTACTGCTGTGCTTCATAGCTGCAAGCTGTAATACATTTCACCAGATTTGGAGCTTAACCACATCATTAGTAGGCGCTAAACCACCTTGACTGACAGCTGTTAGGCTCACATCAATCTTTTGTCATGCATCCATTTTGGCCAAAGTAACAAAAGGCTTCTTTATGTCGGTTTAAAAGAACAATCCTCTGTTTGAGCTGATGATAAGTCACTGCCTGGAACAATCTGCAAGCTCCCCTGCACTGGGTTTCAGTTTACAGTGGGCTGCAGCTGTGGCTTTTCTGCCCTTGAGGGAAAGTTCCTGCCAGGCACTGCAAACTCAATCAAACTGTGCAAGTACGCGCGAGGTGCAGATCACATGAGCTAATTAGGATGAACAACTAACATTTCCACACGAAACTGCCCTGTGGAATATATGAACGGCACCCGCAAGGATAGAGTCGACGACATAAAAACGTTCCTTCACTTCGGGCACGTTTTAATTTGTTCGCCAAAAATCTAATTACATTTTCTATTGCTATTCATCCAGATGAGACAACAACTTTGTTCTCCTCATTGATCATGCATTTGTTTGAATTGCTCCATGAGGTTCCACCCATTTTCCTTCAATGCAAGCCGACACCAAAAACACAATGAGAGCGTATGAGAGCATATCTGGGTGTTTACTTACTGAATGAAAAGGCGCAGTGACGGCATAATGGTGCACATTAAATGTGTTAAAGAGTTTGCACGCAGTCTGTGTGTGTGTGTGTGTGTGTGTGTGTGTGTGTGTGTGTGTGTGTGTGTGTGTGTGTGTGCATTTGTTTTGTTTTGTAAAACTTTATGACTTGTTTTTAGGGGGGCTGGGGGCACGCAGCGCTCTACATCTCGGCTGTCGTCCGGGAGGACATACGTCCCCCTCCCTGCTATCATGGTTCCGCCCCCATGCTCTGGACTCTGAGGTTAACTTGTTTTTCTATAACAAACTAGATCAAACGTGAATGGCCTGCAGTGGCAAATAGCTTTGGTTTTATATTTGATTTGATTACATTAATGTGTAAGTTGAGCTTTACAGAAATATTTTCACTGTGTAACTGTGGGGGGGAATACTGCTGTTAAAAAGCTCCTTATTAGTTTGAAGTGTTTGCAAACCAAATGTTATTGCACTTTTGATATAGCAGTACTTTAAAAATAAAAGTGAGCAATACACTACTTTTGAATTAATTATTGAATTTTGCATATAACAATGGAGAAAATCATGCGATTAATCGCAATTGTAACGTTTTAATTGCATTGCCCAGCATTTATTTATTTATATATATATATATATATATATATATATATATGTGTGTGTGTGTGTGTGTGTGTGTGTGTGTGTGTGTGTATATATATATATATATATATATATATATATATATGTGTGTGTGTGTGTGTGTGTGTGTGTGTGTGTGTGTGTGTGTATATGTAACAACAACTGTGTGTGAGTATGTGTGTGTGTGTGTGTGTGCCGCACAGAAAGCCTCACCTTTGGCAAACCTACAGACTCCATAGCTCTGAGCCACTGGACTGTGTTGTCTGTGTGTCTGAAGTGTAGCCCTTTGCTCTGTTGAGCACAAGACAGAAAACAATAAACAGAACCCACAATTAGTTCAAAGCAAATTTCTCAACCCTTCTTTAAACATGTTTGTCTGTGAATTAGTCTCCACCACTGTTTACTGATTCATCATTACAGAGTATGAACAGAAATGAGGTTAAAGACATCACACTGCTCAGTGAAACCCCAAGCAGAGTAATTGGTTTCTCTCTGCTCATGGGAATGAGATTTTCAGGAAGTAAGGATGTCTGTGATGCATTAGAGACACAGCGCTTCCTGCAAAAGTGCTGGAACTGGGAGGTTTACAATGTGCTTCAACGTGGTGAACAGAAAATTCATATGGTGACAGTCAGTTTATCAGAAAATGAAACGAACACAATTCACACAGCTATTTTTTTTTAACCCCGGATGTAACTGGTCAGGCAAAACATAGAGTTTTCTACTGGAGCTGCAAGGGTAATAAGGTTAATATAGCTAATAAGTAAAGGGAACTAATTAGCATGAATAAGCCTGCATGAGACTTAATAACCCAATACAGTTTGAAGCAAGTTTAGACATAAGCTTGCATTTTTGGTTGTCCACATTAGCCTCATAGATCCTGTATATAACTAAAATCATCTTCAGATAATCTTCAAAATTGTCTTCAAATGACAAATCTGTCTTGTATAAAATAAAGAGTCCATTTGTCATACGTGGGGAGCAGTGTGTGAGGATGGTTCCTTGTTTAAGGGTAGTGTAGTGGTGCCACTGGCAGTCTTGGGATTTGAACCACAACCTTCCGAACTCCCTAACCACCAGGAGACCAGCTACATTTCATTACATTACATTTCATCATATACCTTTGTGAAAAGGGTTCTAACTTTGAGTAAGTTTCCTTCTTGACTGAGCTAAGGTTTAAAATTCGGAGTTAAAATGAATATCGTGGATCTGAAATCTTAATTCAGTACCTTGTAACGGCTCTGGTCTCTGTCGTAGATCTTTTTTTCGGACACCATTTTGGGAGCGAAGAACTTGGCAAGTTTGCCGAGATAGACGCCATTCCGCAAGCCCTCCTCGAGCTCTGTGGTGGAAGGAAGTTCCTCCTCCAGACAGGCCTCCATCCACCTGAAAACAAAAGGATCAGAGGCTTACTTTTAGCTGATCCCAGACCAGACTTCAGACTCCAAAGCTGGAAGATCGACCTCGTTGTGTTCTTTAACAAGTTGGATACCGTGGCGGCAATTTTTAGCAGGAATGTGAAATCAAAGTAGGCACTGCATCAAAAAGAATAAAAGATTTGAGGGGTTACGATCAGATGTCGAAGAAGCTCCATATAGTACAAAGTAATGCTATTTTTAAACTTGTGAGAGCAGCAAAAACGCAGTGACTGAGGTCTACTTATAAAATATTGATGGTGAACTGTGGTTAGCCTCCTGAGGATCCTCTTTTTTTTTTTTTTTTTAATTTAAACAGAGTCAGTGCGTGTGGAAAGATGCAAGAGAAAGATAGTTCTTAGTCAAGACTTTGACAAAAGAACAAGAAGCCAGATGGAGGGCATCACAACGGAGTGCAACAACAATTATGAGTGACATTGCACTAAATATAGAACATGAAATAAAAGTCGCAAAAGCATTTCCCCCAAAACATTTCAGTTCCTCAATGATGTCCACCCAAAAAAGGTTACAACCTCTTTTTCTTATATCTTCTCACTTCCCAGCACAGGGGGGGTTTAACTCTCACCACAGGAACCTTTTAAAGTAAATGGAACCTTGGACTGTCTCTCGGTTCGGGCTAAACACGGGTAAGAATGTCAGAGCTCAAATCAGCTAGTCAATATTGGCTTTTCCAGAGTCTTCAGTTAATGGTCAACTCTTAAACAGATTTTTCCATTCCACTAGGTGTCTATATTGAGTAATACTGAATTTGATCTCTGCTATGATTAGCATTTCCTTCCGGTCACACTAGCTTGGCAATGAAGTGGGAAGCAGAGGAAACTTAGTCCTTTGTCTTTGGTGCAAGAATGAAAAAAATACACTTGCAGACCGAAATACGGACATAAACTCAGCTTCTCTAGACCACACTGGATGTTCCTTGAAACTCTAATAAGCTGAAAATAGGATTTTAAGACAAAATGTCTATGCAAAATGAAACCAGTCCAGGTGTTTCCAACACCTCCCTTCATTCATTCATACATTCATTCATTCATTCGTTTCCCGTAACTGCTTATTCATGTTACTCTCCCTCTGACACATTTTTAAGGCGACTCGACTGTCTGCTCTCTCTCCCCATACATTACAGAGGCAGCTCGACCAAAAAATCTATTTATTAAATGATCAGTGTTCTGGATCTCTACAGCAGATCTCAACACATGAATCGTGAATCTGGAACCATGCAAACATCTGAAAAAATGTTGGAAGGTAAGAGGCACCAAATCCCAGCTATAAAAAGAATAATAATAAAAATAAAACTTAGGAAGAACAATAAAACTTGAATATAATCAAGAAAAAATAAAAGCAAATGAGCTGTTTCCAGCTGCTACATACTATTAGTAAAACATTCCAAGTTGATGTTTCACCAATATCACTGATACCTAGAAACACTGATACACTCAGATAACTAAAAACACAGGTGAAATGGTGCAGGCCAAAGCAATTTCCTTCCTCTGTGGTGATCACTAGTCCATGACCCACTGAACGAGTGACCTCTACCATACAAACTCTCCATTGTCATGACACCTACACTGGCACAGTTTTTGCCATGCCTGTGTAGGGGCACTGGCATCGCCGCAGGCACTGGAAAGCTGTCAAATTGATCTAAATGACAACTGTGTGTCCTCATTTCTGGTCAAAAACACGAAGGAGACCTTTCTCGGGTTCTACTGTATGTAGAGGTCAATGGTACTTAAGTACTTGTGCCTTTTTATACAGACAGGCCTACAAGACTGGAAGCTGTACAATAGGGCTACTGCATTACAGAGTTAAGTTGCATACGGAACAAGCTGAGTTAGGGGACATCAGCTGAAATGCCAGTACTGAGAAACTGTTTGTACAACTTTGGTTAATGATTTGCCTAATAGTTGAGTGGTTTAAAAATGTGTGGATGCACTGCTTAGCCATAGGGAACAAAACAGTGTTATCCAAGTTGCAATCAATCCTACTACTACTACCAATTCCACTGACTCTCAGTTCACTTGTAGATCTGAAATTGTTCTAGTGGTTTGTAGTAAGACAGGCCATTGTGGTGGCTAAAGGTGTATTAGTACTACTCAAAAGTCTTGAACACCTAAATGAATTGCTTAAAACCATTTAGCATCCGTATTTTATATAACACTAGAATAAAAACAAATAAACATAAATACAGTAAAACTAAGAACACTTTCTTGTTCTGAAATAAGTACTCTGTATCTTATAAGTTGGTTAAAAGAATACAGATCTGGTTCCAGATCTCTCCTCGGTGCCACCACCCACTGCATTCATATGTTAAATTTCATCACCAGCACACCTGATTTAACATAATGAAGCATTGAAGAGTCAAACCCAGTAACTACAAATAACACTGGGTGGCCACTAATAGAGGTTTGGAAATGGGTAAGCAAACACAGTAACATAAAATCAATACTGTATCAATATTATCTGCATCTAAAACTGTGATCATTTGGACTAAACAGTCTTTATTAAATGCAATAACAGTTGGTCCCAGAGCAACACTCAGTCCTAGAAGCACACAGTCAGACCTAGAGGCAATTTAGCATCTCCAATTTACGTGCATGTCTTTGGACTGTGGGAAGAAAGTGCAGAACCCAGTGGAAACCCATGTGGTAAAAAAAATTGTTCAAATCTGCAGAAAACCTCTGTATGAAATACACTATGCTATATACACAAATGCAGGGGTATAAATACTATAGATAAGTAACTTACAGTTAAGTGAACTACTAACAACACATATGGTGGTTAGGAGTATGTTACTGCATATAGTAGAGATCAGTAGTATATAAGTAATATTAACATAAGTAGTGATATTCACATGGTAAGACTATTGCACATAATAATAATAAGATATTGCACATAATGAAATGATTTAGCACCCATTCAGAAGACCTCACAAGTTACTGTTCTTGGTAAGACTAATATTATATTGCACATAATGATAATGTTTTTACACCCGATAAGAATATTTCACAGTACTGCAATGTTCTTATCGGGTGCTAAAACATTTTTTTTTTTGTACTGAATTTTTTAACTTCCGCATCTGTCTCTCATTACATACTTCAGTAGATACTTTTACCAAGAGCTATATAGCTTTATTACTTTATTATTAGCACTACTCAATTGCTATTACTCAATCAGTAGTTGGAACTGTGTTACAAAGTAACCGCATTCTGAAAATGAAGGGTGGCAGAAAGAGCCTTCTGTATCATTATTGTTGATAAAGGTTCTTTATCAAGAAAAAGTTGTTTTTGTTCTAGAACTCCATGTCCAGGCCAAGAACAATTTAGGAACTTGTATTCATCGGTGTATAATTATGTTTTAGCTCTTTAATCTTTTAGCTCATCTCTCAGTCAGACAACAGTAGATCACATAAAGATTCCATCAATCTCCACATCTTCCCACTTCCTGTAGGCCTTCTACGCCACTTTAAAGGGTCGTTTAATTAAAAACAACACAGATGGATCAACAATGGCTGAGACAACATGCTGCCCAAGCACGCATCAGCAATTCCCCAGCCTCCTCCCACAAGCCTTTCGCTCTGTCAACACAAACTAATCAGCTGAAGACACTGTCCCATACTACTGTATCTTATCTTAGAGGACAGCTCTTAGAATGTAACATGGTTGAGGTTCTCAACAGAGGAAAGACATTTGGGTTGGATTTGGGTCTGCGTTCATTTTTTATTTTTTACCATGATATGGCTCACAACACATACAACATTTTTGTCAACAGACAATAACACAAATATTACTGAACATAAAACAACAAGAAATAAAACACCATCATAAAGCCCTAGGAAATTATTTAAAACTCAGACAAGCAGTATGGTCAACTATCACATTTCAGAAAAGATATATGAAAGAATTAAACAATGAAATATAAATAGGAACATGCTTTAGCTACATTTTGTTTCTGAACATCCTAGTCGGTCCCAATAATTCCAACATAATTCTCTATATATCATTTTTTTGTTTTTATTTTCCTGGACTATTTTTACTATGCTTATTTTCTCATATTTTCAGTGTGAGCTCATTAACCACAAAGAGATTTCGCCATAGCCTTATTTATACCTGTCTTTATCAAGGGTACCAGTAATTATGTAGTTGACACTATGTGCTGATAACCATAGGAAGATCCCATGTTGTATATTACACTGTTTGTCAGTAGTATTACTGCCCATTGCGGAATTGTCATTCACCATCACTGCAACAAACTGTGCTTGAAAACCCAGTTCTTCACACAGTTTTGTCTTTGGTGTTCTTTTACACCACATGTGCACTGACATATGGTCTGCTTGAAAGTTCACACCATGACTCAAACATACACTATATGGACAAAAGTATTAGGACACACTTAATTTTTTAATTCAGGTGGTTCTTTACTTCCAGTGAAGAACAATCTTAATCATTCAGCAGACCAAGACATTTTGAACAACGCCATGCTTCCGCCATGCTTCCAACAGTTTGGGGAAGAACTTTTTCTGTTCCAGCATGACTGTGTCCCAGTGCACAAAGCAAACTCCATAAAGACATGGCTGGATGAGTTCAGTGTGGAAGAACGTGACTGGCCACACAGAGTCCTGACCTCAACCCCATCCAACACCTTTGGGATGAACTGGAACAGAGATTGTGAGCCAGACCTTCTCGTCCAACATCAGTACCTGAACTCATAAATACTCTACAGAATAAATGGGCACAAATTCCCTCAGAAGCTCCAAAATCTTGTGGAAAGCCTTCCAAGAAGAGTGGAAGCTGTTCTAGCTGCAAAGGGAGAGAAACTCCAAGTCTATATATTTTAATGCAGTGTCATTAAAGTACTTTTGTCCATATTGTGTATTTAACCTCAAGCTTGGGATTTGAGTACATAGCAAAACCTACATGTAGCTACTACGCTCCATATGTTAGAAGTTAGACCTTTCTTGTTTTTGTAAGATGCATGTCTACTCCAGTAAAAGCATTTCAGTCTTTCAACCCAACTGCACGCTCTGCTTATTTACTTTAATGTCATTCTGAAATCTAATCACTGTGCAAAATGATGAGGAGCGTCTAAATAACTGTGTCCAGCTCAAATAACTGTGATCAGACAACTAAATAATAATCTCTACTTAAAGAAAAACTCAATCAAAGTACTTTTTAACGGGTTGTGACACCAAAGAGAATACCTCTACAGTCTATTCTGCACTGATTGTGTTGACTGATATGACCTGACACAGTGGATACAATGAGCTACACAAAGAACAATGTTTACTAATTGAGTAGAGGAAGTGAAAGCCAAACTGTAAATGAAATTGTTATGATATTGAAAGTTCAGACTCCTACTTATTTGCAATCATTCAGAAAGTAAATCATGGTAAACAAAGGCCTTTTAGAAGGGTGAGCTCTGTTTTTCCTCATTACATGACACATGCACATCTCCTGAACACTCATATGTGGGAAAGTGCATATGACATGCTAATAGATCCATCTACACACCACACTAAAACTCAGATCTATGTTCAACTAATCTGTCTCAGAAAACTCAAACGACACAAATCAATAGACAAAAGTGCTTTTAAATGTTTTCTAAATTGTAAACAAGTTCACTTATCAATTAAGCGTAATTTGAAAAATTAAATAGTTAAAAAGTAAGAGTGTAACAATACACGTTTAGCTCTCTTTTATTATGAGAGCATTGTTTTTCATTCATATTTGGAATCTCTCATTATATATATCACAGATTTTGTTTTTTGCTTGTTCAGAAAAATACACATTTATTTCACATCCCAAAATAGCAAGTTCTTGTATGGAACAGCATGTCCTAAAATATTCATCGTTTGAAAGAGTGCAGCTGCTTTGAGGAAGACAAAACCTGACCTGACTAAGCAAACCGTGTCTCCAGAATGACATATCAACATCAAATGAGGCAAAAAAATAATGCCAAAAAATGTAAACTTGTGTAAAATATTTCAAATATGTTCAGTTAATACGTGACCCTTAGATGAGACCCTATAGGCATTTCGATATACTGTTTTGACTGGGTTTTTTATTTCAATTTTTTTAAAAACACTATCTATTAATACAGAAATCAATAGAATAATTAAATATTTTAATGCAAAGTCTAAATAACAGTGGCTTTACAATTCAGTGTGTAAGACTTCACAGCAGTTACTCCTTAGGTTTCTCTGAATTCAGAGCTCTGAAAAACTGAAAGAGATCTAATTAGAGGGTGAAAGCAGAAGCTGAGTGAGAAATAAGACACTTATTTGTTGTTTGGGAAATGTGCTAACAGTGCTGTAACCTGTAGCGCGGGAGACACTCTGAACTGATGTGATGTCATTACAGCCTCCAGTAAACTCATTTAGGTCTTTAACGTCATACAACCCCCTACAGCCAGTAATGGAAAAAAAAAGTTCTCCCAGTAGGACCGTTATCTGAAAAGCACACATGGGTAAACCTGTATTATTTACTTAAGTCAGCAGGTACAAAGTCTCCCTGGATCAAACTGTGGAGTGGGGGGGAGAGGGAAGGTGTGGGAAAAAGTGTGCTTGTCAGCTGACGGGCTGTGAACATCATACTAAACTGCAGCCAAGGAAACCTACAGTAGAGCCGGGCAACATGATATCGGGATAAATGGTGTCATAATAAGCTTCTCTGAGTGTATCATGAGTGGTAGCTCACTCTTGGTACTCATCATACATCCAGAAAAGCTTATTGTGACACAATTTATCCTGATATCATATTGCCCAGCTCCCCTACTACCAGTCTATAGCTCTGTTAGAGCACAATAACTGAATGTTTTAAGAGCTATACAGTGGTTGTTGTTGTTGTTGTTCATGGGCTCTAATTTGTCTTTTAAATGACAAATGCAGTTTTTCAGTGTTCTAGAATACTAATGATAACCATGATAAACTCAACAGAACCATATTATGACACAAATCAGTTAGTTATGAGGGCACAATCTGCTTGAGAATCATCAGATCCTTCCACTATAACTTTTTTTCCGCTGTTGTTAGTAACAACTCACTTTACATCACAGCTAATTGTTAGTCATTTTTTTCTTTAGCATGCACAAACCAAAATATATATACGATAGCTGGTTTTTTTCGATCCCGTCGGTTGCAAACAGAACACAAATCGACAAGATTTTTGCTTTTGCTTTACAGACTGGTTAAAACAAAACCACATTCAGCTAAATCTGGTTCAGTTACCACATTCAGGTAAGCTGAGCTGAACTTCACAATACTACAGAGTCATGGCCCTTTTCATAATGCAACGCATGCATAATTGCAACGCGTGCAATTTTTTGGGTGGAACTATTACTGCAATTTAAAATTAGCAATGTGCAATTTAAAATGAGCAATTTTTCTGGTTCATTTCTATTGTTATTGACAATGCCTGTCACGCCAGTGCGTACCTGTACATGTGTGTGTATGTGTATGTATCTACAGTGTTCTTATATTTACTTTTATATCCTCTCTGTATATGTATATATCTATACAGTCGTAAACGAAATTATTCATACCCCTGGCAAATTTTGACTTAGTCACTTTTATTCAACAACCAAGTTTCTTCTTGATTGGAAAGGACACAGGCGTCTCCCAGAATATAATAAGACAATGTACAAGAGGCATCATTGTGGAAAAAAATATTTCTCAGCTTTTATTTACATTTGAACAAAAAGTGGCTTGTCCAACTTTAGTCATGCCTTTTGCAAACTGTCACAGTCTATGGGAAAATACCAGTGGAGACATATTTTATTCATTTATTTTACAAGTCATTTGATTTTTTCTTCCTGCGCAATATTTGTGCAAATATTGAATAGACAGGTTAGTTTTTTTATGTGATGCTAACGTTTTGCTGGTGCATTTTGTATCTTTGCAAATCTACAAAAAACTATGTCAGGCCATCTGGATTCATTAATTAAGAGGTGTGTCCCAATACTTTTGTCCTTGTAGTGTATCTTTAGATTATGATTTTTTTTTTTTGCCAAATCAGCCATCCTTAGCTTTAATAATGTCAAAATATATTGCAGCTGCAGAAGTCCTGGCACTGCAGGAGTCAAACACTCAGTAGTACCTGCTGGGCCTTTATTTATTAACTGACAAGACGAAGAGCAGGATGTAATGTGTCTGGCTCCTTAACAGGCCGATTAGTGACCAGCATTATAATCCTAACGCAAGCTGACAGGATTCCGAGAACAGAGGCTTTGCCGCAGAGTCGCAAGCAAGAGTCATGAAATCTGTGTAGGACAGCGGGAGGCGAGGCCTCATTCAATACATTAAACCACATTCTCCGCCATTCACAGTTCTGACTCTGAACTGGCCATCTTTTATCCTGAATTTCTGGGCTAATAGGTCAGACGGGCATTCGCTGCACTTCTCAAGACAATGCATGGTGCAATCGTGCCGTCGTCTTTTGTAAGCTATTCCTCACATGTAGGTCAGGTTCCCCATAATACAACTGACGGATGATACTGCTCCGATGGCCCCTTTATTGGATTTTCTCCCTGCCTTAGCAAACATGTATAAACATAATGCATCAGAGTGGTGCAGGACTGACCCTCCAAATGCAAACGACAGCATGCATCACCTCTCATTATGTTTAGACATTAGACAATATAAGGCATGACCAATAAAATGTGGCACAATGAAATAATGCCATTCAGGAACACAAATCACTTCACAGCAGCAGGCTATCGCGATGCGCCCATAATCCTTACGAATGCAATCAGAGCAATCAGATAAGGAGAACCGTGTTATTACCGCTGGTAGAAACAGACGAATTCAAAGCCTGAGTTGAAGGACTTACTGCTTGGCCTCCTCCAAATGACAAAGATATTCATAGGCGATGTTTTGTCGTCTCCTCTCGTCCATTTCCTCAGCGGAGAGCCTCTCATCGTCCACAATGGCTGGAGAAAGAACAAAGGGAGATAACAATTTGAAAATGAACTACATAAGTCAAGCAAGAGAGAAACTAAAGGGCGGCTCTGAATTTGCACACACTAATACGATATAATATAAACTGAATAGTAGGTTCATTATAACCTGAATAGCGTTCAGTTGTAAGGTTCTCATTTAAGTACAATTAATGTTCTAATACAATTCTTATGGATTCTTAATTGTGACTGTGTGCCTATGAAACGTTTCCATTCCACTAAGTCTTTTGAAAACAAATTTCACACGGAACAAAGGGTGGGCGATGTGTTAAAAAGTCATTTGCACGACACATGATATGTTTTACATTATTTAGTGGTTTAGGTTTGCAAACAGGTTGGAAAAAAGTGCACCAAACAAAACATCAGCGCTACATTTAGAAAAGACTATAAATCAATTTCAAGCAAAATGATTTTTATCAAATTTGCCAAAAAATGAACTGCTTGGAAAATAAAACAATTTATAAAGATGAATATAATATGACTTTTAATAATATCATTAACTGACATTCCATCAGCTACATGTTACTCTGCAGTTTATTCAGTTACAATCTGGCAATTGGTCTCCATTTAATGGGAGGGTCCCTTTGGCCCACACCCAATACTTATGATTTAGGTACCAAAAACAGTTCTAGGTCATTTTTATGGCACAGTTTTCCAACCTCTCTTCATACCTGAAAATAAAACAGGCCGTTTTTGTTACTGTGCCTTTAAGAATGAAAATTTAAATTACTTTTGTTCTGTGCCCTGTATTGTGCCATCATCCAAAAAGTAGTCTGGGCTGAAACACTCTATATAACTTCATGCATCAAACTAACAGGTGTAAGATGTATGTATGTATATATATCAAAGAACAAGTGAATTCAAATGGATTGTTTCTCGCAACGTCTTTACCAGGTGTGGACTTTACCCGTGTTTATGTTCTACATTAAAATCTGTTTTACATGATATGGGTTCTTTGCTTGGTTATATAGTTCTGTATGATGGAATACCTATAGTTAAAGTTTTCTTTTTTTAAGTAAAATATAGACCATTTTATATACTGTATAAAGAAGTACAGATGATACCAATGATATACTCATAATTTTCACAATTACTATTATATGGTGTCCCTGGCCACCCTACAAAGCATCACAGATTTACACACAATGGTAATTATAAACTTATTATACAATTATTAACAGCTGTGTAAGAAAAAGTCTAAATCTTAATTTCCATCTGAGGTGAACACCACAAACTACACCTATAGACCAACAACCACGGATATCTGAGTTATACTAAACATCCTTCTTCAATCCTTAAACACAAAACCACTGTCATATGCCTACTAAGCAGACCCAGTTCAAAACCTCTGGCTTTCTGAAGTCGGAGAAACATGTCCTGAAGTTCGTGCCCTTAACTGAGTCATAACTAAACAGGGTCAAGTTATGAAACAGGGTAAAGCTGCTTCAAACTGACCTTTACCTGCTTTCTACACACATCTCCACCCCTCTCTTCTAAGCACAGCTAAATCCCTTTATTTCTGGCTGAGCAGATCCTGCCCCATGGTGAACATGCTCCTCTGAACAAGTTTTGAGACACAAATCTGAACACATAGAGATCTATATCAATACAACCCCACAGAAATGAGTGTAAAAATTAAATGTAAGATGGTGTTCAATGTGGAGATTTCACAGTATTTGCTAAAACCCTATGAATCTCATGCTAAATACCGTTGTGTTCATATCCTAACACTGAAACTACTGTTTTGAAACTCCTCCACACACACACACACACACACACACACACACACACACACACACACACACAGTGTGTGACCTCATGTGACCTAGGTGGAGCCTGTGTCTGACACTTTTGCAGGCTTTACCGTGCCACATCAATGTCACACATTTGTTGACACACTGTCAACCGCAAGGCCTTTGATTATGGACAGCATGCTGCTTTCTTAATGACATTTCATAAGAGTTACTGGTTGTTAAAGGCTTACAGGTGGTGTGAACACAGATAGTTTAGAGGATAAACTGGGGGTGCAGTAAGAATTAGGACTTCCTTTGACTTAGTTACTAGTAAAACACACTCACCTGACACACAACATAGCAGATATAGCACAGTTTCAATGTACCTAATGTATCTACATTATATGGACTTTAATGACATTGCACTCAAATAATGTAGTATGGAGTTGGTCCCCCTTTGCAGCTATAACAGCTTCCACTCTTCTTTGAAGGTTTTCCACAACATTTTGGAGTTTCTGTGGGAATTTGTGCCCATTCATTCTGTAGAGCATTTATGAGGTCAGACACTGATGTTGGATGAGAAGGTCTGGCTCACAGTCTCCATTCCAGTTCATCCCAAAGGTGCTGGATGAGGTTGAAGTTGGGGCTCTGTGCAGGCCAGTCAGGTTCTTCCACACTGAACTCATCCAGCCATGTCTTTATGAAGCTTGCTTTGTGCACTGGGGCACAGTTATGCTGGAATAGAAAAGGTTCTTCCCCAAACTCTGTCCAGAAAGTTGGATGCATGGCGTTGTCCAAAATGTCTTGGTCTGCTGAAGGATTAAGATTAAGCCCTTCACTGGAAGTAAGGGGCCTAGCCCAAACCCTGAAAAACAGATGTCCCTATACATTTGTCCACATAGTGTAACTTCCAACCTACCAACCCACCTACTTACCTAGTGACCCCCTACCCACCAACCTACCAGTCATTCATATAAACTACACAGTATTACAGCTCTCCAAGAGTGGAGTTTAAGCAACAAATGGGTGTTACACAAGTTCAACCAAATCATTGACCAATATTTCCTTCACCAACACTAGTAGTGTCAAAAAAGAAACATCGTTTATATTTTATTATCTACATGAAATTGCTACTGCTAAGCTTATTTCCTCTCTTACACCAGTATTTTATCTGATTTCACTGTATCTCATTATTTCTAGTGAGATAATATTTGGCTTTTCGCCTCACATAAGTCATTAAGTCATCTCAAATAGCTCTGCATATGTGGTTACTGCTGCTGGATTACATGCTGCTGTCTATAAAAATGGATAGAATGGAGGGTTTTCAAGGCCCCTGTTGGAGACAACTGGTCTGACGAATATTACACCATGAAAGTAATCTATCGTGAACCCCGGATTAGGCTCCGAGCTGCTGCACCACGGGCTGAATGTTATCACATTGTGTTTAAAGCCAAAGAATGAGCGGAGAGAATGCCAGCCAGTACAGTGCCAACTGTTTTCCCAAGTCCCATTCACCTAACAATAATTAAGCTTGCTGACACACAATCACGTGCTAGCCTTTGTTTTTGTAAATGAGCGCCTCGTAAAGCCAAACAGGCCGGCAAAAATTTTAGCCCTGGTGAACATGCTGCGGCTTGCTGACTAATCTCCACTGGGTTTCCCTGTGTTGCTGCTTTGTTCGTCCTTTGTCATGATCATCTGTCCAACAGACACCACACTGTAAAAGATGGCAACAAAAGCAGTCGTGCAGTTACATCACACAAGATACCACAAGCAAATGAAGATGATCAGTGGGTAAACACAGATGAAGTCACTCAAAGATTATTGCCTTTTGTAACTATATTCTATTGAGTCATCATAATACCATGTAGGCACATAGTGTCTTTGTTCATTATCCAGACTGTGGCTTGTTCTGTTTTTTGGCTGTTGTTTACAGGCACTGGGGAATGCATAGGCAATTCAACGAGTGCAGTAATGAATCTTAGTCAGAGCTGTGGGCAGCAAAAGATTAGTCAAGCGCCTGAATTACAAAGGTGGTAAAAACAGTAGTGAACAAGCAGGAGAAGAGATCAGAACCTGAACACAAAACCTAAACGACAGTATTTGTAGGGAAATACTGTAGAAGACCAGTTGTACTGATAATTTGGTAAGTCTGTGCTAAAATACAGCTTCATAAGACAAAGCGTATGGGGAGGGGTCAAAAACCAAAGTCTCCCGTAAGAGCCGATTGTCTGACATGCAAAATAATAACCAATCACATATTGTTTGAATCTTTCCTAAAATGGAATAGTAAAAATGCCTATATCTTGGCCTGAAAAGCCTATTGGTGTGTAGGGTGTGTAGAGTTTGGCTTGATAAACAATCACTGTTTCCCTTTGAACTGATAAAACCGAGCACACTGGTTTTGGTGGACATCAGACAACATCTACTTCAATGAGTGTCTGTGGCTGAAACATGCAAAAATACAGCAAAAAACTTACCAGCAAACAACAACCTGTCTGAATGACTACTGAACATGAAAAATGAATCAACATGCACACCACAAAATGTGAATTCTTGAGTCTAATACTTCTGTAAAGACAGTCATGAAAGTATCCACGCTGCACTGCAGAAGCTCACAGAGGCCCTGATTCTCAACCATGCACATCTGTGGAGCTGTGTGCTTCAAACAAACTCTGATAGCTATCTGGCAGCACTGGACATGGGACCTATATAATATCCAACCCAAACCAATGAGCAGTTAGAGGATATTTTTCAGAATTACACTAATGTAATTTACTACTGTAAACATTATTATCTATTATTATATTATTAAATTATTATATAGCTCTGTTGTGTAACATACTTCCATATATATTATAGTATAGTCTTTGCCAAATGTTTTGCACTGCGATCTTTCTATGGTGTCTATATGTAAATCAAGATGTTCAAACTGGATTCCTCAATTTAAAAAAATAAATCAAAGACTAAAATTAACAGTTTCAATGAATCACTGATGATATGGCCATTTGCATATTGCATATTTTAATTTTCTTTTCTGAGCTGTCACAGCTACTGTTAGAGCTTACCAGCCTAAACTCACAGGAGGAAATCAAAGGAAACATATCCATCGTCAATTTACCTCCCCATCTCCTGTCACTACGCCTGATGTCTGTTCACTACGTCTAATGCCTCCCCAGTGTTTTTCCCATTCTATTTCCTAATCTGGGTTCTGAGTCCATTCCTGTAAAGCTGCTTTGCAACAATTAGGATCTAACTTTCTACCTGTCTCTCTCTTATATATGTGCATGTGTGTGTGTGTGTGTGTGTGTGTGTAA
>JBBPCX010000040.1:10961509-10990669 GCA_037974365.1 Hydrocynus forskahlii
ATATATACACATATATATACATTACAAACAGATGCAAAAGACCAACAGATGTAAAAGACAAAGACAGATCCATCCCATCTCCAGTTAAATTAATCTATTAACTGCTCAAATAATTTGAATTATATGGGCTACGGATATACTGTACACCCCTGAGTAAAATAAAAGCTGTGTAAGAAATCTAGCCTGAAATAGCACACTGCATGATGTCATATTGTGAGCTGTATATTCCTTCCTGTTGGGTAGTAGAAAGTACTGAGCGTGAGTGTCTACACTTAGATGCTTATCTTGAGCGAGCTTTAATTCAAAACTAGTTCATTTTAAGGCTTAGTAATATCAGAACAGTACATCTGAGGTTTTAGTAGCAGGATCAGAAATAAAAAAGTGGTTTAGTGCCATTTTTAATGACAATCAGTAACTCATACACATATAATCACGAGTGGAGGACACAGCACCACCAGTGAACCCAGAGAAAATCTGATTCCCAGTCCAGACAGAAACATCACTGTTTTACCAATAAAAGCCTCACACACACACACACACACATATACATATGCGCTTTGCTGTACTAATACAAGTCCATTAGCAAGACATTCACCTCCCACTCCCAGGTCAGCGATGCCTTAACATTTTGTCTTGCAGGGACAAAATATAATGTTCGTGGTGGGCAGACTGCTATTTATATTACATGTTGCATTTATGTTAAATATTCCAACAGTTTCTTTACAGGCACATCGTCTTGCTCTTACTTTCACTGAAAAGATATTCTTTACTTTGATTGTCTCTAAATCATCTTTAACCCTCTGGCCCTCCCGTGGGACATTTTTGTCCACTTCACTCTCTTTTTTTGATAATTTTAGCTGTGTTAATGCATATGGAATGAAACTTCCCAAGGGTCTGGATTTTGTTCAGATCTTTACATTTTTAACTTCAACTCATTAAATATATCAATAATGTACTCCATACATCCAATTGTAACACTTGACGCCCTTGTGGACACTTTTGGCCAATTGAAACCCATGAAAACAAAATTTTTTAATACCTTGTTACAATGTTAAATCATATAATTTAGGTTAAAATGCTTTCATTCTAAACTCAACATTTGAGAAATGTAGTTTTTAGTGGGTTCTACCAGATTATGTCATTTATCCATTTTTGGCCAAGCGAGCAATTTTATATAATAATCTCAGTTTCCAACAGGGGAGTATGATGGCTTACTGCACTCCAATGGAACAAATGAATGACACAATTTTGACATAGGTGTGACCTTAGGGATGTCAGATACTGGTTTTGTGTTTGTGCATGAAAATAAAATTCAGTGTTGTTGTTAAACAGTAACATATTTCAGATTTGTTCCATTTTTGGCCCCAGTAGAATTGAGAACAGAGAAAATGGGGTTGTTTACCAACAAGTGCATTGTGCAAACAAACTGGTATTTGAAGGATTAAAAAAAAACAAAGGAATAGACATTTGATACTCATGACAAGAACTGATGTTAGTTACAAACTCTATGTAGTAAAAATAGCAAAAACATATAACAATATATAAAAATTATATATAAATATATGGCCATTATATAAAATATTATATAAAATTGCTTGCTTGGCCAAAAATGGATAAATTACATAATCTGGATGAAAACACTAAAACTACATTTCTCAAGTGTTGATTTTAGAATGAAAACATTTTAACCTAAATTGTATGATTTAACAGTGTAAATAACAAGGAATTAAACAATGTAGTTTCAATTGGCCAAAAGTGTCCACGAGGACGCTGAATGTACAGTAAAAACGAGGAGGGCCAGAGGGTTAATCAAACAAAACCTGCTAGGCTCTATTAGCTCCAAGCTGCCAGTAACAGGAATTAAGTGCTGTTACCAGCATATGTTGTGAATAGTGACAACCGTACAGTGTTATTATTTTTCTAACATTACACTACATTTTATAACTAAATACATAACCATCATTTCAAAAGCAGCTGGTGGCCTCTGTGATCGGAAGTTCGTGGGTTCGAATCCCAGGACTACCACTGGCACCACTGAGGTTCCCCAGAGCAAGGAACTGTGCCCAGTTAAACACAAAGGACAAACGTCATTTACATTTATGGCATTCAGCAGACACTTTTATCCAAAGCGACTTCCATTCCCTAACTACTGGGGACAGTCTCCCTGGAGCAACATGGGGTTAATGACCTCTTGGTCTAGAGGCAAGAATCCTACCCACTATGCCACCACCATCCCCGCTTCACACTGTTCACACCGTGTGCTGTGTTCACGCATGACAAAAATGGCCACTTTACACATTATGAGAAGTTTGAAAAAAAATAAGCTGTGTAAAAATATACGTTCCCTCATTAGGGAGGGGAAGGGTTAAGTAAGGTTAATTTTCTGGGCCAAATTAAACATCCTTGCGGGCCAACTGGCCTGAGGGCTCCAGTTTGAGCAGGCCTCTGGATAATAGCTTCTGCAAAACATGTAAATGATTACAACAACGGTCACATCTTATTATGGCAACCTTTAGATCTTCAGAGCTTGAACCTGTGGGGTTTATAATGGAAACTGGTATCAAAATGCACAACTAAAACTATGGTCTATTGATACTCTGTATTTTCGGTTTATAATCAGTGCATTCCTAATCTACCTATCTATCATATACAGTGCAGCTTTGTTACAACATATTTGCCAGATCACCGAAGCATACTGAAAGATGATCCTGGGAGCACAGCGAAGCATGACATGATTCCAATGAACTTATCCTTCATATCTCTGATCCTCAGCCGACAGTGTGTGTGAACATGCACCTCAGGCCAACTAAGTGCAGCTCTTCCAGCTCACCTGTACTGCTCGCGCCTTCTTTCCTCTTTCTTTTCCCATTACCAGGCTATGACTCACTAAATGGTCCACGTCCTCGTTCAAAAACAGCCAGACGGTGCGGCTAATTTTAGACCATTCACACAAAAAAAAAACAACATGGCAGTTATCCACTCAGCCTACAAGAAGGTGCACCGTGGGTTGGTTTGTCCACTTCAGCCCACAGAAGACGGAGGCTCTAAAACCAGCATTCATGGAATGCAGGCGTGAGTCTGCGAGCCAGTACTGTTCAATGGACACGATGGCTGTTTTCTGGAAAGAAGCTGGAGACCACTTGGAACAGCGCAGAAAAAGACTTGCTTTTTGGTCAAAACATATGTGGACGGATCTTTAGAACTGAAGCAAGCACTTAACTGACTCTAGTGCAGTTAAGAGTTAACTACTCTTAATTACTGAAGACATGGCTGGATGAGTTCAGTGTGGAAGAACCGCACAGAGCCCTGACCTCAACCCCACCCAACACCCTTGAGATGAACTGAAACGGAGATTGTGAGTCAGGCCTTCTCGTCCAACATCAGTGCCTGAACTCATTAATGCTGCTCAGAGTGAAAGGGGGCAAATTCCCACAGAAACAATTCAAAATCTTGTGGAAAGTCTTCCAAGAAGAGTGGAAGCTGTTATCGCTGCAAAGGAAGGACTAACTCCATATTAAAGCCAGTGCAATATAATTAAAGTCCCTCTCTGTGTAAAAGCCAGGCGTCCCAAAACTTTTGTCCGAATAGTGTAGTTTGGCAAAAAAATCACATTTACTCATTTTGCACCTCACCCTAAACGTTGTCAGCCAGACCATGTCAGGTGTCTGAAGTTTGCTTCTTCAGTGTTTCATTGGAGCTACATGGCTAGCAGGTGATGAAAGGTTATGTACACCGATAACCACTGTGCAAACTGCAAGCCTTAATCCTTAAGCTCGCTTCAAACCGCATCGGATGGTTAAGCAAACTCAAACAGACCTGTTGATGTGGTTTCGGGTGCAGTGTGACACACATACGTCTATAAAGATAAACAAAAGTATGGTGCTTCGCTAAAAACAGTAGTGGCCGTCAAGAAGCCTGATGTCTATTTTCATAGATAACAGCGTGTAAAACGGTTTTAGAAACTTCATACACAAGTCTATTTAAGATTACTTAACAACTTGGCATGATCTGTGGCAAACTCCGATTTAGGTGTGCTAAATGGTGGGATATAACCTTCCATTAGTCTCAAACGCTAAATGGACAAAAGTATTGGGATGCCTGACCATTACACCAAAAGGGACTTTAATGACACTGCATTCATATACACAGACTTTAATATGGAGTTGGTCCTCCTTTGCCAGTCACGTTCTTCCACAGCAAACTCATCAACCATGTCTTTATTGACGTTGCTTTGTGCACTGGGGCACAGTCATGCTGGAATAGAAAACTGTGTCCACAAAGTTGGAAGCATGGCACTGTCCAAAACGTCTTAGTAGGCTGAAGCATTAAGATTGCCCTTCACTGGAAGTAAGGGGCCGCCTGAATTCAATATTTAAGAGGTGTGTCCCAATACTTATGTTCATATAGTGTAGCCAAAATGCACATCTAAAGAAACAGACCTTTTAAACTTCTATTACTTTAATATGAACTATTACTTTAATTGCATTTAAAACAGAGATCAAAGTGTTGTCAGCATTTTCACATACATTGCTCCCTATTCCAACCTATATGGGACCATACACTTTATCACTGCATCACTATTCCTCAGCAGTGACGGTAGATTCCGTCCAAAACAAATATAACTTGAAAAGGCTTGGCGAGTGAAACTCCAAACTTGTGTTTGATCTACTGGAGCAGACGTGGGTTAATGTAAAACCAGAAAAGCAATGGTTGCTCCGAAGCGCATTGAGAAATCCCTCCCTCACAAGCCAGATGTGGCATTAAACAACACCTTGAACAAATGTCCAGCCATAAACCATCTGATTGTAGCACAATAAAGCAATGTGATCATTATGGCCTAATGTGATTTTCATATATATCAGGAATCCTGTTGGGAATTTGCATTCATGCAAAATGTTTGTGCTTTTGTCAAAAAATCCTTCCGTTTTACCTGTCAGGTGCTTTCACAGCTACCATGGTTAATGTTTAACGAGATCAAAGGCTTCCAAGAGGGAACCTCCCTCAGTCTCAGCAGTCCTAGCACCAGATTAAGCCCAAACCTGGACTAATAAAGGATTAAACAGGTCAAACACCATTTAGGGTGAAGTTTAAACTTGGGAACAGTTTGAACAGGCGATACAGTAAACAAGATCCAGTCTACCTCTATCAGTACTCCTGAACCTGAACTCATTTTTGGGACACACTTTACCTCCTCTACCAATAACTGAACTCGGTGTGGCTGGTTTCGGACCGCAAAGCTGTCTTAAAAGTTCACCCCACATTTAACAATAACAGAAAACTTAGAGGAGGTAAAGCAACTCTAAAAAACAGACTTGGCTATTATATTATTGTATTTATGCAAAAACAATACAACTACGGTTAGCAACATAAGTAGCTAGTCTACTTAAGTAACCCCCTCCCATTCACACCTGCACAACAAGTTTGCACCTTTTGCCAAGTTATGCTCCAGTTCTCGCCCTGCTTTAGTCTGGAAACCTCAAATAAGACTCGGGGCAGGTACAGAGTCTTCCCAGGCTTTGGATTATGACTTAAATGAAGCAGAAGTGGGTGTACTCACATCCATAGCGTGGTCTGAGAGAGTTGGCGCCGTCTTCATGGTACATCCTGTCAAAGTCCACTCGTCTTTCTGAGTCCTCCCAAAAGAAAACTGAGCTTTCAGGCTTTCACGCGTCCAGAGTTCTCATAAACCAAGAGTCTCAGAGAGAAAGGTACGTCCCGGTTAGTCTCAGAAAGCAGCGAGTTTAGACAAAATGCTGTGCCATCTCTGCGATCCCATCGCGCTCGAGCTCAGTCTCTGACAGTTTCCTTCACTGACAGCTCCGAGTCAAACTGCGCCACCTGCCCGGCTTTGCGCCACAGTAACACAGAGGGAGCGGCAGAGCACTGCGCCTCCGTGTGTCCTCTCATAGTAGAGCAGTGGAGGGAAAAGACTGCTGAGACTGAAGTGTGATTCACCGTATGGACAAAAGTATTGTGACGCCTGACCATTCCACCTACAGGGATTATAATGACATTGCATTTAATATACGACACGGACAAAAGTATTGGGACACCTGACCATTACACCAACAGGGACTTTAATAACATTGTAACTAAATATATAGACTTTAATACAGAGTTGGACCCCCTTTGCATCTATAACAGCTTCGATCCTTCTTGGAAGGTTTTCCACAAGATGGGAATTCTGTGCCCATTCATTCTGCAGAGCATTGATAAGGTCAGACACGGATGTTGGATGAGAAGGCCTGGCTCACAATTTCCATTCCAGTTCATCCCAAAGGTGCTGGATGGGGTTGAGGAGTCTGTGAAGGCCAGTCTAGGTCACTGGAACTAAGGGACTTAGCCCAAAAGTGTCCTAATACTTTTGTTCATATGAGTAGCGAACTGAAGACAGGGGCTTGTGTCTTGAACATGGATTAAGCCTAGGCTTGGACCAAACTGCAGTGTAATTGGTGAATCACTATTAATTTAGTCTAAACTGAATTTGTGTGTGTGTGTGAAACCTGCTCATTTAGGGCCTGTTTAAGTCTCTCAGGGAGAGCAGGAGGTTGGAAATGGCCATTTATAATGACTGAAATTAAAGGGGGTAGTTCTAAAGGTAGTCCAGGCCTAGGTTGATTCTCTGTCTGGGAAACTGCCATGAAGACCAGTTTCCCAGACCTAGATTATGGCTAATCTTAATTCCTGATTCACCATTAGCATGTTGGGTTAGTCCATGACTAAGATTAATCCATGTCTGGGAAACCGGCCCATAGAGTTTAAGAGTTTAAGTTTCCTAAATTAGTTTAGGTGAGGTTCATTCTGCTCTAAAAAAAACTTGATAGGTAGTTAATGATGTGAAGAAAAGCCTATATTTCTATATTATTTTGTCATGTAATCAAACTCATCCAGAGGATCCAAGAAGGATTCTATTTGGTTGTTTTTTTAACTTTACTGTGCAATTGAAAGAGTAAAGTAAAATAAAAAATGCTAGTCCAAAACTCGTTTTTGACAAGCCTGATGCTGAAAGTAAAGTAAAGTAAAAAAAAGATACAAATATCTAAAACATTCAATAATTAGTTATTAGCTAGCTATTATAACAATTATTATTAAAGATCTTGCTTGTATGCATTTTTAGCATTTTCCAGTCTTACTGAACAGCAGCCAAATACAAAGATTTCAAACACAAAACCATCAATATCAAAATACATTGGCCTTGGTATGGTGGTGTACTGAAAAGATACACTATATAGACATAAGTATTGGGACACACCTCTTAAGTACTGAATTCAGGTGACCCCTTACTTCTAGTGAAGGGCTTCATCTTAACGTTTCAGCATACCAAGACATTTTGGACAACACCAAGCTTCCAACTTTGTGGACACAGTTTGGGGAAGAACTTTTTCTATTCCAGCATGACTGTGTCCCAGTGCACAAAACAAGCTCCATAAAGACATGGTTGGATGAGTTCGGTGTGGAAGAACTTGACTGTCCCACACAGAGCCCTGACCTCAACCCCATCCAACACTTTTGGGATGAACTGGAACGGAGACTGTGAGCCAGGCCTTCTCGTCCAACATCAGTGCCTGACCTCATAAATGCTCTACAGAATGAATGGGCACAAATTCCCACAGAAACTCCAAAATGTTGTGGAAAATTCAAGAAGAGTGGAGGCTGTTGTTGCTCCAAAGGGGGGACCAACTCCACATTAACGTCTATGTATTTGAATGCAATGTCATGAAAGTAAACAATGAGTAGTTTGTCAAGTTAAACAACAGAATAATAGGTTTACAGATGAAGGAGTTAAATTTGCAATAAAAACATAAAATTAATTGTCTCTTAAATTAATTGTGCAATATTACGGTCGTAAGAATGTTCATGCTGTGCTTGTTTAACAACAAATAGGAGTCTCGAATAAATCATGTAAGGTTTAGACTAAAATGCAGTCTACACCTGCTGTCTTTGTTTTATAATACAAAATCAAACAGTGATATGCAAAATATATTTAGGCAATATTCTGTATTGGTCTCCACAAACACATACCGTTTCTTCTGAAGGCTTTATGTCCCAGGGCTCATATCCGACATCCTTCTAACTTATTCTTTGCTGAGGTCCTATTATGACCTTTGTGTGCGTTTATGTACTACAAGCAGTTATAATAAATCATAATAATTATAAGTCATAATAAATAACAGAGATTTATTATTTTGTCACTGCGCCTTTAAGACTGATATATATTTAAATTAGCTTTGTTGTGATTGGCTGCCCTGTGTTGCGCTTTCTAAAACTCATGAGTGGGAGGGATTAAAGCGCTGTAAACTAAACTGCCAGAGGTATGTACATGCGTTGGTTTTTATGATCATTTTAATGGGCCCTTTTTTTCAACTACCCGTATATGGGCTGCATGTGGAGACAACTGTAAGTTTTGAAACTTTAACAATGTTTACAAATGAAAGGCGATTAAATTGATGTGAGTCCTTTAATGCATCCAACCTAATGCACCACCTTATATTACCAGTAGTCCTTGGTCAGAGCCTGATTTGTTGGTTTGCAGATGTTGTTTGTCAGTCGTAAACACAGACGTAGAATCATTTCAACACATATTTTTATTACCCTCACAAAATTAAGCTTTTGTTCTGTATTTCATTTGCTCACAAACCATACACACAGCCTTCATAATACATATAACAGTGTTACATTCTCTCTTTTACTCAGAATAATCATTTTCTCTTGATTGTCCCTTGGCCTGGGGGGACGCAAGAACTTCGCACTGAGCACAAAAGTGTTTCACACACACACATGCAAGACTGCTTGTGATGTCAGAAGAATGTCAGCTTTTTGTCGAAACACTTGCAGATGAAAGGGTTGCACAGTTCTGTGGATGCATTTCATCCGTTTTCCATGTACGCCCATCAAAACACGTTCACAAGATGTTCTGCCTGAACACAACAAGCATCATTTATATATACAGTATTTTACAGATACACACACATTTCTCTCCATATGCTCACACATAAACATATATATATGTACTGTACACAAACATAAGCGCACACATACAGACACAGTAGCCTACAGTAACATCACAATGTGTCCGCAAGTGAAAATTTGCTTTAATTTCAGCTCATTTTTTTATGCCGAGAAAAAGAAAGGTTGTGTTCTAGAATAACTTTTTTTTATAATTATTTATAAACCTCTAGTTCAGGCTGCATAGCTCTGCTGAAACTGAAACAGCAGGAATTCACTTTGGTTTATTGGAGGCCTAATCCAAAAATAGTGATAGGACACTTTGCATTATGCTCTATTTTCCTTTTCTTTTTAAAATAAAATCTAGAATAGTCCCATAGGTGTATTCTGCAAAATAAATTAATGTCTTTGCTGAAATCTCTCTGCTGTTATTCGATCTCAACAAAATGACACACACACACACATACCCACACACACACACACACACACACACACACACACACACACACACACACACACACCATGTAGCCGCCGAACAGGGCACAGGAGATTCCAAGTCCATAGTAACATTGGCAAACTAGTAAAACAAAGTCATGTGAACATAGACAAGGTGAGAACGGTCATCTCAATGATATTACAAGGACTAGAAAAAAAAACAGAAAAACTAGACTGAAAAGGAACACATCAAATGAATTTCCACCCCGAGTGTTCACCAACTGCCTTATTACTGTAATAATCATACAAACTAGTAGAAAAGGGAAGAACATCAGGAAAAACAAGAATGATCTAACAAAACGCAATATATATACTCTGATAGTAAATAACACAAATCAGATACAAAAAGACAAGAATGAATCATCGCCTATTGACTTTCGAGGCTCTGTATTTCCCCATAAAGGTTTATAGTTAAGTGAAATTTCATTTTAAGTCTCCAAGACATGCTTTATTCTATAGTGGCAAATAGCAAAAGGTAATTTCAGTAACAAACTTAACAAACTGCTGGTAAACTCCCTGAACTCACGCTTGCCATCGATTATTTCTTCCGCCAACTGGAGGGCCCATCTGTTTGAGGCGGTCTTTCTAAACCTTCCAGTCTCTGATATCTGCCATCGTTCTCCATCCTGTCAACGCCAACATGGACCTGTGGCCACGGTGTGTTACAACTTCATTCAAGCACAGTGCTGTGTCCCTAAACGCTCCATGCGGACCAATGAACTCTAAGAAGACAGTGGGTGACAACGTTTACAATATCTATGATACTTCAGGTTTACAAGGGCTGCATCTCCTGCCCATAGGTGATAACAATCTTACAAAGGAGAGGCACGGTTTCAAAAGGCCATCGGTACTTCCAGAGAAAGCATAAAGCACACATGGGTACATCTGGAAAAGATGTGGTGAATGGCTCATTTTACAAATTGACATTACATATGCACAAAGTCCACAATGTTCATAACAAGCCACAGTTATTTTAATTAAGCGATCTATGTTGAAGGTCCTGCATTGAATGTGCACTTATTAGAAATACAAAAAAATGGCGAAGTAAAACAGCAGGAAACGCGTTTGTTCTTTTACTTTACTCTGCATGTAAATGATGAATTCAGTCTTTCCAATAGCTGCATTTGACAAGTACATGTACAAAAGCTGCAATAATGATTTTTCTCATTGGGTCGTTTCTACAAACAAATGATCCAATTTAACTGTTGAAAGATTTTGAATGCCTGGGCTGGAAGAGGTCACTACATCGTCACTTATGCTTACTGTGGGTTATATGCTTAGAGGAACAGTCCAATGTTTTTCATCAAAGACTTGAAAATAGCAATTTTAGTGCTCTCAGATGAGTTAGAGCAATTTATGATGTCCTTTATCAGGTTTTACTCTAACATGGAAATAAGAGCCCTGTGAACAGTGGGAATATGTTTTCCTCGTTGCATTTGCAATTTTCCAAAAGTACCCTATGGCAGCCTTTATGTGTTCACTCTAAAAACTTCCAAAAACAGGGAAAACATTGAACTACCCCTTTAATAATGCAAACTTTAGGACTTCTTAATGCCTAGCAGTCATATACGGTTTTAATAAATATTTAATTGTACAGCTAATGCCCAAGCAAACTAAATATCCTGTTATCAAAGAGAGCTGCTGTCTGTGACTGTGTTTTATTCTCAGTTGGTCTACCTGAGCTGTATGATGCTGTAGGACAGCTGGGCTACAGCTGTGCCACTCTCTGTCTTTTTTGATCATCCTGTTCCTCCACGGGCTTCCAGCAGGTTCTGCCGGCTCATTAAGAGTTTGTTTTCCCAGCTTCTTAATAAGGGGGACATTAATATTTACACCCGTATCGATGCCAGGGCGCAGCTACAGCCCATCGGCGTAATATATGCAACTTTCTGCTGGGCTCGTTTTAATACTGTGATGAGAGGGACGCAAGTTACACGGTCGCAAGGTGTAAGGAAATAGTGTAATGACAAGAAAAAAACAGCACTTTTAGACTTTCCATTGATCAGAAACATTAATGCTTCTCACGTTTAAAATGCCTAAACATCAACACATAAATCAGGTTTAAGCACATTACTCATTGACTCGGATAAAACAATCCATCCTGCAACATGGCTTTGTATCTTAGTCACATAAAACTGCTATTTCTATGAAGCTCTTCATGGTAATCATATTGCTTGTTTATGATTCCATCACACTTAGCTCTGTAAATGAAACAAGATGACTCAAACGATGTGTATAATGGACTGGAGACACATTAGATAGACAGCTTGGAAGTGGCTACATCAGGACGTTGGACCGCGTGTCCGGCAGCCGCAGTCCCACCAGACCTCCACCCACCAGCACAGAGGAGGCCAGCAGGATGGGGATGGCTTTGGTGATACTGACCAGAGAGCCAAAAATCAGGTTCCCCAGCACTGCTGCAAACTTACACAAGGCATTGCAGAAGCCAAAGCCAGTCCCTCTGAAAGACAGAGAATGAGAGAGAGAGTGAGTTTTTAATCTGTTGGATAAATAGTCAACAGGGTTATAAACCTCTAAACTCATTACAATACAATTGCAATTTCTTTGCAAAATCTTGACTTTTTGCATACAATTTTATTTCATTTCAATTATTCTGGTACAATTAATAATTATTTATAAACTATTATTTAAAAGCTGAATACTACAATTGATGGACATATACAATATATACCGTTTTATTATACATATATACTATGATATAGCCAAGGAAAATGATAAATTGATAAATAGCCAGAAAATGTTCAAACATGAAGCAGTAAAACTGCAAGCACTGAAACACACTTACATCCTATGAGCAGGGGAAGTTTAGGTGAGGGGGGCCACTGCTGTAATGGTGTTTTAGACATGTGTCTAGCTGACTACACTATCTGTTATGAGAACAAAAACCCACAGTGATGGTCTAAATATAGAAGCTGACCTATCACTGAGAAATGCTGGGTAAGTTACTTAAAAAAGTAACCCATTACAATGTGGTCTCACTATTCAGTACCATAGTAACTACTAAGTTATTCTCTAAAACTCACACACATCTTAACTACCTGTAAAGTACGAGAGACACCCAAGTCGTTCTAGCACTACTTCAACTAGTTTAAAATAGAATATAATAAGAATAGTAGAAAAATAGAAACAATTGTTTTAAAAAAATGGTATTTATAAAATATGATGAATGATGATGAATTACCTATAGATATGATTACGAATAATAGTGCTTACAGAGTTGTTTTCTGAAAGAAAATCAAGTCTAGCCTGTTTAGAGGTGTCTGGGATTTTTATCCATCAGTTTCACATGATCAAGATTAGATGCTTTGACAGATTGCTTGTTGAGTACAGCAGTCAACTGATGCAGGTAGCACACATACATGCAAATTTAATCAGGACAGGCACAGATAACACACAAAAAAACTGTGATTGTCAGTGACACGTGCTACCTGTGAGTTAATAGTACTTGTGTTAAAGTGTTTTTGTACATGTATTGGGTATAGACCTTCTGTCTGTAGGATAAAGCTCTGCTGTGACCACGTCTAATGAGTTCCAGGCAGAGATACTCAAGCCATTGTAAAGACACAGCATCCCGATCATCATGGCTTCACTTGTGCCGAACCATAGGAAGAAACAGCTGATTCCAGACAAGATCATGGAGAACCCTGAGAAAACACACAAAACAGCCTATGAGCAGCTAGAAAGACGGAAGGATATCTTACTGCTGTTCAAAGTCAACTTAGTTCCTAATTTCAGTGTTCCCTCTTGTAACTGTAACTTATTTGGGTTTAAAAATTGAGTCTGAATCTCCACAGACACCTGCAGTGAATGCCAATGGTCATTTATACTCTTTTGCGGATGTTTTGTATACTGTTTAGTAAGCCATGTCGTCTTTCATATCATATCACAAATACACAAAATAGACGAAATACAATACAACATAGTATTTATCTTACCAAGCATAGATAAGCGCCCTATTTTATCCATGAGGAGGGCAGACACTATGTTCCCTGGTAGCACAGCCAACGTTCCCAGGAAATTGACGAAGTACACCCAGTAGGCGCTGTAGTCATCATCAAACGTCATCTGACAGCCCGTTTTGTTGTGATGGAAGGTGCTGTTTGTGAGTTTGGTGTTGATCAGTTTAGAGTCATCAATATCTGTACAAGAAAAAGCACTAACAACTTGAATGACTGAACTCAGTTGGAAGGTATAAAGACATCTCATTCATTATTAGTGAATGATACACAAAGTGTCACTGTTACTTTTTAGTCAGAAAACTTCCGCAACAGCTAAAAAAATTTTTCGACACAATACTGACTAATAAGTGACTGTTTTAAGGCCTCTTTGTCCAAATAATCAGTTTTTAAAAAATTCCAAGAAAGTTTTAAAAGGCAAAAATGTACAGTGCATTTGACCTGTGTTGTAGAAGAAAGCATCAATAAAAGTGCAGTTTCGAAAGAAGGAGCCCACTGAGGTTACGTCTTCAAAGAAGCAGTTTTGAAAAGTGGTGTTGATGAATGTGACCGACTTGAATTTCATACTTATGAATCTGCAAAAGTCATAAAGACAACAGGCCCTTAGACATATTCAGGAATTTAAACAAGAACAAGCACAATAAGCCAGTTGTGTTCTCTGACATGTAACTTCATAAGCATCTTTGCAGTTTTATACAAAAATAATTGCAATTTTTCTTGTCTCAGTAGATCACATGTTTATCTTTTCAGGAATACCTGTCATTGATGAATACGCCATTGGTGTGTATCTGATTTTCTAATGTGAAGTTGAATGTGAAATCCTCAGTTATCTCATTATTGTGCCGCTGCACTTTAGAAGCGTACTCATCAGCCTGGAGGTGCTTGATGACATCAGGGAACCACACGGACAAGCCGTAGTACCTGCAAGATTCCAGTAGTAGCATCAATCCTGTCTGTAGTCCACAATCTTGTTTTCCAGTTTTTATAACAGTATATCATACAGTGTCAGAATCCACACAGGAATACTTGAGACTATCCAATAAGTTGACATGGTTTCAGGAAAGCGTGCAATGGGTTAGGCATGCAACTTGTATGAGGCTTGAGGGTGAGGAAAACACTGTTTTTACTAGTTAGCTGCATCAGCCTTGTAGCTACAGTGTAAAAACAAAGAAGAAAAGCTCAATGACCAAATATGTTTTGGGTTTATGAAACACATTTAAGATAGTGGGGAAACTGAATAAATTAAATTTGTTACTACTTTTATGACAGCATCTAACAGACAAGAAAAGGCATACCCAAACGACAATGTGAACCACACAATGGCCAGCTTTACAGTGTTATCTTTTACTGGATAAATGAAACACCTCATTAGAGTCAACCAGATCTGGGGAGAAAATAATTGATCAGTGTGGTTAAGTCAATTTTCAATTCTGACAAAACACACTTCAAAAAATTGAAAATGAAAGAGAAACAAATTCTCACCCCTTGAAGTTCAGTCTTCACTCGGAAAACAAATTTGGACACCGTGTTACCGGACTCTGGGTGCATCTCCACAAACTCATCAATCTGCTTCGGGATCTTAATTCTATTTACCTGTGAGCAGAAAAAACCCCAAAAAGGCCGAACACCTTTTATTTAGTGTCATCTTCTACAGAGGGTTTTACTCATTATCCCATAGAGCCAATTACACCAACAACGTCTCCAGTGTGTATAGCAATAGCCTACAACAACAAAACCTATTACAAAGCAATGAAGCGTGAATTACAAAAATGTAATATTTTTTGTGAAATTGGTCTATGCAAAGCCCAGGGCACTCTGAGAAATCTCCAAGTAATGTAAAGTGAGTGAGGCTTAATAACACAGCTGGTGTGTGCGTCAAGCCTTGATGCAGCCTGTCATCTCTCTCTACACGATCCTTACTCTGTGTATTTGTAAATGGTGCCAAACTGTGCCTAAAGGCCAAATATCTAGGGAGCAGAAGACGACTGCTGGTGGTCCTCGGAGCATTCAGACCACACTGCTGGGATTAACCGCTTAATTTAGCATGACAAGGATGATGGACTTAATTCATCACAGCGAGGGTGATAACGGACTCACAGTGAAGACTTTTTCAGGTTGTCCACGCGCTCGCATATTTGTGTCGTGGATCTGCTTGAGGATCATCCAGGCCTCGTCGTGCTTCCCCACCTGAGTAGAAAGAGGGAAAATCCGCGGGGGATTAACAATGTTGGATGACAGCCGCCCACCTCCCTCGCAGCAAAGCCAGCGAAGGGAGTCACGACACGCATGAGTTATTACCTTCAAAGAAAGTATTTTTTCTTTGTAAGGCTATTCTGTTAGCATCTGCATTGAACTGAATCACAACAAAGTACATATCTGTTAAGCGGATACATACACTAATAACAATGTACAGTCATTATATATATACAATAAAGGTATATATATGTATATATATATATATATATATATATATATAAATGACAAGAAAAGAAGCATTTAAATGTTACAGTTATGGGTGTAAAAGTACATCAGGATACTTCAATCTGAAGGTGAAGATTTAGCTACACTGATTTTAGAAGTTACAACTGGAAATAATTAGAACAATATTCAATGATATTTGAGTATGCACATATTTTTCGGACAAAAAAATGATCAGGTCATTTAAAAAAAACTTTATTCCACTACTGTTCCGCCAGTCACAGTTTTATATATTAAATGTATTTTGTACAATATTTCTGAGCTGCATCAAAATCAAACTGTACTGAAGTGTTGCAACACATGAGATTTCACTATTGCTTCCTAAAGAAATCAGTAAAATAGTTGTGAAATCAGAGATTTACAACTCAAATTAGCAATGAATGTGCAATCAGGGTTCAGTACACTCATGGTTATGCGTTCAGTTTAAACCTTCTTACCTCCAGGTAGAATCTGGGACTTTCAGGCATGAAGGTGAGGGCCACCACAGAGCAAACACACGGCAGAGCACACACCACCACAAACACCCTCCAGCTGTGGAACTGATACGCCGAGCCCATACTGAAGCTCCAACCTGAGGAACACAGGATGCAGCGTAAATTAACAAAAAGGTTATCACACTTCTGACATTGCAGGTTAGCAACCGACAAAAACTTATGATGTTTGGTTTATATAATCTCATACCCAAAATGTTGACTACTGTTAGCTATGTCAGCGCTTAGCACCCCAAAGACAGGAAAAGGAGGAACATTGCCTGTCATCATCAAGCATTTCACATAAATAAAATTCATGTTTACTCTGTTGGATTTGCGGAAACGTAACAAATTGAATATAAAGCTGAAAAAACTACAAAACCGAACCTTTGAATAGAACCATATCATGCTCATTTTCTATGTGATATCAGCACTCATTTAAAGCACCTCTACAGTAATGTGCTTTTAACAACAGTTCAGAAAAAAAGGAAGGAGTCAAATCATTGGCTCCTTCGTTTTCTGAGCTGCTTAATCAGACCAGGGTCACATGGGGTGCTATCAAAGTTCTCACAGAGCGAAAGGCAGAGACGCACCCTGGACAGGCTGCTAGTCCACAGGCCAGATATACAGACAAAAATTCCACGTGAAACTACATCTACATGCACACATGAAGAATAAGAATATTAGTGATACCACCAACATTGGGCGAGGTGAACACATGCTTCCTCCGAGTCACATGAAGCCACCATGTTTTTAAACTGACATTAAAAAGACATCATCGGACAGTGTAACGCGCTTGGAGAACATTAACTGCCAGTTCTGTTACACCTGTGCTGGTGTGCACTGTGCTGGGTGTTGAGGAAGACAGAAGGCCATCCAACCCACTCAGAAACAGCAAAGCCAGTTGTGCTCTCTTGGACTCCCAGTCATAGATGGCAACTGCACCACCAGGGATAGAACTCGCAGTTTCTCTATGGTATTTATTTTATTTATGTTTACCACTCAATATTTTCTTATATGGCACAAGAACAGCTTTTTGTATGAGTACATTTACAACATTTTTGTTAATAACTTTTAAAAATAAAAAGTGAATATTTTTTAACGTATCTTCAGGACATTCATAGCTTTATACATATAATGCCCATTTCCAATATAGTTAATATAGCCAATATGTGTTCATTTGCTTTGATTGCAAAAGGGATTTCATTGTGTTTTTGTTGTAATATTACAGCAGTAGGAATCAAGTAGGTATATGACTACAGCCAGGAATATACATGTATTTAATGTATATTCGAAATGTAGTAAAATTTGCGTTTTAGCAAAGCTACTAAATTGTGACATGAATTCATCTAATAGAAATACAAACATGGAGGTTTAGTGCCTGAAAGCCTAGTGGTAAAGGAATCATACATTTAGTATGTTTTAAAGAATGAATAAAGTGTAACAATTAAAAATAATGTTCTTTTCATGTTAAGCAAACCCAATACATTTTTCTATTACAAACCATTCTGAACCCTTTCTCTTATCTCAGGGATGAGTAGGTCACCAGATCCGCTGACTGTACCAATGTGACCTTTTGTTGAGTCTCATCATCCATGCTAAAGATCTCAAAAGTATTAAAAAACATCCCATTAATGGCATAGCTTAATTGATATTCTCCATTCTGTTCCTGTGTATGGATGCAAAGAGGTAATACACAGCAAGAGGCAGCAAGGGGAGGGGTCAGGGACAGGTTAATGGGATGTTTTGAATTAGAGAGGCACCATTTTTCTTGCTCCCACTGATTTCATTAGCTACACAGGGAGTTCCTCATTAATCTTCAGGATTCCATATGCCAACATGTGCTAAAATATAAGGCAAACTAGGTCTGAATTTGATGCTGAACTATGGGCAAAATTCATTTTCATCACAAAATTTGTGAATACTAATAATATCAAACATAAATATATCTAGAGTTTATACTTAATATAGCTAATATTAATGTAGTGGCTACATTACACTACATGAATATTAGCTGCATTAAGTATAAACTTGTATCTTGTGTTGTTTCCACAAAATACAATAATCTGCACACACATTTCCCTAAATGATGTGATGCAACTCATATAATGTGCATCAAGAGGCTCATCATGAAAACCCAGCTGCCCCTCTCACTAGACCTCCTGCTGTTTGTGCGTCGTCCCAACTGTTTAACAAATAATACCATCACTGCCACCCTGGCCCTCACCCATCTAGATAAAAAGAATTCTTATATGTGAATTCTGTATTCAACCCTATTGTTCCTCAGTATCTGATAGAAAAGCTGCTGGGTCTGAATACCTCCCTCTACAACTGGATCTTTCTGACAGGTAGACCTCAGGAGTCCTGAGTCCGCTGCTGTTCATGCTGCGCACAGCTGTGTAGTTTGAAGATGAAACAACTGTGTTGGGTTTGATCAGTGGAAGCGTTGAAACAGCGCACAGGGAGGAGGTACAACGGCTCTTGGACCCAACAACCTATATCTTAATGCGGATGAAACAAAAGAGATCACAGACAACACTGCATGGACCCTCAACACCAGTTCCATCACCAAGAAAGCCTAGAGGAGTCTCTCTTTCTTTAAGATGCTGAAGAGAGCTCAGGCCTCAAAACCCTATAGCAGCTAAAACAATCATCAGTGTCTCTCTCACCTCTGTCATGGTCATCTACGCCAGTCACTGCATTCGAAAAGCCACCAACATTGTGCATGACTCCCACTCAAACCTCCCACACTAGCTTCTCCCTCCTTGCATTTGTTAGCGCATAGGTCCTCACTGCCAGGATGGGAAACAGTTTCTTTCCCCAAGCCATCAGACTCCAAACTCATAACTGAATCAGAAAAATACTTCCCACACCGTACTATTCCCTTTATTTATTTAAATACTGTTGCTTTTTGTCTTGTTGCTAATATTTCTTGACAATTTGTGCATAGTAATTTATTACTGTTATTCCTTACTTCACAAATCTTTGCAATTCTGCACATTTAATTACTCAGCTGCTAGAATACAGTATCTGACACAATCCTGTATTCACTCTTACTTGGTAGTGTCAGCTGCGCTGTATACTGTCCTGTCAGATACTATTGTATTGTTTGCTCTTGTGGTTTAAAGTCTTGTTTTTGCACTCTGTGCTGTCCTGTCCTGTCTGTGTTGTTTTCTGCACTGTCTGGATGGTAAAAATGAAATGGCCCATACTGGACTTTAGTTGACTTGACTAATACTACTGATATTAAAAATTATTACGACATCATATTCAAAAACAATTATTCCTATTACTGCTTATATGTAAATGTCTTGTCAATGTACTATGTACCGTCCAGAACATCTGAAATGCTTGAGGTTTAAACTTTTAACATATTGTTTTTGTTCATCTGTCTATCTAAATCCTGATCTGTATGTTTTCAAAAAAAAATAAATTTTGAGTTGAATAAGACCAGCTTGAATGGATGAAATAGAAGAGCGATACGTTCCTTGATCCATGACGAGAAAGAGACTTAGACCAGATAAAATATTTGAAAATGTTCAGTCCTATACAAAGGTACATATGAATGTGGAGATAAAGTGAGGACGCATCACTCGCTAAGATTCTGAGTCATTAACCAACAGGGGGCACAATGTGCACAAGGCATCCAACAACAGAAGAACGTCGGGACTCACCCTGCTTTAATTCTCAACTAAACCTAAAACCCTCTAATATTCCAGTATGGTCTCCGAAACCATGTAATACAAGCTACACAATAAGCAAAGTTCATTTTGGCTCACGTAATAATCTCCATTTTAGTGTCTGAAGTCATCATCTGAAATATAATGTGAAACTAAACAGGGTCCTACTGCAGCTAATTGTTCTTTGTGGTCTATAATGCTTTTGCATCTTGGCTGGTTTAAAAGTCATTTCCATGTGTGCTGGGCAGCAAAGGATGGTAATGACAACATTAAAGAGCAAATCACAGCCTGTAGATGTGTTTTTAAAAGAAACTCTATTACAAATTAGGCCAGCCTAACTATACAGAGGCAATCGTACGGCAGAATTAATATTAAAATTATTAATATTAGAACATCGTGACATTACTAAAAAGTTGACCCAGAAAAAAGATGAAACCTTGTACTTATTGGCCTTATTGTATTTATGACCCAAAAACAGCCTTAAAAGAAACATCCACGCTTCAACCTACATCACACCCCTCCTGTAATAACCTGCACTCATGTCTTTAACTTCAGTAGGCACAAATCCCTGAATCTTCAAATAACAAAGATGAAACCTCATTTCTTGTTATGTTTCTCGTCAATTGATAACTTGATTGTTCTTTCAGTGAATGCTATTTTTGTTTATGACACATTATATTTGTCCTCCCACCACAAATTCTTCCTCCAGGCGCAAGCTGAGAACTGTATTTATATTTTTTGTAAGAATCATCGCAAGACTAATCCACTGATGTGTGGGAGGAGAGAGGGAAGCTTCTGAAGGTGGGTGGAAGGGGGTGTTAATGCAAGGAAATGACAGCTTTGAATAAATCCACTGACATATTCAAATAAAGCTTTGATAAATGCTGTCGATTATACATGGAAGCCTGGATTAAAGTGTGTGTGTGGGGGGCCACGGCTCAAGGGACTGTTTAAGCCTGATGTTAAAGAATCCGCACCTCAGGAGCATGTGGGCTGTAAGACAGCGGTGTTAAAGATGTGTAAACGTGAGAGGTGTGTAAAAGCGTGTGAGGGGGGATGTGTGGGAGGTGGTGGGGTTTCCTGAAGACTTTGTGCGATGAGTACAGCCTGGCAAAAGAGAAAAAAAAGATGCATTTGTGACCAAGCGCATCATCCCTGCACAAGCGTGCATTCTAATACATTTCCAGGGTAATGGGTTTTTTTACTCCTAATATAACCTAAATGTTATGGCCTTGTAAAATGCTATGTAATGTTATATACACATTATCAATCAAAAGTTTGGAATCATGTTTTATTGAAATATTTTTGGTCATTCTATATACAATAACAAAGATGCAGATTTAAACATAGTTTTTTTTTTATTTTGTTGTTCTTAATTTTGCTGCTCTTAACTTTGTTCTGTCCACTTTCTGCCGTTACTAAGCAAATTTCCCACTTGTGGGTCTAATAAAGGTTTATCTTATCTTATCTTTTAGGCGTTAGTAGTTTCATGTTTAGTCATTATTATATGTATTCTGGCAAAATCAAGAACTTAACTGATAACACACTGTAATGATCTATTTACAGGAATTTTTGTTATTATACTGCTGGTGTGAGGCTCTGTTTTGAAATATAACACAATTTTTTTTTTTTTTTTTACTTAATTTTATTTATTTATTTATTTTGCAGTTTATTTTCAACGACATAAACCTATTATGTCTGACAGGACTTGCATATTCGAGTCATTTAATGCATTGTGTGTGTATATATATAAACTACAGTCTGACATTGTGTGGGCCTTGCACTGTTTTATCCAGTAGCTAGCGCTACTGTAATTGCCTTCTCTGTGAGACGGCAGCAGCCAGACCCAGAGGGTTCGTGTTTCGCCCATGTCATTGGAAATCTCATTATGTGGATTATGTACATAATTGACTGAAGGTACGGATGACTGAGTCAGCAGCAGTCGGCATACCTGCAGTTTTTTTCACACTCGTGTATGTTAGGGAACCAGCAGCACTGCCAAAGCAACTGCAGCTGCAAGGGGGGATTAAATCTGACTCACACACACGCCAACACATACATGTATATGGGGAAATAAGACTACAAGAGAATGGATCGAGACAGACGTGCACACATAAAAGAAGCAGGAGCTACAAGAAAATACTACATTTCTCCAAAACTATGTCTTGGAGGGCTGAAAAAAGGAAAGAAGAGCATTAAGAAACAGTTAAAAAGAACAAAAGCAGAGGGTGTGAAGACTGCAGGAAATGACAGTTTGCATCTGCACAGAAAACCCCTCCCCCTCAAAAACCTTTTAATGTGAAATCAAGGAACAGCAGCTTCCAGCCTCAACCCCTGCCAGCAGCTGAAAGTAATGAACCTTTCTTTTCGAAGGCACAGATTATTTCAAAAGACTTTTAACACCTTTATCTTGTCATCTTTCATGTGTCTGCATGTGCTACACATGTGGTTGTGCGGGTGTTTAATCATCAGAATGACGGATTGGGTGTCTGTGAGTATGCGTGCGTGTGTACGCTGGTGTGTGAGCTAGGGACGAGGCCGACAGGCCTAAAGTATAATGAATGAGGATGAGTATTCTGACTGATTTTGGTCAGATACCTTTTTAAATGTAGAGCAACAAAAAAGACTCTGACCTGTATGTAGTTACAGACTTTTCCAAAAGAGGAAAAATAATGAACTAAAATATTAAAGCTATTATCCCAAATGTTAACCCACATGTTCACTGTCTGAGGTTTGCTTCAGAGCTATGAGGCTACTTAATAATGTAAACTCTTATGACATCGGTGTAGCACCATGAAGTGATGCTGAACTGATGGCTAAGCCACAACTACTTGTGCAAAGCAAAAGACACAAAACTGACAAGGGTAGGGTAAAGTGTAAATTAAGATTTCTGGTTGAACCATCATATTAAGCTGTTGTAGGTAGCGTCGCTGCAGTGCTGACTGTGCTACTTAGATGGTTACCCGTTGCTTCTGAGAAGTGGGGAAGCAGCAGGGAGGATCTAATGGACTGTTTAAAACAAATGAAGTGGTGAACGCATTACCATGCATCCACGCATTACCCCCCCGTCCTAGCGAGACGCCTCACAGTATTTAGCTCAAAGGGCTACTCTGCTGTTACTCAGGCTACTGCTGCCTATCAGGAGCGATCGGCGAATGCTAGGCACGTAGCCCCGCTCTAAGGAGAAATGGCGAGGGATGAAAGAACGAGGAGAGAGAGAGAGAGTCGAGCATCAGCACATGATAGGGGGTGTGAATAAGAAAAGAGATGGGATGAACACAAAAAAAGAGGGGATAGAGAGACAGGAGAAGAGAACGGATTATAAGGGTCCTGTACTGGGACGGGGGAAGACATGGTGAGCGCTAAGAGGCAGCCCAGGTTGGCCAACCGTGACGCTCAACTCCTCTTTACTGGAGCCTCTGGTCATTTCCCATTCCCATCATACTGACTGAGAACGACGCACTCTAATGCACTTACACCTAATAAATCATGATGAGCGCAGTATTAGGGAGGGTCTCTGAGCTACCCGAGTAGGTGGGGGCAGTGGGAGGAGGAGGTGAAATACTCTTAACCATTATTGATTAATAATATTTTTTTTGCCTGCTGGCCTGACAAAAAATCTGAAAATGTTCAAAGCAAGCAAAATTCATACATATATTACATAAAAAATACTACATAATAATTAGTATATTGTTGGTTCAAAAACCAACAGTTTATTCAAGCTAAATGCTAGCTTGACACATATAACAAGTAGTTGGCAGCTTTACACACCAGACTGGAGTTTCTCAGACTATTCCTGGCTATGACTCTGTTTACCTGGTTGTTTCATGCACTTTGAGTATCCCGATTAAAGACTATTCGCATAAAATTGAAGGTGTAAATGCACGTATTTAAATCAGGTTTAAATGCCATCGGTTTTTAAAAGACGTGGTGCACTACAATGAAAAGCTGTACTAAACCTGAAGGGACCTGACCACTCGGGTGGGTTTGAATATAATTCCCCATTCAGCAAATAAATCTGACTACTTTGAGACGTATTTGGCTACAAAGTGGAAATTTATGTAGTTAATATCATATCAAGTTGCCATCAACATACTAATCACATGAAAGCGTGTAGACAAGGTGTTGGTGGAGTCCATGTGATCTGAGACCCCAGTCACTTCTAACTCTATATGAAATCCAGATTTACATTCAGATCAAGTCTAATTTATTATTCAGTAATAAACTATAACTAGGATCATGCCACCAGCTGGGAATCTGGAGCATCGAGAAATTCATTCAGATTGCACCAGGCTCAGCCACCTTCAGACACCAAACATGTTTTGGCGGATTATGTTTGGAGTGAGGAGAAGATTGTGAAAATTTGATTTTTTTTCCAAAAAAAAAATCAGTTGATAGTCTGTGTACCTTCATCTGGCTCAAACTAACTGCAGGTCATTCATAAATCATGCTTTGCCTGCTCATTGTCTCACAAGGCAAGGAGAAAAAGCTCATTACACTCCAATCATTGTGAACCACAAAAAAATAGACAAAAAAAATGCTCCGACACTGGAGTCATTCAGGCTGCGAGGCTCTTTCTTTCATGTCCAACCACCACCACCACCCCTACTCACTGTTCTTTACTTTCTTTACTGATGAGTGCAGCTTATTTCCAGCATTGAGGTCCTCATAAATCATGCTGCTGTGCCTCCCCCCACAGGAACGCCTTCATCCTTTAAATATCCCTGCAGTGTGCTCCATGCGCATTAATCACTTAACCTACAGCTCTGCGAGTTCACACACGCTTACACTCATCACTGCCAGCCAGGTCGCGTGGCTAGTAACCCAACCTAGCATTATTGCCAGGAACCTTGTTTTTGAATCAGCCACTACCGCATTTTGTGAGAAATGAGGATGTTCTTGAGGCCTTACATTCACGTGTCAGTCAAGGTCAGCAATGCTTTGCTTTATTTGATAGATGCTATTGATCTGGGTGTAGCACTTGTGGCCATCAGCATTTTAAGCCTGGACTAATATTGCTATTTAAGGGAGGAACGTTGTTATATGGGAGTACTGATGGACAACAGCTACAAACATTTCCAAAATGCTCTGCAGACAAAGCAGCTGGGAAAATGCTGAGAATCTGTGAACTGCCTGTGAACCCTCTTCACTTACCGTAGTGAGGTATGATAGCCCAGGCCATTGCTGAAGCATAGATCTCCCCAATCATCCAAAACATGCAGAGCCAGCTGAGATGCTCCCCTCGCTTCTCCCTCGCCAACACCTCCGCAAAATAAGAGAAGACGATGGGTACAGCTCCACCAATCCTAGAAAGGAACAGATAAACAAAAGAAAAGTTGAAGGTTTGGGCTACAGTTGAAGTTAAGAAACCTTTTCATTCAAGAAGGGTCTAAGAAAACAAGGCACTGAATAACCTGGAGATGATTTCTGTGTCTTATTTCAATTCTGCTAACATGTTCACATACAAGTCTAAAAGAATTTTGGAATTTAGGAAGAAACAATAAAAAAAATTATGGACCTTCAAAAAATAAGATCAGATTTTCTAGATGTATGATTTTGTGTAACTATTTTCTAACCATTCTTATACATTCAGTTTAAAGAAATGCTTACCAAGATTTAATTTTAATCTCTTAAACTAATCCTAAACTAATTAAATTAATCTCTTAAACAGCAAAAGGTTGAATGTGGGCCTAAACTTTAACTATAAAACAGGTTTCTGAATATAATTCAGTCCAAGACCAGACTTAATGCATGTCTGCAAATCCGGCCCTATATAACATTTCCACTGGTTTCATGGTGCTGTCAGAACATTAAGTCTGGGTTACACACACACACACACACACACATATATATATATATATATATATATATATATATATATATATATTCATTATCTAAAACAGTGAATTTATTTAATAGGGATTATAAACTAGCCTTCCTTGCAGGACACTCATTTGTTTAGAATTCTAGGTGTAGACAAAATTCCTTGAGGTAAAACATTTAAAGCAGTAGAAGTAATGAAGAGTTTCATGCTGCACTGGTAGACCCTCTAGCATCACTTCAAAATAACTGATGCCATCATGCATAAAATCTATCTAATCCAGATGTTTTCTGGCAGTTCCATGTGGTGTTTCTTATTTCACTACGTGGATTGGGTTAATAAGTCATTGGCATCACGTATTCTTTGATTTATTTTTATTTTTAGTAGATTTATAATGACTATTATTCATCCATCACAATTTTGCTTTATTCAATTAATGTACACAGACAATATATGGTGAATTTTATGCACATTACCAGTAAGAAACATCAGAAACATCAGGTATATGTATGTATACATATGTACCATTTATATTTTTGTACTATTTGTATACTGTTTATACTGTATTGCTGTATTATAGCTTTTATTCTATTGTGTTTTGCTGCTCTTACCTGTGTCCTGTCCACTTTCTGCCATTACAATGCAAATTCCCCCCTTGTGGGACAAATAAAGGTTTATCATCTTATATTATCATATCTTACCCCAAAATACCTGCTATTTTGCTTTTTCAAGGCATTCATATCTAAAATATGTTCAGAGATACTAAAACAATCCTATCATCCTGAGAACAAGTCCTTTAAGCATAGGACCACTGGCAGCCTGTAGCAGTGAGAAGCTGTGGGAGTCAAGAAAGCGGCACTGCAGTGGCTATCGATCTGGGCAGATGTAATGTATTGTCTGTCCGAAAAAGACTATTATCTTAAGCAAAGGGAAGGGGTTTTCGTTTAGAGTGGAGTTGATAAAAGATGCCTGCTGGATCATTCCTCATGACAACAACCATAATCCAGTGTCCAGAAAGAAACAGGCAATGTTGGTTAGCACATCTGTATGTTAATCACATTAGTGCTGTGTGCATGTGCATTTTTCTTTTAATAGAAGATAGAAGAAGTAAGAGATCTACAACGTACTCTTTTTTAAACAGATACTAGACTGCTTTTGTCATAAGACTCATTACTCATTACTTTTATTAACCCTTTTTTTTTAGACTGTATTAATACAAGCTCTTCCAACAAAAAGGCAATAATATGTCATAAAGATATATTTAATGCCATTTGTTTGGTGAATTCACTAAATATCACAAAGATGCTTCTGGTCAAAATGAATAATAATTTACTACAGAGAACAACCACACTGAAATGACTGTCATCCTCCTTTCATTATCATGATCAAATGTATGTTTATGTACATCGTTCCTGTAAACCAAAAAAAAAGATTTCCTTAAATGTTCTGGGAGACAGATTAACTTCATTAACGACAAGTGTGTGTAATGAAAGCTGAGTGGGGGTTTGGGGAGGGGGGGTTTGCAGAAGACTCACCCGAAGCCCGCTATCGTGCGGCAGAGCAGGAAGAAGCCGTAGCTTTGCACGAAGGAGGACAAGAAGGCAAAGAAGCCGTTCATAGACATACATATGAGCAGACACTGCCGACGGCCCACCTTGTCCGCCATGCCCCCCCAGAAGAAGGCCCCCACCATCATCCCCAGGTATACAATGCTACCTAGGGGTGGAGAATGAGAGAAAGGGAGAGGGAAGGAAAAGAGAGGGAGTTTATAAGTAAAGACAAAAGGTACATGCGCCTCAGGTGGAGAAATATACAAAGAGGAGAAATCTTATTCGAGAGGCAGCAGAGCACTGGAAAGTGTCTCAGACTCCTTTGCTGGGTTTGGTACCCATAAGCATTGCTTGGTATGTATTTGTCTTTTTTTTTTAGTTCTTTTCAAAATGCTGTAAAAACTATGAATTGACCATTATGACCACATGCCAAAAGATAATCTGTGAGGAGAATTATTCACGATCATCTTAACATTGGGAGACATTTTACTATTGTCAGGAGATTCACCAGGGCATCAGAACTGGCCTGATTGTCCTGGATTCTTGAATTTCACAGCGTGGCACGCTTTCATTCAGACATTTAATTGCGTAACTGATATATAGGGGTGACGTGCAATCTGGAAAATTAAAACACCAATCATTTTATGTTAAAATGTCCTTTTTTTCGCTGATTGCTTTAAAGAGATGAGGGACATTGTTTGTTACGTAACTTGCAGTGCAACTGGTGAATGTGGGTTCAACCAATAGAATCACACAGTAGCTTTTTACATAATGAAGCCCATTAAAGCTATTACAAATGTCAGCAATTCACAATCCTTCAGGTAAGCTTCCTTTTTGAGTCTTTAATAAACCACAACAACATCTTTTATTCAGCACAAAAGGGACCACGCTCCCGGTGAGCAGTTTGGTAGAAGTTATGCAAACACATACAGCAAGAACTGATGTACATTTAAACTTGAAACACTGCAGTAATCTAGAGATAAGTGTTGCTTAAATGATGAGCAAAGTTAAATCTTGGAATTTAATTAGATGTTAATTAGATGTGATTTGCAAACTTAAACAGCGTGCCTTTAATTTTAGTGGTGGCTTCCCAACATTCATCGCGTGTTGTCATTTGCTTCCCAGGGTTTTTTAGTTTAAAGTTATTCCAATCCTAAAGACACGTTTGAATGCATTTTACATGTTTATGTATTCTCTTCATGATGGTGTTTTTATGTTGCAGACAACTGGTTAATCCCATACTGTGTAATTAATGAATATATGGTTACTGCTGTCTCTGTAGTCTTAATGATTGTCACAGGTGCATGTATTACTGAAACATGAGACGGTTTTAAAAAATACTTAACAGTGTGAATGAAAGGGCAAGTATTGACTGATTGAAGCTAGCAATGCAAATTTGTCTTGTACACATAATGTGGGCCCTTAGACATCGGTGGGTGCATATTAGAGCACATATGAGCAATGCATTAAAAATACACTACCAGTTAAATGTTTGGACACACCTTCTCATTCAATTTTTTTTCTTTGTTTTTATTATTTTCTACATTGTACATTAATACCGAAAACAAACAAAATGATGAACACATGGAATTATGCAGTAAACAAAACAAGAGTTAAACAAACCAGAATATGTTTTGTAATAAAGTAATCATGGACTGTTGTTTTCTTTACTTAGTTAAGTGGTTCTTGCCATAATGTGGAGTAGAACCGTAGTGGAATAGGATCACTAACTGTGTACCAACC
>JBBPCX010000040.1:11018848-11048323 GCA_037974365.1 Hydrocynus forskahlii
TCGGGTTGGTACACAGTTAGTGATCCTATTCCACTACAGTTCTACTCCACATTATGGCAAGAACCACTTAACTAAGTAAAAAAAAAAACAACAGTCCATCATTACCTTATTACAAAACATGTTCTTGTTTGTTTAACTCTTGTTTACTGCATAATTCCATGTGTTCCTTCATCATTTTGTTTGTTTTCAATATTAATCTACAATGGAGAGTATAACAAAAACAAATTGACTGAGAAGGTGTGTCCAAACTTTTGACTGGTAGTGTAAAGTCAATATCCCTTAAGTTCTGCTTTCTGTATTCTTAAGCGGTACCTTGAGCCCTTCCTTCTGCAGGTCCTCTGCTAAGTCATGACAGAGCTCCTGGCACAAAGAGTACTGCTCCTCTGTGTCACTCATCTCGCCAAACGTCCTGACAGAAAAGATGAACACGGCCCATTCAATATTAAAGCACTGAGCTAAGTATCAGACATCACAGATCCTGGGCTCACGCATTTCCATTATGTTTTTAAATGTTCCCATCAAATGTCTACAAATTTGACCTTTTAAAGCAGTTGCTCCAAAACCTGCTGCTGTTAATGTGCTTTTAATGTCCTTTTTAGGGGTAATCTTTCAAGCAATGTTTATATAAGTAAAAGTGAGGAACTGAACAAAAGCTGCTCACTGAGATAAACAAAATAAGATGGAACGTGTGAGATGGCCCATTGACTATAAAGTGTGTGAGGGAGCAAATTACCTTTCTGTGCTCATGCTTTTTCTCTCAGAGTCTCTAGAGGTAAAAAAAACAAACAAAAAACAGATATAATATAAACTTCATAATCAGATCCTCATCAAGAAAGTTACCTTCCCCTAAAACACATTTGCTGAATTGTATAAGACAAAATTATAAGTTAAAGGTAGTTACAACATAATAATACACATTTTTTATGTAATTTCACTCCAAAGGTTAATTATTTTCATTATTTTGATGCCAGAGTTGAACAGATAAAGATAGCCAGTGCTTCACACCTCTCTATGCGTGTAGAGCCGAGCGCGAGTGAAATTTGGAGAAAATGGTGCCAGGAGGTTTCAGAGAAGAGCAATGAGAGGATTGGCATCTGCTGTCCAAGTTGGGCACAAGTGATAATGTCCAGGGCAGAAAGCATCTTCTCAGTCACTTTCCCAATCCCAGGCACCTGCAATACAAAAGTGCTTAGAATGAACACGCTACCTTGACACTGTTCATCTTGTGAGTTTGTTGCTCTTAGACGGCCACAAACCTTCCGAACAGGCAGATTCTGGATGAAATCCATCACAGCCTGTCTCTCTGGGGGGATTCTGTACTGTCCATTGGGCTTGTTCTTGTCACTGCACACTTTCGCAAGCATCATGTTTGGGGCAATACCTACAGCAACGATGAACGAAATAATTAAACGCATCCATCATAAATGTTTTTACAATGCTGTTAGAGACAACTATTAATAAATAAAAAGGAATTCAATCCTGACCTGCGCTTGCAGTCAATGTAGTTTTCTGCTCAATACGGAAACGCATCTCTCTCACAGCCTCTTCAGGACTCGTCCCAAACACCTCCACCTTCCCATCAGGGCAGGGGACAGTAGGGGAAGCGCTTGGGCTGTCTTCAAACAGGACAGGGGATAAGGTATCTGTCTCTGCTCCATCCTCTGTACAGCTTTTATCTGTGTCTTTCACAGAAATAAGGAAGAAAAGTTATGTAACCTAAAATTTTTCTCACATAACATCATATACTAGTAACTTTAAGCTGTAATTTACTGTGACATTACTTTAATTCAGTATGTTAGTTTGTGCATATAATTACATCCAGTCCTACCAAAGAACTACAGTGGCATCCAGTCATGACACAATACCTTCTCCAGGCGTCATCTCACTGACGTGATACGTTCTCATGGACTCAGGCCAATGTCTCCTCTGCTCCAGATGATCTGTTATGTCCAGATAAGCTTCATCTAAACTCATCGGAAGAAAGTGAGGATCATAATCTGCAAATATCTCTCGCACCTTCAAGACAAAAACAAAAATTTAAATTTGCTGGAATTCACAGTTTTGTTTAATCTAGGAGGAAAATGAAACTGATTCAATACATGGTTGGACAGGAATCGTTAGAACATTACCTGTTCACTCACTGCTGTGTATTTGGCAAAGTTGAGTGGAACAATGACCAAATTCGGGCAGAGTTTCTTCGCAATGAAGCCTGGCATAGCAGCACGAACACCATACCTCCTAGCATGGTAATTGGAAGTGGACTGAAAAAGGAAAATGTGTTAGCTTGATTTATGTACTGAAATATTTTTGGATGAATGTCGGACCAAGCTGTAGTCTGAGCATATTTTATTTATTCAGTCGCTTATTCCTTGTTTCAAGTTGTTATTGCGCTAGTAATGATAAGTTGGCAAAGTCAGTGACATTGATTACAAAAGATTCTGTTATCAATGCATTGTTTCCTTAAAAAGTTTTCGTTTTTTAACTTGTGGGCTGCTGCCCTCTAGTGGACCGAGTAGGTATTTTCAGGTCCTTGGCTGTCAGTTTTTTTGTTGCTTATTCTTTACTTACAAATGTTTGCTCCAACTTTTTGTTACAAGCTAAATTGATTACACTGATATATATGTATTTTTTTGTTTGTTTGCATGGTAAACAATCAGGTTGGTTTACCCTTCTTGTGGGCTGTGTAAACCTTAGTGGTAGTTGTAAAAGGTTTGGAACCTCCTGCTCCACAGCGTTCACATGATACATTTGCAGATCAGGAGCGACGATCAAAATCATTAAAACAAACGTACTGTGTCCCAATATGCCTTCAACTGATAGGAATCACAAAAACTGTTAAGGACAGCCCTAGTGACAGTAATCATGTGCCTCACAGGAGGGTTTCTGAACACATTTTGTGTGAATTATCAAACCTTTAATCAAATATGGAACATGCCAGATGTTTTAGTACTGTTTGGCTCACGTTAGAAAGACCATTACAAAACTTTGCCATTATGATGCACAAGCCACTTGATGACTCATTCACTCATCTATTATATGAACATGCCAGAAGAACAAGACCCAACAGGACCTAATCAGATGAGCATTCTCACCAGCATACTATTGGATCCCACAGCCATGGGTTTGTCCTTCAGTTCTGGACAGTCTCTCATCTCCACTGCCGCATAAAATGCATCCATGTCCACATGCACTATCACCCGACTCAGCTCACGGCCTCTCTCCAGCTCCGCAGTCAGCTTCTGTACCTATAGGAAGGACATTCAAATCCACAATAAGACTCTCCTTGAGCTACAAAGGAAAAATCTAATGAAAAGCTAACATTCAAAACACAACTGATATTAAGAAAACGTTCTTAAAAGTGGAACATAGAATGAAAAGTGACTTACCTCTGTTTGTGCTTTCTGTATCTGATGTTCAGTAACCTTAGCTTTGTGCCGCAGCACCTTCTCAATGCGCTGGTTCACCTGCTGCTCCTTTTTTAGCTCATTTTCATAAAATCTGGAGCCCTGCAATGCAAATGCAAGATTAGACAACCTTTCAGACACTCCATATCTTCATAGACCAGGTGTAAAGTACAACAAAACATCTTCAATCGATTCAGACTCATGTTTTTTTTTTTACTGAATATTTAGATTTCTCTAATATTCTCAATGTTGTTCATTGTTATCAAGTCTAACGCTGAAGGGTACTGTGGTATAGGGTCTGATGTTTTTTTGTATTTATTATTATTCTGTTTCCTCATCATCTCCAGTGGTACAAGGCACACGTTTTACCTGTTAAAAGTATGTACAATACCAGATATTCAGTCAAAGAAAGTACACCAGGTGCTCTTCTGGGTATAGCCAGGGTATGACCTAATGGGAAAAGTCACTGAGGAAGAACAGATGCAGCCAGACCAGGTTCGGTTTAGAGGTCTTAGGGACCTCCAGTCAGTCCTTATTTTTTGCTCCATTCCTCTCGGAACTGAGCCGCGTAATCAACCCCTGCACTGTGAGCTTGAATAAAACAAAAACGTGGACAGTCTAAGGGTCTCTGAGCACTGATTTAAAAACTACTGAGACCTCTGTATCCATTACGCTTCCATGCAAAGTGTCTTATCTCTTTGTTACAAAAAGTTTGTAACATTACAATCAATGCTCTGTGTGACTGGAAATTGTGGGAATTACATAAGTGTTAGAATCAAGGCCACATCACATCAGCCTAAAACTTAATATGAAGATAAAGTGCCCCTGTCCTGTAGTCAAATGAGACAACAGTTTTGTGTTGTTTCCCTCAACACACCTGATTCAACTGAAGGACTAGATTATTAGTTAATTGATTAACAGCTGGTAAGCAAAACTGTGCCCATACACTCATGGGTGCCAGAGCCATTATATTAGACGGACACTTTTCCATCACGTTGCCATAAACAGGGCTGCCAACCATTCTGTGAAATATGGAATTGAACTGATACCGAACACATTTAGTTCCATATTTTTGCAAAGATCCATGACAGAAAACTTACAGATTAGCCCCCTAAAAACACTATGCTACTGCTAGCAACCCCCCACCACCCCAGCAGGTTCCATAACCCCCACCAGTGTGTCCCCATCACATTAACAATGCGTCTGACGCCCCTGCATACACCACAAGTTCAGAGCTGAAACATGCTTATCTAGAGGCTACTTACCCTACTATGACTATGACTATGACTATAAGAGGGACAATTGTAGTTTATCATTAGGTATCCTACTTAGATTATACACTATTATACGACATTACAATGATAGTACACAGAGAGGGGTAATTATTAGGTTATTAGAGAGGCATTACACATCACCACTAAAACTGTAGTTTCTTTCTGCAGTTCTTTTTGAGAATGGTTGACCAGACTACACACATGTAATAAAACTTTTAGCAAACCTTGGATGCCTCAAGGATAATCTTGTTGATTTTTTCCCTGTCGAGGCCCTCCATACCAGCCTTGTTGTCATTGAGGGCCATTCTGGAGAGCAGTGTGTTCGGACCGCCTTCGCTAGCAGTCCTCGGACTGTCTGCACTGGGCTCCATATTTCTAGAAGTTCAAGCTGCAGCTGGAGCTCCTCACCTTATGAGAGGAACAAACACATACAAGACTTAAGACCACAAACACCTAAATATGAACTGGATTGGTAGTTCTGCCATTCCTATACTTGAGAACATTCACATGGTTCTAAAAAAGTACTTTGGCAAAAATAAAACTTAACTTACTAAAGAAAAAAACAAAAAAACCTAATACCTCTTTTGCCCTTGCAGTCTCTTCAGTGTGTTTAAAACTTTTTTAAAGATCTGCAGGACACTGTCCTACAATATACATCCCCATTCATACTGTTCTAGTATATTCTCCCCACATTCATACTGTTCTAGAATATTCTCCCCACAATTACGCTGTTCTTCTAAGTTCTCCCCACATTTAAATTGTTTTTCCATGTTCTCCCCATTCACATTTTTCTACCATGTTCTCCTCACAACGTTCTAGGACGTTCTCCCCACATTTACCCTGTTCTGCTATGTTCTCCCCCCACATTTACACTGTTCTGCTATGTTCCTCTGCCATGTTCTCACAGTGGCACATTAGTCTTGTCAGTTCTTGTTCTGTCCATTTTAAAGACAATATCAAACTTTAGTCCAACAAAGTCTAGAATACCACGAAAGAACAGACAAGGGTAAACACAGATAGAGCTGGCTGTTTTTTTAGGAGTGTTAAGAATGTTCCTCTCTGGTTCTCACTGTGGAAAAACAAGTGAAGACTGCAACATATGTATTGCTGAACATTTGGTCGGTGGCTGGTCGACTAAAAGTGCGAGAAGAAATGTTAAAAACTACAATTTTAGAAATTAAAAACGTTGTTGATGAACTTTAACTGTCGTGTTGGTTAGAAATGACAGGACTGAACCAGAGAACCAGCCCGGCTAAAGCTAACTCAAAAAACACAAACCCCAGGAGAAGACGGACCACTTCACATTTTAAATAGGGTTAAAGCCATTTTTGGTGTTACCTACACACCGATAGCACAAGAGGGGTGTGCTAAAAAGAGATTAAATTTACCTCAGAGTCAGAAGTCCAGATATTTTGACAGTTACATTCACCAACATATTCAAATTTCGTCGGTTGTGGTGAAGGAGGATGATGCCTCCTGCTGGCCTGGAGCAACACAGACAGTCCACGCACACAACCTGAGAGTTAGAAGTTAAAATAACATTTATAAAATAGTTTTTCTCATTACTATCTTATATAAGGATTACCGCGTAAGATAACACCGTCTCTAACTCACCAGACACCACAACAATCCCTACGAAAGCTGGTCTGAAACCTACACTATATGGACAAAAGTATTGGGACACACTTGTTTTTCAGAGGTAGGCTGGGCCCTTCACTTCCATTGAAGGGCAACCTTAATACTTCAGACATTTTGGACAACGCCATGCTTCCAACTTTGTGGACACAGTTTGGGGAAGAACCTTTTCTATTCTACCATGACTGTGCCCAGTGCACAAAGCAAGTTCCATAAAGACATGGTTGGATGAATTCAGAGTGGAAGAACTTGACTGGCCCACACAGAGTCTTGACCTCAACCCCATCCAACACCTTTGGGATTAACTGGAACGGAGATTGTGAGTCAGACCTTCTTGTTCAACATCAGCACCTGACCTCATAAATGCTCTAAAGAGAGAATGGGCACAAATTCCCACAGAAACACTCAAAACATTTGTGGAAAGTCTTCCGAGAAGAGTGGAAGCTGTTATAGCTTGACGAACTCCGTATTAAAGTCTATGTAAGTCCCTGTTGATGTAATGATCAGACGTCCCAATACTTTGTCCATAGCCTATAGTGTATCAGAGGCATTTCAAAGCAGAACGGAAGGTAATTTAATGCAAGTATTACTAAGTATTAAATTCAATGTTAAGTAGTTTATGTTACAGTGGAGTGCACTATTTGTGTGATTCATACTAAATTTTCATAATTTTACTTTCAAACATTTGCACTTGCAAACATTTTTATAGCTTGGAGATTATTTCTGTTCTGGTTCAGTAAGTTCAGGAATGTCTCTTTGGTTCTGCTGCCCTGGTAAACATGTTCACCTTTCTTGACCAGACAAGAAAGTTAGAAGACAAGAGACTTTTACCTTTATGCAATTGCAAAAAAATAAAACTTTTGTCATTTATACAGGTGTGTGCAAAAGTTTTGTTGATTTTCGAATGAAAATAAGTTAACATCAAACATACTTAATTATGACATGTCAACACATTTCAAAGCATGGCCTATTTATTATTTAGTTACGGAATTGAAAAAACATATAAAACATGCATAAGACCTCCTTGCAGCCTCCAAAAGTTTCTTGTAGCCTGCTAACAGTTTTACTTCTCTTGATTAAAACATTTTTTCTGTGCAAAATGCTCCAAGTTCAGAAATATTCATATATCGTATTCCATGCACATCATGTTTAAGATTATAAACTCAAAGATTTTCAACAATATTTAAAACTGGAGACATTGAATGCCAGTTCACGATGATTGTCCAACCTCTTTTCTTTTTCAGTTTCTTCTTTGTGGGATATTAGCTTCTGAGATTTGTTGATATTTAGTATAAGCCTTTGTTCCCTTTAAACCCACAACACTTCCAGTGCCACTGGCTTCTCCAGAAGCTCCACAAGTTTTTACTATAGTGTCAGACTTGACTTGAACTCGTTGTTATTTGGACTTGGGCTTGTTTTGTCAGCTATTCTAGGTCTTGACCCAGTCCAGCTGCCTTCAAAAATATCGTTTCTGCAAGTAACATTCCTCTGTGGACGTATGTGATGCCAGACGTTTTGCAAGCTTGCTCAGAAAATGATTTATCTATCTAGAATGAGCATAGCACCCAAGCTCATGATTTCCCTTTTTGGTCACCGACACAATGTCAGCTGAACCAGTGAAATGGTTCTGCTCCAAGTAACTAAAATGGCTGTTGTTACACTTGTTTTTTGATCATTACATAAACCAAGTACAAGCCCAGACCCCACTAAAGTGATCCTTCCTGCACCAAACTTTACTGTTGGCCTCCAGAGTTCAGTGGTGGTCTGCCATTGATCCTAGATGCTTCCATTTCACAATACTGGCACTTAACACAAACTGATGGCATCCTATGACTGTACCACATTCAAAGCTCTCCAGTGTGACCATTCTGCTGCCAGTGTTTCTCTGTGGAGACTGCATGGCTGTGTACTTGATTTATTGTCCCCACTAAATCAAGCAGCTGGATGGCCTAGTGGTTAGGCTGTTGGCTCTGCAATCAGAAGGTTGGTGGTTTGAATCCCAACTGCCAGTGTGACCACCGAGCAACGTACTGTCCCCACACACTGCTCCCCGTTGGTGGCAGCCTGCTGCTTCACTTGGTGAATGGGTTAAATGCAGAGAAAGAATTTAACTGTGTGTTGTACTTGTATGACTATGCATGTGACAAATAAAGAATCTTATGTCTGATTATCTTATCAATGGGTTTGGTCTAAACACCTGAACTCAATCAACTCAGGAGGGATGCCCTCACTTGGTTATATAGTGTAGATCCATGCTCATGTTAAATAGTTGGTAAAATGTTCTTTTATTTGAACTCACTGCACTTTTTTCTGCAAACATACCTATGGTGATTGTTGCCAAGGTGTTTAATATTTTTTTAATTACATCAAAGCTCTTGATTTCAAAATGTGTAGTTAATCTATGAGTTGTATTGCATGCCTTTGTGATTACCTTTCAACGACTTGTCCATGTGCCAAACAGATCTTCCTTGATATTTAGATTTTGAGATTTTGCAACCTTGAGTCTCCAAGATGTCTTTTTTTCAGACATATTTCAGACATGTTTTGCTGATCTTGCCTGAACTTGAAAGCATTTGAACATCTTGTCTAGTCTTATCTTGCTTTGTAAGAGTCATTTATTTTTAGTTTCACTTCTTCAGGGCAAAGCTTATCTTAGATCCGCCCGAGACATTTGCATGCAAAGATTTATTTACTCCTTTTCACCCCTAGGCTGTTACCCTGGGGTGAATAAATCTTTGCATGCAACTGTGCTGAAACAGTGAGGTATAGCTCAGGTAAGCGTATGCAATGAAACACTATACTTCAGGAGTAGTTCTTGTTGCTTGAATGACTTCAGACAACAACATATCGTTGGACATGTAACAAACACTGATTAGCCACATTATTAAAACATCTGACAGGTGAAATTAATAATATTGATTGTCTCATTAAAATTGCACCTGCCAAAAGGTGGTTTAACAGTCAGTTTTTGAAGTTGAAATGTTGGCAACAGGAAAAGAGGCAACAGTAAACATCAGCTTTAACAAGGATCAGATAATGATGGCTTCATGATGACTGGGTCAGAGCAGTCATGCTCCCAGTATGCAGTGCTTAGTACCTACCAAAAATGGTCCATAGGTGCCAATAGGTGCCTTGATACAAACGTTCATTGATACATGTGGCAAGCTAGGTTCAATCCCACAGAACAGTGACTGCAACACACATAGCTAAAAAATGTAACGACTATGACAGTTGTCTGTGAAGCAACCAGGTCAGAGTGCCCATGCCAACCTCCACCACTAAAAGTGGCTATAACACTGGGCAACAAATGGAGCAATGGAAGAAGATGAACTGATAAATTGCGCTTTCTTTTACATCACGTTTATGGCTGAGTGCATGTGTATTTCTTACACATGGGGAAGAGGTATTAGCAGGAGGCACTATAGGAATAAGGCACCTACAAGCACTCTTTCAGAGGCCTTTTATAGAGCTTGTAGAGAATTGTTTTGGTGACACCAAGGGGACCTACACAATATCAGGCAGGTGGTTTTTGTATCTACACATGCAAAATATTTTGTGTTTTTAAACTTAACCTTTTCACAAGAGAATTTTGCACAGCATAAATAAAAAACAAAAATGTTATGATGGAAGGATTTTTAAAAAATTGTACACACACACAAATGTTTACAGCATTTAACAGACGCTTTTATCCAAAGCAACTTCCATTCCCTAACTACAGGGGGCAGTCTCCCTGGAGCAAGTTGGTGTTAAGGGTGTTGCCCAGGAACCCAATGGTGGTATGTTGAAGGTAGGACTCGAACCCATGACCTCTTGGTCCAGAGGCAAGTATCCTACCCACTGAGCTACCACCACTATATAAATAGATTTAAATAAATAAATAAATTTATTTATTTTTAATTAATTGATTCATTTATTTTTTAATGCATGCTGATGATACAATAGTGTAAAACCTTAAAATAGTCGGATTTCTTTGGGAACTTAATTGCATTAGAACTCCCTACTTTCCATTCTGAATACATTTCATCAGTATATTTCAGGGCATGTAATAGCTTTCTGTGAGTTAGCTCTGGATACCTGATTCTTGTCACAACCACAGTGAAAAAAAAGTTTCTCTAAAATGACCCTCTGAATAGCTTCATATTTATTACACATCATGCCGAATTTCTGAAATTCCCTTTTAACGAGACAATGAAATTCGGCTAGACTTATCTGATTTTAACACTGCTAGAAGATTAACATTATTTTACTTGTGTTAAACAAGAAACCATTAGTTTCTGCAGTTGTGTTTAATTGATGTTTTTTGGGGTTTGTTTGTTCACTTTATGTGACTGGAAATTGAAGAAAAATGACTTCCCATCTTTCTGGAAAATATTAAAGCCAAAATTTGTATTAGACACCAAAAGTGCCACAAGGAGGTGTTTTTAAATATTGTGTATAATCATGTGCAACCAAGAGAGAAAATTACAGCTCCCATCAAATGACACTACATATTAGATTGTCATTATTTTACATCATAACTTTTCTATATGTTTATCAAACTGCCAACATCTGGACAATTTAAAGATGTTACAGTATTTTTGTTAATCATAGAATTAACAGAATTAATAGAATACTGGTATCTTCAGTAAACATGAAAAACTAGAAAATATATTAAGACCTGAGTCTCTTTAGGAACTTTCAGTTCTCACTGCAGTGTTCCAACATTTAATGTAAAACCTTTCCAGAAGAGAAATGAACTTCGTATTAATACGCCTCAGAAACCTTGATCAGAAGGTGTCTACAAACTTATGCTGTATTTATTAAGACCTATGGTGTATTTTGTTAATGCATACTCTTGTAGAGAAATTATTTTCATTTTGGCAGTGGCAATTTTTCAGTGTAGAAAAGGGGCGTGCAGGTGGTCTCAATTTGATACTGTCTGAACAACATTTTGCTCTTTCAGAGTAGCGGTGCCAGTAGCTGAGTGTCAGGTAAGAGAGCAAAAATCATTTGTTGAGGATATCATAAACACTTCTTATTACTGGTGTAGTATATTTAGATTTGTGTCCATTTAGACAATCCTCCAAAGTTTTAAATAGAAATTGATTACAAGTTGGTTGGCTAAAAAGGGTAAAAGTACTGTTATTTTTTTGCTGACTATGCTAGATGAAGGGACTGTGTACATACAATACATTTTATATAATGCTATATTATGATATTATGCTATTTAATGGTATTTTACTACATCATGATTAATACCAAAAAAGAAAATTAATTCTTTCCGTTATACGCTGATGTGCCATTTTATTAGAAACACCTAGGGTACACAGTGTCTACCCTGATCGTCCATATCTGCTCAATGTACCATATTTCTCCACTTTGTTGTTCACAATTACTAACTGTAGTCCATTTGCATTACCCCTTTTTCTTTGTTAATCGGTGGTCAGGACCCCCAAAGGACCACCAGTGATTTAGTATTATTTTGGTGGTGGATGATTCTCAGCACAGCAGTGACCCTGGATCATACTGCAGTGCCACTAGAGTTTTAATATATATAGCATTTAATATTTATGGCATTAGTGTGTAGTCACTGTTACAACAAATCTTGTATCTCCAATTTTGTATCTATTTATTTATTTTTTTATTTATTTTACATACATTTAAAATACACTATGTGGACAAAAGTACTGGGAAGCCTGACCATTACACCAACAGGGACTTTAATGACGTTGGATTCAAATACATAGAGCATTTATGAAGTCAGACACTGATGTTGGAACAAGACGGCCTGGCTCACAGTCTCAGTTCCAGTTCATCACAAAGGTGTTGGATGGGGAACTCTGTATGGGACAGTCAAGTTCTTCCACACTGAACTCATCCAGCCATGTCTTTGTGCACTGAGACACAGTCCCGCTGGAATAGAAAAGGTTCTTCCCCAAACTGTGTCCACAAAGTTAGAAGCATGGAGTTGTCCAAAGTGTTTGCTGTGCTGAAGCATTAAGATTGTCCTTCACTGGATGTAAGAGGTCAAGCCCAAACCCTGAAAAACAGGTGTGTCCCAATAGTTTTGTCCATATAGTGTATCAACTGCTCTTTAAACTGTCAACATGACCAATAGAAATTGTCCAAAAAAAAAACATTTCAACATTTTTACATGGTCTTCAACTGAAAGTTGGGAACTTTTTTGGGGTGATTTTTTTTTTTTAGTTTTTGTTCCATCTGCAATGATGTAAAGCAGTTTGCAATGAAACATGCCGATTGTCTAAACTGACTGTTCCTGTTCTGGAAAGAGTGGTAGAAATTAGAACAGATAAAATGCGAAGTAATAGTGGGTGTTATTTTTAATTGTTTTTTTTTTTTGTCCACCTCTTTTTAGTGTATTTGACCGGTGCTTTGCGCTCGGTGTGGTTGCCTCTGTGCAAGTGAAGATCCAGTAAGTAGTTCATTTTGCCCTGGAACACCCTACAATGAAAATGTACCTTTTACCTTTTTTTTATCCCATTGATCTGTTTTACTGCAGGATATCCCCAACAAAGTACAGAACGGAGTGATCACAACATGACACGTTACCTGGTTTCCAATATTCCTTTTTATCGACAAGCATTTACAAAATATGAGATGTCCATCTACATGGATGGACTGCTCATCTCCCTCTATTGTGGCCAGATTGTCGGGGTTTTAGCTTTGCTTATAACTATTGCTGTTCTGTACAATCGTTATAAAAAGAAAGAACGCATTTCATTCTTTGTCATCTCCGTCCTCCTCAATGATCTGTTAGAAGTAGTTTTGAGTCCGTACATCATGGCAAACCTGGAAGGTGGCACATCGCTTTTTCATGCACTGTCATCTGTTTGGTCAGGGTCAAGAATCTGTGGTGTTCACCTCCAGCAGATGGTAGTGATCGAAAGCGTTCTTGCTGTGAGACACTCATTGACCCCTACTTGTATTTACTCTTCTGTGAACTCAATTGCGATCTCTGTTGTTGCTTTCTTTTGTTTCTGCTTGTGTGAATTCTTCAAAGCGCCAGCATTTTTGCTTTTTAGCCTCTTACCATTATTAGCAGTGACAGGCAACTCATGGATAGTCACCTGTAGAAAACCATTTTTGAAATTCCACAGCACTTCAAGAGGCAAAAAGCAAGAATTTGCAATGTTATCTTTGGCCACGTTCACCCTGACCCTTTATTTGAATTTTCTCTCTGTATACATCTTTCTGCGCACTGGAGGCCTGTGGACGATCTGTGTATGTCTAATGACTGTGAGAGTGATCACAGACCCCCTCGTGTGTTTACTGGCCTACAAGGAGAAACGCACAGACCTCAGTACTGACCAAACATCAGGACAAGCTGAACAGTCAGCATAAACCACCAGACAGGATGCTTTGCAGGAGATTCTGTACATAATATATGTACCAGTAACAAGGAACACAAGAAAATATTACCCAGATACAGACTTTCTGGAGCATTTTAAAGAGAATTTGTAAAAGCCAGCGTTTTTCTTTTTACATTTTTACTATTTGGTTATATACTACTTCTTCAAATACATCACAAAATGTGTTTTTAACTGTTCTTATTCAGGTCAAAGCCTAAAAGGCCTTTTAGCTGTGAATTGTAGCTTTAGTTTAACTGAAATGGTAAATTTCTTCTCTTTTGAACATTTAATCTCTTCTGAGCATTTATTAACATTAAAGTGTTTGATTTTAAGCAAATATAATTTTTGTGTTGCATTTATATCCAGTCAATAATTTGGCTCAATACTAACAAAATCTGGTTAAAATGCTGTTTAAAAGGCTAAAGAGCAAAAAAAAATGTTAAAATAAATCACTGAAAAATAAGTTATACGTCGTTACCATTTTGTGTGAAAATGAAATTGTTGTTAACTTAAGATTAGTATCAGGTGGTAAAACCAGCATCAAGCCAGTCTGAAACATGTTGCAAGTTTTTGTTTGTGTTTTCTGTCTGTATTCCTGTATTTCTTAATTTCTATTTTTATTTGTTAACTGAACTTCAATACCTCTATTGATGTTAATGATTATATTTCTTTGGGGTAGAAGGAAGATTGACAGGTTTGAGGACAAATGGATGTGATGTTTTGGGGCACTGAAAATGTATTTAGTAAGATTTCTTGAAAAAAGCACAATAAGCAGAAAATAATCAAAACTATGTACAAAGGTGGAAAGACTTATTGCCTGGAAATGAGACTTTCAAAAGCAGCCATTTTATTTTCTGTCTCTGCTCTTCATTTATGTCTAATTTTACATTCTTCATAAAATGTGGTCTGTGTTCTTTGATTTCCTGAAGGAAACATTTATAAAGGTTTACACTTTGTACATTTAACTCTTCTTTTCACATCTTGATATAAAAGCTAATAAAAAAAGCTTCACTTCTTTCTGTTTCCTTTCTGTGTGCTGTATATCAGATGGGTTGTGTGGTTGTTCCTTTTCCTTTAAGTGGTCAGAAGCTTCAGCAAATAGTACCAAAAATGCACGAAGAGCTTATGTTCTCACACATTTTTTATGTTTGATTATGGCATAGTGGTCATACAAGACTTATCTATTTAAGTGAAAGCATGAATCGCTTTTGGTAGAAATATTACCTGAGAAACAGTAGATTCTATCTTTATTTCAACTTGAGAGCCATTCTGAGCCATCCATCATTGATTAAATTATTGTAGATAGCCAAAATGTAGATAGCATAAATCTTAACAATAAAATTTCATCTCACACTCCGGTTTGCATCTACACATAATCTTATTCACAATCAAAAAATGTTAGAAAAGATAACCCTGTATTAGTCCCACAAGTGGGAAATTTGCATTGTTACTACAGCAAGAGGAGAGAACAAGAGAAGAAAGTACAAGCAGCATAACATATAGAACCAGACTGCATTTCCGCAGAGAAAATGCAAATTGTGCTTGCTCAAACTTAGCGTTACCATTAGCATTAGCATTAGCAGCAACATTAGCATTAACATTAGCATTAGCATAAATTTAGCATAGAATTAGCATTAACATTAGCATAGCATTAATGTTACCATTAACGTTAGCATAGTATAAACGTAACATTAGCATAGCATTAGCATTAGCATGGCATTAGCATAACATAACATTAACATAGCATTAGCATAGTGTTACCATTAGCATTACCGTTAGCATTAGCATAGCATTACCATAGCATTACCATTAGCATATCATTAGCATAATTAGCATAGCACTAATGTGTGAGTGTGTGTGTCCCAATATTTTTGTCCGCATACTTTTGTCCATATTGTTCAGTTTAAACAGGTGCGTCTGTGGGGGCTATATGAGGTCTCATATAAAGTTTCATAAGGTTTGGTCACTATATGGAGCCTGGAAGTTTCTTCTTCTGAAACTGCATTCATTTCAGTGGGGTTAAAAATGAATGGAAGTGAATGGGGAAAAAAGGGGTGAGCGAAAGACAAGGAAAAGAGTGCGGGTCATAACTGAATGCGTTTGTGTGTTGGGGAAGTTGGCCTGAGGTATCACATCAAGTTTGGTGGGTTTCGGTGAAGCGTGTCTGAGCAGGACTATCTGAAAGTTTGCCGAAAGGGTGCCAATACTTTTGCAAATCGTTTTTGCTGGAAAAACGTGAATAACAAACGAACGACAAAACGTATCAAAAAGCTGTGATCAAGACCAACCTTTCAGAGTTGCAATAGTGTCTCTATCACGAAAGCCCTGGGAGGAGTAGCGTGCCAAAAAAACGGGTGAGCGGAAGAATAATAAAACTTAAGAGGAACAATAGTGTGCACAGTAATAAAAGCTAAGCAATACAACAGTATGACAAAATAAATTTACATATATATATATATATATATATACATATACATACATATATATATATACATATATACTGTATATATATACATATATCAGTTGGTGGTTTCACATCACAAATCACAAGGAAAAACACAAACATTAACATTATGTTTGGATTAGACAGTAACGAAATGCATGCAAGTCTGATGTGTTGTTTCAATACAATTTAGTTAACTGCTTGATTAATTTAATTTGTGTGCGGTTGGTCAATGCTACCTTGTCAAGTTGTCTTTTCTACTGGCTTCTAGCATGCTGTATTTGGATATTATTTCCTTTGTTTCCCTCACCTTGTTAATGTTGTCCCCTGGATATTTCTTGTGTGTGCATCTTTTCACATTTTTTGGTTGTCTTGTTGGCATTATTAACTTATGTTACTTCGTATACTTCCGTTACTTGAACGGAACCACATTAAGTTAAAGTATTATACATAAAAAAAGAAATCAGTATAACTGATCAAAATTGACTCAAATCGTGTGTCAAATATCTTAAAAGCTGCTTAACATAGTTGTGTGAAACTATGTTTTATACTTTTAAGTAAATCCACTTTTTGAGTGTGTGGTGGTTCATGTCAGCAGCTGGGCATTTATTTCGACGCAGCCTGAGATGCAAGTGCATCTGTAATTGCATTCGTTTGGTGGTTTGTGCTCAGTATGATAACTGTTTTCCTCTCAGTGGTGTGTTGCTTCAGTCAGTAATGATAAAAAATAACTAGATTTCACTGCTACGCATGATGCGAAACCACAGCTCAGCAGATCACAGTGACGATTTATGATCAGATGTCTATCTAGACAGCATCATCATAACATCATAGCAACCATTTCTGTAACGAGTCTTAGTTTCCTGCAATCTGTACATGCTACACATGAGCTGTTTTGGGGGTCAAAGGGCCAAACGGACAAAACTAGATACAAATAAAGGTATGTAGGTTTCAAATCCAGTTTTAAAAAATAGATTTCATGACGTTATACTATATTTTTAATAATAATGCTAAATAGATGCACAAAATATTGTAAACACCGTGAAAAATATATACAATTTAAAATCCAATTAGTCACAAATAGTACAAAAATATAGTTGACAACCTGCAGTGGACTTTCAGATCTATACTGACCAGAGAGAGAGTTTTCTCTCTTGACATTCATTATTTGACCGCTTCAAAACAAGCTCAAATCTTGGCTCAAGCGTTCATGTTTTCACACCAGTACCAAGCACTTACACATTTAGATTTAGGAATCATATATGAAGTCCTCACCTTGTCTGTGAAAAAATAAAATATCAAGGAGTAGGACTATGTCTGTTAGTCACAGGGTTGTTTCTAGAAATTTGAGGGCCTTAGTTGCCCCAGTCGTATTGATTTATATACAAGAAAGAAAGCAAATGAATATTCAATACCTCATTCATTTCTATCAAAACATAGAGATAAACACATTAAACTTAACCTTACTCAGGGGAAGTAGACCAAATGGATACATAATGTAATTAAATAAATGAATAAATATGACCATAAAATATAAGTAAAATAAAATGCAACATGTGTCCATGTGATGTACATAATTTCTGATTTTTTTGTGGCCGAGGGATCCTAAACACCCCCTGATACCGCTAGAAATGTCCCTGATAGGTCATCAGGTTGCTCTAAATACCTGCTGTGATCCTACGCTGTCATACAATGTAACATACTCAAATAATATCTGTATTATGCATATTGTTTTTTAAACAAATGGACCATTTTTCAAGCTTTGGACCTGGTCATCAGGTGTCAGTTTGGTAGTGGGAGCACAGGTGTGGGACAGATGAGCCAGCAACCAGAAGGCTGCAAGTTCAAATCCCATGACTGAGTGGGTGTTCTTCACTTTAATCTTGTACTCGCTTACATATATGGCATTTAGCAGACGCTTTTATCCAAAGCAACTTCCATTCCTTAACTACAGAGGAGCCACTGGGGTCTTGTTCAGGAACCCGGTGGTGATGGTAGGATTCGAACCCATGACCTCTTGGTCCAGTGGCAAGTACCCAACCCACTAGGCCACCACCACCCTGTGTTCACTACCATGCTGCTCTGCTAGTGACTGTCCTGCTCTCAGACTGGGAATACTGTACTTAAGCATCAACATCCTCAGTCAGTTTCCCTTGTAGGACCAAAAAAGTATGATAGTCCAAAAGTAAAGCTTCAGGACCCGTTCCTTTTATTTCTTCTGTTCTCTATTCGTTCATGTTTGTGCACATGTGCAGATGTAGTAAAATGAAAGATGCCAGATTAGCAGTACACATGCACTCAATAACTTAACAAATTATTGAGTTACAAGTACAAGTATCAATTTTTATAGTATCATACAATTTTTCTATGTATTTATTTATACTTTTCAGATAAATGACGGAAAAAACAGACAAAAAACACATACCACACACCTCCCCAAAACTTAAAAAATAATTTTAAAATAAAGGGCAACAGTTACTATGTTCTAACAATTATGCTGCCGAATCTGGAAAGGGTACAAAGGGGTGACAGTTAGCATAAACCTGTATTATACCAATTTTAATCCGATATAATTTAGTATGCTGTTGCACATGTTAATGCACTCCCAGCAGCAAGAAACACTGTTCATTAAACAACATGACCTCATTACTTCCTTTTTATCAAGAGTTTAATTAAGAAACTAGCTAAGTGTGAACTGTTCACAGCAGTAGTGAGCAAAAACTGAGTTTAAAGAGTCCAAAATCTTCCTTATAAAATGTACTACGTTTAATGGTTGGGATTATGCTGCCTGAAACCTGACATTTTTTAGTTATTGTTGAGAACAACAATATGCCGCAGGTTTACCATTTTAAAAATCATTATCAGCGTTACATATAAAAGCTAAAGTGCTTGTATTGGACATCACAAGTCCTGGTTCCCCCCACCACCACTGTACAAATACAAAGCAACATCTCACACCAGATCACTCTGAATGATTTTGTTTACTTCTCAACAGTGGAATATCATTGGCATATATGGAATATATATAGGATTTAATATAACAGAATCTTAAATAATAGCTGTATTAAATAACAGACAGGTTTAGTGGGTAAAATACTTGTCTTATTGCTATTTTTCAAACCCAGCTGTCTGATTTCAAACAAAACTATAGGTGGTGCTATTGTTCCCAGAAATCAAGCCATGTGTGTGTAAGTGATTTATATCGGTGGCACTTCTTTCTATCTTTCTGTCCTTTGTTTTTTTTTTCTTTTTTCTTTTTTCAGTAGGTACATATGTTGAAAGACAACTGGTTTGTTTCGCTGGAATTGCTACAGTCTGACGTCACCATCTTTTCCTTTGATTTACATTGGTCATACTCATGCTTTTTGTTTGCCCATAGGCCAGATCAGTCAATCTCTTGATAAACTGATACCAGCATTTGAAAAAGTTTCATAAAGTGTCCTGAAGTACCCTATGTGGACAAAAGTATTGGGACGCCTGACCATTACACCAACAGGGTCTTTAATGACAATGCATTCAAATACATAAACTTTAATATGGAGTTGGACCTGCTTTGCAGCTATAACAGCTTCCACTCTTCTTGGAAGGCTTTCCACACAATGTTGGAGTTTCTGTGGGAATTTGTGCCTATTCATTTTGTAGAGCATTTATGAGGTCAGGCACTGCTGTTGGACAAGAAAGCCTGGCTCACAACTCTGTTCCAGTTCATCTCAAAGGTGTTGGATGGGGTTGAGGTCAGGGCTCTGTGTGGGCCATTCAAGTTCTTCCACACTGAACTCATCCAGTCATGTCTTTGTGGACCTTGCTTTGTGCACTGGGACACAGTCATGCTGGAAAATAAAAAGGATCTTCCCCAAACTGTGTTTCCAATGTTGGAAGCATGTCTTGGTCTACTGAAGCATTAAGATTGTCCTTCACTGGAAGTAAGAGGTCTAGCCCAAACCCTGAAAAACAGGTGCGTCTCAATACTTTTGTCCATATAGTGTATATGTTAAACTGAAGCTAAGCAGCAGGTATCTTTTGTCTTGAGGTATGTCTTAAATGTCAAAGTAAGTAGGTGCTCAAGAGTAACATAACGGCCAAACTGTGAGACAGCTGATAATTTCAACTCAAAAAGAGAGAGAGAGAAACCCTGCGAACCTGATCTCCTCCCTTGGGGTTGTGTGTGCATGCCAGTTCTGTGTCGATGCATGAATCGTGTGAATGTGTGGATGTTATGTTGACTTCATCTCTTCGCTTGCGTAATCCAGCTGAGGAAGACCACAGTATGTGAGCAGTTAGTAGCGGACCTAATACAGGGCTAATTTTCAAATACCCCTTGATGTCTAGACACAAGTTCTGGGACTTAGAGAGCTTAGCCGCTGGACTTTTCACTTCTTTTGTCATAAACGTTCTTTGGACCAGCTGCACACAAATTACACAGTGGTGCGAGAGAAGTGGTGGAAACTCTGCTTAAAATGTGTTAGCAGCCAAACCAGCTCATTGTAGAAACATGATTTGGCAAAGGCCTGTATAAGGATGGGAGAAAGCTCAGGTTGGACTTTTCTTCATGTTAGTTTTTTGTTTATTCCTTCATCATGTTCTGTATTGTTCATTGTGCCCTTTATTCTGTGCTTTAACAGCTGTTTTCATTCTGTAACTCTGGACTTTAGTATTCTCATAACTGCAGCATGTTTAGGACCCTGAAATTTCACTCTTACCTCATTTTCACCTGTTTTTGTATAAATGTATGCACCAAAAAAGAAAGACATAGTGAACCCAGTGCTAGAAACATTTCAGTACACATCTCCAGGATAAAAGGACTTTAGTGTTTTGACAAACATATTTGGGGAAGTTTGTGGTTTACAGCATGCATGCATTGGAGACGAGCTGCACCTTTCACACAGGTAGCATTTCTTCCAGAATTAAGGGTGTTAGTGTGGAATTTGGCACCTACAGCCACTACTTCTCTGGGAAGGCTTTACAGTAGATGTTGTAACATTGCTGTGAGGATTGGATTGCACTTAGCCACAAGCGCATTAGTGAGGTTTGGTTCTGATGTTGAATGATTAATCCTGGATCACAAATGCTGCTCCAGTTTATCTCCTTCACTCCAGAGAACACGACCCCACTGCTCCAATGCTGAGGGGTTTACACCCATATTAGCCAACAGTTGGTAAAGTGACACCTCATAGTCATGTGTGAACAGTGTGAACATTATGAAATTCTTTCTCTGCATTTACCCCAAGTGAGCCCGGTCTCACGAGTTTTCCTGAAGCCATCACAATGTACAATGTAATCAAAATACGTGCTGTGATCACACTTTAGAGTTTTTGATCTTGCTAGGACAATGCTACACTTTTTCATGCTAGGATACTCGTACGAAAAAGTAGGGGTAAAATACTACCCTATGTATTTTAATGCACACTGCGTAACACCGCCAGTATCAGCAGTAACTGGTGACTGAGTGACAGTAGGAGAGAAATAATGAGTTGATTCCTTATCGTTTTTATTTGCAAAGCGGTTGAAACAGGTTGAAAGGCCGTGAGACAGAGAAAGTCCCTAACCTTAACCCTAACCCTAATCTTAACCCCAACCCTAACCCTAATCTTAACCCTAACCCTAACCCTAATCTTAACCCTAAACCTAACCCTAACCTCAACCCTAACCCTAAACCTAACCCTAACCCTATCCCTAACCCTAACCCTAACAGTCACCAGTTAGTGCCAATACTGGCTGTGTTACGCACTGCACATTAAAATACAGGGTAGTGAAGCGTTGTCCTAGCGAAAAAAAAGCCTAAATCGTGACTGCAGCATGTTTTTGAATAGACTTTGTGTCATGATGGCTGCACGAAAAGTCATGAGATCGGGTTGCCCAAATGAAGCAGGGGGCTGCCACCAACGGGGCACTTGGGGAGCAGTGTGTGGGGACAGTACCTTGCTCAAGCGTAGTGCCACTAGCAGTCCTGGGATTCAAACCCACGACCTTCTGATTGCAGGGTCAACTCCCTTACCAACAGACCACCAGCACTGGGAATGGTAACTTTAGGCTCATTGGCACATTTTCTACAGAGATGAAGCGGACACTTTCCGATATAAAGTGTATTTATGCAAGTGTTTTTGTCTTATGAAAAACAAAGCATCACTTCACTTCATAAATAATACACGCCAAATTCTTCCCAGATGCCCTATTTACCATTTACTGAGCTTTCAGCTCAAATGGCACATTGCAAACATCCGCTCAACAGACCATTATGTCTGAAAGATGTCTCTATGTGGCTTATTCCCAAAATTCCTGGACCAATTCCTTTTAGTCTCACTCTGTTTTTCCGCTACAGTAAGTGTGTCTGTGTATGAGTGCAGGAAAGCTATCCCCTAAAAGCTTCACTTTTGGACATTTTAACCATAGCTCCCAGTACTCTTGTGTGAAACTCGACCACAGAAGGGTAGGCTCCATGCCAACTTTGGCCACATAACGATGAAAAGAAGCAGACATTTTCCTTTGTAATGTTCAGACTCTTTAATTGGAGGGGCCCCAGTATTCAAATTCTTTGAGGTCATGTACTGCCTATAAGTAAGTACTGCTTTAAGGTTAAACTTTTCTCACTTCCTGATTTAACTTCTGCATGTCACAGTCAATAAGTGAGGGCCTGTTACAAAGTCACTTCTTAATTGTTCTTTTGAGTGTTATTTACTTGTTTCATAGCACGCATGCATTGCTATCAAACATGTATTATATGTAATCTGCTTCCACAGTGCATCATTAGTTTGTCATTAGTCACTGTTTGAAAAGAGATGCTTGGTTCCATTCAAATAGGTACAAAATGAAAGGTATCATGGCGTAGCACGGGACCAGTAATGTCTACTTTTATGTCCCTGTGATACAAGTAGACCCAGCAAGCCTGTGTTTTAATGCCATAGAATAAGTGTGAAAATAGATGAATTTGATACAATCAGGAGAAGCCATCATTTCTCTATGCCCATATTTGTTTTTAAGCAGATCTTGGTGACTGAAACCCAAAGCCAATACAGCATCTGTGTATGTATTCAAATGCTTTCCAATTTCTACTGGGAAGTGAATTCAATTGGCAACTTCCATTGGGAAGTGAACATTATATATTTCATCATTTCATCATACCAACGCTTTAAACATGCATTGTCTACTATAATACTCTTGCATTGCAAATCCTTGTGTTTTCCTTAATTAAACCTCACTTGTTAATAAGCTGATGAGTTAGATCAAGTCTGCTGAGAAAGGAGACCACTAATATAGACAATACAGGGCTTGTTAAGGACCAGATTGTGGAAAAAACAGGCCTACTGTTAGCTTTAGCACAGGTGACACAATTCATAGCCAGCCTGGTCTGTATTTACCAAGATGTGTCTGCCATGACAAAAAGGGTTTTGACGGCGGCAAACATTTACAGAGTAGGACACATAATGGCATACTGCTGAAATCACCTTATCTTCATTTGCATGATATCTCTTGGGTCACATGACTGCTCAGGGTATGGCATTAGATCGTGTTTCTTCTTGGTGCCAGTATCATTCTTCCAAAGAAGCAAAACATCCTGCTCGCCTGCATTACTGTTATGTAGTACTGAGAGTTTCGCGGACATCTTGACTTTAAATCTGTTGTTACGGCTGAGTTAGTAGCATATTTAGTCAACAGGGGCTGGAACGTAGCTTTCTAAACATGGAAACAGAGGCAGTGCTATTGTTTGTTTTTATTTTAAAACCTGTGGTTACACATACAACTATATCCTGTAGTAATCTTTCAGTCCCTGGCAGTCTTCACTTCCTCCAAGAAGTTAGGCCAAGAAATTTGCAACTTTGAGTAAAATTAATCTTTTCATTGCTCCTAGTCTACAGGAACTGCATTGTTTTCTCTGTTTCTTTAGGGTATAAATATAATTACATGTAAAACCCTTTATCACTCATCAGCTTGAGTAGCTGTCAACTCAAATAAGAAATTCTAAAAATTGCTAGTACGTTGGAAATATAATGAAGCCCCTGGATATTAGTAATAAAAATGTGAAAAATATGAAAAGCATGAAAATGCTGAAATACCAGGTTGAAAGATGTTTTGGAAACACCAATGGAAAAAGCCTAAGCACAAACCATAAAATGCACACTTGAATGTTTATTATGTTTATTAAATTCCCCACTTGTGCCACTCAGTAAAGAGGTGCTGGTTATTACTCTTTCACGAATGTCCCAAAGAAGTAACCTGTGGTTACATATACAGCTATATCTTGTACTACTCTTTCAGTCCCTGGTAGTCTTCACTTCTTCCAAGAAAATACACCTACAGCAGAAATGACAAGCTAGTTTGAAATGTCAGCTACACAGATTAAAGCAGAGGTGAGGAGCGCTAGTCCTCAGGGCCTGATTTCCAGCACAGTTTGGAGATTTTCCTGTTCAAACACACCTGACTCTGAACTCTGTAGTTAAGTGGCAAGTCTAGCTGTTGTCCTGGGGTGGGCTGGCACCCTGCCTCACACCTTTTGGCCCCAGGATAAGCTCCGGGTACCCATGACCCTAGTGAGGATTAAGTTACAGAAAGTAAGTGAGTTAGTGTGTTTAGTTGTTGTGTCAAAACAGATAAATTAGCAACCAAGCTAACCTCACCTTCAGCATTAATTAATTAAAAATTTATTTACCAGCTTCCTCCATCACCAAACATAGTCGATCAACCAAGACATGCTTGCTTCTGGGTGACACAGACATTACATCTGTTACATAAGCCTCATGGCTACAATACAAATCCTTAAAAAAACAAACTTCCGACACCAAATATGTCTCACTGCTTTGGAAAAGGTGAAGTATGTTTGATTTTCATTAATTTAATCTAGCTCTGCTTTTGTACACAACCCTAACTCTTTCTTGGATAACACTGTAAAATAATGTTTATTAATAAACCATCAACTGATATTAATACACCATCATATGATTTCTTAACCATTTTTCAGAGAATATGAATGATAACACAAAAACTCTTCTTTCACTCATGGTTAGTGGTTGGCTGAAGCCATTTATTGTCAAGCAACGGTGTTTACTCTTTTTAAATCATAATCACAACATGACCCTGTTTACATACCCCAGTTCTTAATACCGTGTATTGCATCAATGACAGCTTGAAGTCTTTTGTGGTAGATGTCAGTGCCGGCGCCAAGGAGGGGCATTCGAAGGCATTGCCCCCCCTAGCGAGTCGCCAGGCCCCCCTAGCGAGTCGCTCATATGTATAGGTGGACTGGAAATTGATGAGTTCTGGAAATTTCCGTCTGGTGCACGGCCGCCTGCCCGAGATCAGCCAGCAAGGCGCACGGAGCCACGATCAACACCAGCGAGCACACCCTCCACCCCCAGCCCCCCCCCGGAAAACCACGTCCGATAGTGCCCGCCCATAGTTAGTCAAATGCCCGCCCGGTTGGTCCGCTCTGGTGCCGGCACTGGTAGATGTGGATGAGGCTCTTCATCTTCTCAGACGGTAGAGCTGCCCATTCTTCCTCGCAAAAACCTCCAGTTCCTGTAAATTCCTGGGCCGTCTTGCATGAACTGCATGTTTGAGGTCTCCCCAGAGTGGCTCAATGATACTGAGGTCAGGAGACGGAGATGGCCACTCCAGAACCTTCACTTTATTTTGCTGTAGCAATGACAGGTCGACTTGGCCTTGTGTTTTGGATCATTGTCATGTTGGAATGTCCAAGTACGTCCCATGCGCAGCTTACAGGCTGATGAGTGCAAATGTTCCTCCAGTATTTTTTGATAACTTACTGCATTCATCTTGCCATCAATTCTGACCAAATTTCCTGTGTCTTTGTTGCTCACACATCTCCAAAACATCAGCGATCTACCACCGTGTTTCACAGTAGGGATAGTGTACCTTTCATCATAGGCCTTGTTGACACCTCTCCAAATGTAGCGTATATGGTTGTGACCAAAAAGTTCAATTTTAGTCTCCTCACCCCAAATGACTTTGTGCCAGAAGGTTTGAGGCTTGTCTCTGTACTGTTTGGCATATTGTAAGCGGGAAACTTTGTGCTATTTGCATAGTAATGGCTTTCTTCTGGCAACTCGACCATGCAGCCCATCTTTCTTCAAGTGCCTCCTTATTGTGCATCTTGAAACAGCCACACCACATGTTTTCAGAGAGTCCTGAAGTTATTTGTAGGTTTTTCTTTGCATCCCAAACAGTTTTCCTGGCAGTTGTGGCTGAAATTTTAGTTGGTCTACCTTTGGTTTCAACAGAACCCCTAATTTTCCACTTCTTAATTAGAGTTTGAACACTGCTGATTGGCATTCTCAATTCCTTTGATATTTGCTTATATCCCTTTCCTGTTTTATAGACTTCAACTACCTTTTCCGGCAGATCCTTTGACAATTCTTTTGCTTTCCCCATGACTTAGAATCCAAAAAACGTCAGTGCAGTACTGGATGAAAGATGCAAGGGTCTGTCAGGAGTCCAGAAACTCAGTGACTTTTTATAAACACCCACTAATTACAAGCAAACAGATCACAGGTGAAGATGGTTACCTTTAATAGCCATTCAAACCAGTTTGTGTCAAATTGTGTGCATGTTATCAGGCCAAATCACCAGGGTATGTAAACTTTTGATCACTAACCATGAGTGAAAGAAAAGTTTTGTGTTATCATACATATTCTCTGAAAAATCGTTAAGAAATCATAAATTCTGCCAAGGTATGTAAATTTATGGGCACAACTGTACATATTTTATAGTGTACAATATTCCCTTTCAAAAATAAATACATGGTACACCAGTACAATACATGTTTACATTTCTTAGCAACAGTGAATCAATAATATGTGTATATATGAGAAAATATATTTAGGGACCACATGTTCGAAGTTCAAATACATGTTAACAGTAAAATATGTCTAATATAAGGCCTCCACGTTGGTCTCAAGTTGGAGGATGTAACCTAAAGTTGATCCTGTTCATGTTTATAAAAGTAACTAAGAGTGTAAATGGACCTCAATTTCATGTGCATATAAAAAACAACTGCATAAACAGAAATACATTAATCTTGAAAAAAGATACTAAACTGTCATTGGGTTGGTACTCCTAACACCCTCAAGCCAACCCTCAAGACAATCTTCAGCATACCAAGACATTCTGAACGACACCATGCTTCCAACTTTGTGGACACAGTTTGGGGAAGAACCTTCGCTATTCCAGCATGACTGTGTCCCAGTGCACAAAGCAAGTTCCATAAAGACATGGCTGGATGAGTTCAGTGTAGAAGAACTTGACTGGCCGCACAGAGCCCTGACCTCAAACCCATCCAGCACCTTTGGGATGAACTGGAATGGAGACTGTGAGCCAGACCTTCTCATCCAACATCAGTGCCTGACCTCATAAATGCTCTACAGAATGAAAGGGCACAAATTCCCACAGAAACTTCAAAATCTTCCAAGAAGAGTGAAAGCTGTTACAACTGCAAAGGTGGAACCAAGTTAAATGTTAGAATTCTGATGAACTTCTGACATGATGGTAGTCATTAATTGTCAGTAATGGGTGTGTTAATGGATGTTATTTTTAAGTGACACGCTGTCTAGTTTCATTTTTTTTAACATTAGCCATCCTCGTTTCATCAGACTTCCTCTAGTTCCTCCTCTATGATTAGCCATATGGAAACATACACTATGCAATTTGTTTTTCTTGGTGAAACTGTAGTCGTACATGACACCGTGTCATGTGTTGATTTCAAAACTGTATGTATTTCTTGTTCAGCAGGTTTCCCAGATGATCTCAGAAAGAACGGCATCAATGGAGATTCTTCACTAAAATCCTTTAATAGTCCTGCATTTAATCTGTAGTCAGAAAACCTTTCCCAAGACAAACAGGTGTCGCATCGTTAAGTATCTTTTCAGCGTGCTGCTTAATATGATGCGCAAACATTTTGGTAAATTTAACTGGTTTGATTACAGTGTTTTGTGCCAAAAAATACAAAAATTAAATTCGAAAGATAACATCCGTAACTAGATGTAGTAGGTCTTATTCACTGTTGTTTTAAAGATGTGGTAATAGATATAGACCGAATTGTTGTAATCTCATTCACCTCAACTGTCTCTTTATGATCCATTGGTTTTTTTAAGGCTTGCATGGACCTGTCTCTTTCTTTCACCTGATAATTCCAGGTTTTAAACAAGGCAAACTGGTTTACCTGAGCAGGAATTATTGCTCAACTACCATTCGTCTTACTGTTCACATTAAAATACTGAAACTGTCATATTTACAAAGCGCTACTAGAGTCACGCAACAGGTGAGCAATGGTATCAGTGGGGTGGAGGCCCGTCAAGCTAACAGAAGCTGATCTGGCCCTAATGGACATTAGGGTGTTGGCACAATGAGATCAAGGGCTCAAACCTAATACTGATCTGTGAAGCTGGGGGCCTGGCAGTTAGGGATCTGCCCCGTCATTGGAAGGTCATGGGTTTGAATCCCTAATAGCAGCAGTGAGGTACCCTTGAGCAAGGTACTATCCCCAGACGCTGCTGCCCGGGTGCCACTGTCGTCTGCCCCCTTGGGTGACTAGGTTAAATGCAAAGAACAATTTCAGACTGTTCCTATGCTGTAGTGTGTTAGCCTCCTGAGACCCAGGAAAAAAAAAGTATTTTGATTTTGATTTTTTTCATATATATTAAGTGTTGGGGTGGTGAGAAACAAATTGCAAAGTTTATTTTTTTTATACCTAATTTTATTTACATTTTACAACATGTGCACTTGAGTGCACAACAGGATTTCATTAGTGTGAAAGATCAATAAAATTCATGAGCTTATTATAAAAATTGAACACTCCACTGAAATCTTTGTGAGCAGGATATCAAAATATATATTGAACATATTTACATAAAAACAACATAGAAAAGCTAATTACTACTAATAATAATGTAATAACTAATTACACTGGGTTTTAATTCATTTGTGGTATCTGAGGAAGCATGCGATCACACATGTCAAGCCCTCCCATGTTGATGTTATAATCCTGCACCATACGTTGGTTGGTGAAGAAGGACAGGTCCTGAATTAGTTTTTTATCAATGTACTGCTGGAAATACTGCTGTGGGCTCCAACCACTACGAGTCATTGGGGTACCATCATCTTCCATTCCCTTTTCTTCCAACACAGGCATGACATAGAAAAAGAATTTAGCAAAACGCAATTTAGCAGAATTAACATAAATATTTATCTCGACTATCTGGGATTGTTCACTTACAACAATTTTACACTATATTTTTTACTTTTCTATAGTATATTTTACTTTTCTATAGTGTTCTGTAACATTTTTTTACGGCTACTGCAACACTGAAATTTCCATTTGGGGATCAATAAAGTATCTATCTAACTATCCATCTACCTATTTA
>JBBPCX010000040.1:11057175-11079302 GCA_037974365.1 Hydrocynus forskahlii
TTTTTTTCTCTCTCTCTCTCTTTCTCTCTCTCTCTCTCTCTCTCTCTCTCTCTCTCTCTCTCTCTCTCTCTCTCTCTTCTTAGTTATTGCATTCCTCCGAGCGTCTTCTCTTTCCAGCCAGCCTCCTAGCCAGCCGTGTGGTGGATCTTCAGGGCTCTTGCTGGTGATCTTGCCAGCTCCACCTCCGAGAGGAAAGTTAGTTGCTCTGTATGGACGACAAACGTGGCTTGTTTTCTTCCAGAGGAGAGTGACAGGGGACAGAAAGAGACTCCAAAAGTACACGGATTCCTCCCAGAAGAGAGACCCAGAGAGAGACACTAGGTAGGTATACGTCTGTCTAACTTTTTCCTCCACATTTAGCTCTGTTTTAGCCTCCTCTGTTCCTTGAGTTCACACGTGGGTCCGGTTGCATAATGTACATAAGGCAGAAGCGCTTGTGAAGCAGAAAGCACCCATTTCAGACGTTTATCGTCTTTAGAGACGTGACGGAGGTTCGGGGTTGTCGGGACAGGCTGTGTTTCTCTACTTACGAAAAGGGGGTCAACTATGAGTTACAGTCCTCCTCATTTAAATTGGACCGATCGTCCAGCAAGCTGCTTTAAAACTTGTACAGCAACATCCTAAAGACGTAGATCTATTCTGTAACTTGCAACTGTCTGGTCCAACGCAGCAGCTGTGGGTGTGTCATCTGCCACAGCTGAACAGCTTCCCACTGTCCAGAGAGCCTGCTGAGCTCAGCTGAAGCACGTCCCACATGTAGAGTTGTGCTCCCAGCATAGTGGCAGTAGTGCCCCTTAAAAGTAGTCTTGTTTGGCCAAAAGTAGAGGATGTTATGTTTAGCCCTTTCATATTAATCATAATATAATTAGACTGTTTTTTTGCAATAAAGCATAAATTTAATACAAAATAAATAGCAATAGTTACTATTAGTCAAAACATATAATCAAAAACAGTTATTAATGCACTTCAGCGTCCTAAATCCCTAACAGGATTCACTTTGCAACTAATGCATGCAGTTGACCTCTGTGATATACTTAGAAAAAAGCAGGTTGTGATGCAATGTGACATAATTGATCACAAATATAGTGAATACTGGTATATTTCCCACTCCTTGGCTATAGTGTGGTGTTCTTTTTTATGCAAAGGAACTGGTTCATAACTCATTCGCTCACTCGTGTTTAGCAGTCTGAACATTGTCCACAAAGGGTGCTATTAAGAGTCAGATATCTCACACCATGTGTCCTTGCTGGGTTGTTTAACAGCTAAATAAGCAGCATTCTCTGCACTTAGTCCACGTTGTTTTGCCCCGCTGTGGTGGTTTTCATAGAAAATGACTATTTCTATGCAGCATTTTAGGGTTTGTTATGTCACTCAGAACTTCATGTACAGGTTCTACAAGCGGAACGGCAATGGCAGTGCTGAATGTTTGTGGTTTTGCTGATGGTAAAATTTATCTGCAACTGGACTTTTAGCTATGGTGACACTGATCTGAAACATAAACAAGAGGCAGGTGAGCAATTTGTACTGCATTTTCTGCAGAAGACTTTGAGAGACTTTGAATGATCCCCCTTGGATGTAAAAGGCTCCTTTCTTGGACGAGGCAGCACTCTCCTGATGGACTTTCTTGCACGTCCTGCCACCCCTCTGTATCTCCTTTCTCTCGGTGAAGTTTGTTATTGGTGACTTGAGCTTTCCAGAGAGCTTGCACTCCAAACATTCCAGGCTTCTTGAGCTCAGTGGAGCCGGCCAGCTCGACACAGCTGGGAACCTTATAAGACTCTGGGGCACTGAATGTTGAGCAATATCACAATCTATCCTTAAACTACATAACCTTATGCCCTGGGGAAAATGTGTGTGTGTGTGTTATGGGGTGTTGCCTGATATTTGCATAGTAACATGCCATTGAAATCAACCTAGTCACAGTTGCATTACAAATACACACACACATACACAGACACACATATATGAAATGTGTTCCAATACCCTCACACAAAAAAAGGTGAGAAAGCATGCATACTGTACACACACATGCCAAATATACAAACAAATGCTGCTCTGATTCTGGTCCTGCATGCTTGCACGCACAGGTTAAAACAAAAATATGTCCTTCCTTACAAAAGCACATGATGAAGCAAAGTCCAGAGAGACAGCCATTGTATGGTGTTCTATCTGTTCCCTTCTTTCTTGGCTGCCCCCACTGTTGTTTTTGAAAAGGGAGAGCCCGTGTGCAAAGGGAAACCGAGGCCAGGCCAGCATGGGTGATGGAGCGGGAAAAGAGGGATGGAGAGATAGGGAGAGAGAGAAGAAAGAGAAAGCGAGACGAGGAAAGAGGAGTGCAGGTCCTGGAGAGAAGGTGCAGAGGGGTCAGGGTGGGGGTGCTTGGCTGAATCAAGATGCAGCTGCATGCAAAATAGAACAAGAGAACAAGGGTTTGAGACATGGATACAGGAGGGGTAACAAGGGGGTAATTATTAATGAGACATGTTTCTAGAGAGTGAAAGAAGAAAAAGACGTAAAGACCTAAGAAGAAAGGCATGAGTGTGAGAAATTAAAGCAAGACAAAGGCCTCGACATGTTGCTGTTCTTAACATAGTCAAGCATTTTCCTTCCTGAAACCAGCATCGATTTTGCACTCGTACTTTTAATTTACATTTATTTATTAGGCAGATATATTTATCATGAGGCATGTACAATCAAACTTTACAGCTATGACAAGAGCCAAACTGATGCTTATCAAGGCGACATACTACACATGCCTGTAAACACGATGCAAATGCAATAACAAGGAGATAATCTTAATGTCCCATGCTGGAACCTGTATTATTGTGTTATAAGGCAGTGTGTAAGGGGATTAAACAGTGATGCTTTTCTATATTTCAAACCAGAAGTCAACATTTGAGGTAGTAATACTGTAAAATCAATGCTGACTGGAAATGAACAGGCATGCACAACCTATCTTAATCAAGAACTATGTTTTTCTATATCTGAATTGCTTCTGGGGGTGTGTCTTTATGCAGCGCTACAACAATGACTTAACACAGCTGATCTGGCTAATCTAGTTCATGAGCAGCTTCTGAACGTTAGAGGTAGGTGTGTTTAGTGTTGTAACACAGAAGCACAGTTTGTCTCTGAAAGCAGGGTTGATCCACATAGTTTCATTACTGGCACACCTAAATAATACTATAATCCTTTTAAGATGTTCTAATGCATAGCTGAGACACCGCCCATAGACTTTGCTTTGTGCAGGTTTTATGCATAGAAAAGGGCTGCCACACTCCATTACTGGAGAACTGTCATGTTCAGAGTTACGAATGGCATTCAGATGTTCCTGGTGAATTTTAACGATTTCAACACAAATAACCCGAATGACACTATCACCTGTAGATTCTTCCGTCCGTTCTTCTCTGAGTGTCATTTTCTATCTGGCCTCGCCCTGTTCTCAGAAATCTGCATCTCTGTCATTATGGACAGTGCCAGTTCTAAATATACAGTGTGCTCTAGTATTTAGATGCTTCTAAAGAGCCCAGTAGCTGGATGAGATGTAGATCATGGTTGGAACTCTTCAGAATGGTAGATCTGCTAAAGCAGGGTTGAGCACTCCTGCTATAGACCTTAAATGCATAGGTATATCTCAAGACAAGTTAGGTCAAAGTAGGAGTTTGTTGTCACTCAGCCATATACACAGTACACAGCAAAATGAAAGCACATTCCTCAGGATCATGGTGCAACACAAATAACAAAAACACCACAAGACAATACAAGAATACAAAAGTGTGGGCAGGACAAGTTAAGTGCAAAGCAATGCAAAGATTGAGTGCAAAGCAATAACAAAAGAAAAGGTATTAGCCGTGGCAGTTGGGGAATATGTTTTCTTTGTTTCACAGTTTAGTGTGTATATGCTGTCTGTTCCTCCCTTCTTTGGGTTGTTAATTTATCTGGAAACCTCTGTGAGAATAGTTTATCGTCACTAACAAAACAGTGAAATAAATTGCAAGGTACATGGTAGGGGTGGTAGGGCAGTAGGGCAGTAGCAACCAGAGGCACGTGTTTATGGGTTATGCGGAAACAGTAAATTCTCACACTCTTTACCATTGTGGAAATTTCCATTCTTCAGAATTTCTAAACATTAGAGAAGTTCTATAAAAAGCTTCAAAGTCATAAAGAGCTTTCATATGTGGTATTATGTGGTATTATCTTTTGTGGCTAAAATCAAAGACAATATGGAAAACAAATCAATTCACACCAAAACACTAAAATTTCACATGCATGAATTACCGGTCTCGCAGTTATACACACACACATTGACACTGTGGAGAAAAGTATGCCCATGCCAGGTTGTTGAAAGACATGAGGATATGAAGGTGTGATGTTGAGATGGAGTAGAGGCCTGACTGGTGATAAGCTCTGCTGCATTATCCACTCTTGCTGTCCGCGCCTGTACACTTTCAGTTGTCTCCCTCCAGTTGGCCGGGGAATGTGTGTTTGTGTGTTTTTGTGTCTGCCTGTCTGAATGCCTGTTCTGGGGTCCATGGTGACAGTGCCGATAGGGGAGTCTGTTGCACAACTCCTGTTGATTCTTTTTTAGGCAAGGATTTACCTCAAGCCTTCTGGAGCAAAGGTTTTTAAAGTGCTGCTGCATATCTCAAATGAATGAGTGCACACTAAATGTGTCCTGTTATGCTATCAAGTTGGAAAATAAAAGTGTTTTTGTTGCCTCGATTTCGCTAGTTCACTTTATTAATCAGCACACATGTTGTGTTGGCTTTTGTACAGCACAAACTGATGACCTGAAGACCTGAAACAGTGAAATTAAAGCAATACTCCAGCACTGGCTTCTATCATTAGCACGTTTCAACAGATTTTAATGCTTTTTTACCAAGTACACGGAAGTGACAAAATTATTGTCAGTGATAATTGCTCATAAAGCACTGATGCAGCACGTATCACAGAATTAGGCCGAAAAACGCTCAAGTGTTCCTCTAATTAAACATGGTAAAAATGTTGCAGTACTGACAAGTATCTGGACCACCACAAAACATGGCATGGCTTGGAGATAACTAAAGTAGTAAACAATTTCTAGGGCAGGAATGAAAGAGGGTATTGAAAATAGCCTTTGGCTAGAGGATGTCCTTGTGCGGACACAGATGACGAAAGGCTTGGATTGAAACCTAAAGCTAGATTTAATGTACAATGAATCACAGGAGAGCCTAAGAGCCGCTGACTGAAAATGGTTGTCCTGGGCATAACATGCCAAACTTCTTTTTTTCAAGGATGTGAAGCTGTGAGCTCGTTCGTCTGTCCTCTTTTCTTCTTTATTGGGATCTACTTTCAGGGTTCAGGCTTTGTCTTGTTTTGTGAAAACATCACAGGGCCCTTCACAAGGCTTTGCCATATCAAAATAACAAAAAAAAAAAAAAACAAGTCTTGCTATGGAGGCCTTTGATGAACAGCTTATATAGGATAGAATTATTTATTTAGGCAGCTCTCCATTACATCAGAAGAGATTAATCAAACTACACCAAAATTATTTGTAAATTACTGTCCTTCAAATCTAAAATACAGGGGGTCTTCGAGTTACGACACAACGGTTCCTTTGACAGTGATGTAACCTGAATTTTGGTGTAAGTCGAAGCACAACCCAGCCTCAGTCACTTACAGATCCTAACACAGCTGAAAAATCATAAAAACACAACTAAACCACAGAAAAAGGAAAACTCACTCACTCACACGCCACGTTACTGCGTATTCCTCCGCCACGCGTAACCAAACTAGTTCACTCACATAGTCTGTAAGTACGAGGCTAACAGTGTAAGCCGAGTGGGAGTGAGCGTTGAAAACTCGAAACGTCATATGTCGAGATTGTTGTAACTTGAGGACCCTCTGTACTGATTTTCAAAGCTTGTTATATATTTCTTTCACCATAATAGTATTAGAAATCATCGTCATAATCATCATTATCAACATCATGAAACGTAATCAGTGCCACATAATCCCCATAATGCAGTTCATATTTTACCTTGACTCCGGTACACATTTCTGGTTCCTTTAGTCAAGGAACCTGTACCTGACGTTTGGTGTCTCGCTACCTTCCTAGGCCACTGTTTGAGTTCGGGAGATAGTCTTGAAAGGGTTGTGGAGTTATTAATATAATAATTAAGTGAATATTAAAATCATATATATGATTTTTTGCCATCTGAAAAAATCAATGCAACCATCCAAATTAAATATAAAACAATCTGATTGAAATCCACATAAGGTAAAGCAGCAAAATGAAACAATATGCTTTAAAGCTATTAGTATTTAGAAATGTTCCGACTGCTCCTCAGGGGATGGGAGTGATCGGGTTGTGCAGAAAAACAGGCTGCACAGATCAAGAACCTGTTTCTCTACCGAGGATGGTTCATCCTCTTAGCATGTGAGTGCATTTCAAGGCTTTTTACCCACTGAGATAGCTTTTTCCTCTGTGGTGAGGTGTTTGCAGGAGTTCATCCTCCACTCCTCCTGATAGGGTACTGATAGTTGATACTGACCCAGAAACACAGCATGGAAGAGCAGCTTGCATGACACTTTCAGGGAATAGACAGTGCCTGAGATCAAGTATCTAGTTTTGGACTTGCAGTGCTTACGTAAGGTCAGTGGGAGAGAGAGGAACCAGATCCAAAATCAACACGACGAGTGAACACAACATCTCCACTGAAACACCGCAAAATCGCCGTCAGCCCAGGGTTTTTTAGGTCAGTCGCGATTTTAGTAAAATGTATGGAGCAAAATGACTTCTGTTTCACTTGATTGTTTGATACTGTGTGTTTTGTCAGACCTACTTCTGAAGATCAGGAGTCGAGAGTGCAGAAATTTCAGACTGTGTTTTAATACATTTTCATGAGGCTTTTTTAGGAAGGTGTGGGTCTCATTAAATTAGAATTAAGAAGCGACATTAACAACTCCTCTATGTGTGTGTGTGTGTGTGTGTGCACAGGGACAAGAAAAAAGTATAGAATATTGTGGAAACAGTGGTTCAAACAAAGAAAAGTTTTTTTTCTTCTGTATTTAAGAGACAGGGCACTCACCCCTCCCTAGTTTATGAAAGGACCACGTTCCTCCGTGACAGTCCTACCCGACTGATCGTCATTTGACTTAATTAGTGACCATCACTTTGGCACATTGCCGTAAATCGAGCTTGTTTACACCCTGCGTATGCTGGAAATTCATTCCTTTGGTCTGCATTCGGTCTAAGCCTACTGTTTGCAGTGTGGACCACCTGTGGAGTCACCACTAGCCCCGTGCTAGAGCGTAAATTTTACCATAATGTAATTACAATGGAACGTCTTTTTTTGGAAGAGGAAATTACAGGCCTCTCAGACCTCACCAGACTGCAAAATATAAAACACTGATGCAACTGTGCTGACACACCATGTGAGTCATCAGGGGAACCCTGAACCACAGCTCCTACGTGCTAGCTCAGATGTTGCCTGGCTGGCTGCTTCAAGCTGGGAGTTGCTTTTGTGGCTTTTTTTTTTAATAATACTTCCAAAAACTTCCTCTTATTGTTGTCCTAAGAAGTTCCCATGACTACAATGGAATGTTTTCTATGATTTTGTCCCCTTAAAATAGCATGCAGGTGGCAGGTGTTTGTTAGTGTGGTATTAGTAGAGGGTTAGTAGTTTTGTTATGGTGCTTTGAAATAATCTTTCACCCTTGGTAATCTACTTTGTTGTAAGAAGTCTGCTGATCATTGCATAAATAAATGCTGAATTTTCCTAATGTACCAGAAGTGTCCACCAAAAACAGCCGTACAATAGCCAAGTGTCCTTTATCATGTAATAGTACAGTAATACCACGTTTTCTTTTGGGCGCTCTACAGACAACCTGTGCAAAGAATTTGTTCTTTAAAGAACACATTTAATCCAGGCCGCCAGTGTTCTTGTTATTTCCATCACAGATAAAACCATTATCACTGTGATGCAATCACATTAAGAACCGGCTCATGGCAGCACTCTGTGCCGACATAAAGCTGACACCAGTATAGATTTTTCCATTGCTTTTTGGAGTTGACCCTTGAAATGTTCTACAGGGTAGCAGTGCAGTGTGTGTGTGTGTGTGGGTGTGTTTGTGTGTGTGTGGTTGGGTATGGGTGTGTGGGTGAAATGGTAACTTTACAGGAGAAAGGAAAATATTATCACTTTCAAATATTATTAACTTCCAGTTAATTGTGAACCCTTTGCATTCATTAATTTATGTACAGTGTAAATAGCAACTAGCATATTCATATGAGTGGTGTAAATATGAAAAATGAAAAGGCTTTGGTTTGACCGCAATACGCACGCATATGTGGCTCATATTTAAAAGTCTGTTTCTGTTTTGCATGTTTCTCCTCCACATTTTTTAACAGTGTATGGCGATGCATACCAAAGCAGTTACAGCATCACCCAGTCAACACTCCACAGCGATCCCAACAAAGCCCCTTCCTGTTCGCCCTGAAAGCCCCTATCCCAAGGGAGACGGAGTCAGATGCGTACAGAGACAGAAAGAGAGAGAAAGAGAGAAAGGGACCAACACAGAAAAGTATGTGACTGAAAAAGCAAGACCCGAGTTAAACAGTGGCCTCCTCTTCTTTTCTCCAGGGCCTACAAATCTCTGTCCATTCTCCAGCCTATGAAAACCTATAAGAGCATTCAGGAGATACAACTGGCAGATAATTCTTTGTCAGTGTGTGGTATGTGTAAGGTTGAGTGATTAAATCACAATCACACTTCACATCTTGACCCAAAACTTCATTTTTTGAGGGTGGACAAACGCACCAGCAAAACTGTGCCACATTAAAAATGACAATAATGAAAAACGATGAGTATAGTGTTATTTTCACAATTTTATTTTGTATAAAAAAGGTGAAAGAATAAGATAATGGCAAAATGGACTGACATCCATTTAGCTGGTTAATACTATGCGGTTTGTGCAGTTATTATACACTAGTTGTTGTTTATGGCTTGTTAAAATCTGAGGAAGTCTTGTTTGTGGTGCATTTCGCTGTTCAATATTGTTTAATCATTTTAATCACATGTTGTCAGATTGCTGACCTCTCAGCCTATGTATTGTCTCTCTCTGAGCCCAAATTCTGCGCAGCCCAGAAGAAAGGCAGGGCTGTGTGCTGCACTCCCACGCTCCCCCTGCGGAGGACGGCCTGATCCCGGCTTGGCCTGCTGCGCTTTCAGCCGGAGCTCCAGAGGTGTTTGGCTTGGTAGGGCTTTGTATTTGATCAGCCTATTTGTCCTGTCCAACCCCTCCTTCTGCACCCTCTCCATATCCTCCTTGTCTCTGGACTTTATTTTCTTTCAAATAAGCATAGACGCTGCTTTGTGCAAGGAGCGACATGCTCATTAACGCTATATCTGGCTCCAAAGTCTCAAACGGCAGGCGAAAAATCAAACTGACATACTGTTATATGTACTAAACTAACAAAAGTAAATCATGTGACTAAACAGATTACACACTAGTGACAGCCATATTGTTATAGATATCAGTGTCATACCACACACGAGTATCTGTTTGAAGTCACTTTGTGTGAGAAGTGTGTGAGGATTGAGGCTTGCAGTTCGGGAGGCAAATACTTTTTCACGGCAAGTTATTACTTTTAAACCGTTATCAGCAAATATCTGATCTGAAGATTATAAATGATCTGTCTTTGTTTTCTTCAGTTTGTTTCCCTTAGGTTGTTCACCCAGCTCTCCTGTTGCTATTCTAGTCTGAAGTGTTTACACATCAAAGCATGAGGGCCAGTGGAGATTTATCTGAAGCTCTGACGGGTTAAGAACATTCCAACATTCCAACAACTTACACACAAGTGCAAATGCCTGGTAATGGCCAGGTGAAGCAGGGATGTGTCTCAGAGCAGAGACTGATGAGTATAGCTTCTCTAGAATGATTTGGTATAAGGTTTCTCTGCCTCTGTTGACTTGATTAGTGCCCTTAAGTAGCCAGATAAGCCAGACACATTTGAAAGCAGCCTCAGTCTTGACCATGGCTGTCCAGTGCATGTGTTTGATCAAGCTTTCTGTCACATGGCACTCAAAAAAGAGATGAAATAACATCAGGCTACGTAAGGCTTTTTTAAGTGTGGCATTTTTTTACGGCTTTTTTTTTACACTGGCACTGATGAGCTGTGGGTTGTAGAATCTTTCCTAAACTAGACTTCTTCTTTCTGATAGATATAACCAGCATTATGTTATGGCTTGGTATTCAACCCAATAAAGGGTGAAATACTAATATATATGTGATATATCTCACATTACAAACATTAGTTAAAACAAACAATTGCTCAGCATTATTTCCACGTGAAAGCGCGTACATGTGATTCATATCGTGAATGCCTTCAATTATCAACACATGTAGAAACCAATCTGGAAAAACTGAGATTTGTTTGAAGTGCTTACAGCGCTTAGTAAAACAATGCATTGGACATGCATATTCTAGCCCACTGCAGTGTCACTATTGCAAATGTAAAAATCACAGTAATAAATTAATAAATTGAATATGATGTAACCCTAATTGTCACCTGTAGAACTTCAGAACTCAGTCAAATCTGCTGTTCTCTGGAGTCAGGCTAGAGCTGTGAATCAGATGTTCAGGTACTCAGGCGTAGCATAGTCCTGTGATTAAGCCATGGCGCGGGAGCAGCTAGGTCAAGCCTTAATGAGATTACCCTCTTCACTTTAGCAGTCTGTGCTTAAAAAGCCTCATGTTCAACCACAGGGGGATATCCTGCAGAGAGCATTATCTAAAGCGTCCTGCGTCAACTGATCTGAGATTTGACATTTCCATCAGAGTGGGTAAGACATGACCTGTAACTGTAGGTGCTGACTTGTACAGTAAGTAATATGCACGTTATGTACTTTCGGAAGTGTGGGACCACATATATGGTCCATATATAAGGTTAATTGAATTCAGTGGTTTGATCAGGCATTTTGGAGCTAGAAAAACATGCAAAATATGCAGGATATGGATGCTCTGAAGCCCCTGTCCCAGCTCATCCAAAAACTATTGGTTAATGGTTGGCAACTGTGTTCTAATAAACCAGTACAAGTGGTGGTGGCGGCCTAGTGGGTAGGATACTTGCCTCTGGAACAAGTCATGGGTTCAAATTCCACCTTCAGCACACCACCACTGGGTTCCTGAGCAAGGCCCTAAACCCCAAGTTGCTCCGGGGAGACTGCCCCCTGTAGTTAGGGAATGGAAGTCGCTTTGGATAAAAGCTTCTGTTAAATGCCGTAAATGTAAAAGTAATGTTCAGGCACGAACCTAAATCTCTGAGATCCACTGAGCTCTGTCCATGTCCCTCAAAAAAGAAATGCAGTTGCATGAGCACTTTCTCCACAGAGTAGTTCTCTGGAGATTTTATCAGTCCAAGTGCACTTGGGAACTATAGATCAGGACTAGAAATGGAGGTCTGCTGCCAGGGACTCCATGAATTGGAGTCTATGTGTTACACAGTGAGCGAGATGTTTTGGATGCTACAGTTGTGAGTGTGTGTGTATGTGTGTGTGTGTGTGTGTGTGCTGACAGTCCTCTCAGGGACCTGCTTCATATCTCTGAGGCCAAAGGCACTTTTCCACAACACATCTAACCCACTGCTACACTGCATGCACTGACACCCATTTCAGCAACACACAATTCTCCAACCCTGACGAACGCTCTGGGGAAATAATGATCCACACTGCACATGGGTTCCAAGCTTGGCCGTATGACATAACAGTAATAAGGCCCTGAGGAAACATGCAAGATTCACACTTAAAGCAATATTTAGGCAGAAATTCAATTTTTTCCATACCCGAAATGTAGTCAGTCAGCAATGACGTTTGTTGGGTGTCTGAAATTTGCTCACAAGTAATGAATGCTTATACCCCACCAATTAGCACTATGCAAGCTGCATGCTAAATTACTACACACTCGCCTCAAACTGTGCTGATTTGTCAAGTAATCTCGAATGCACTTGCTTTCGTGGTCTGATCTATAACAAGACTAGACACACTGAGGTTTGCTGGACTGCTTGGTAGCTTCTGAGACAGATAACACATGATTAAACACAACAATATGATCATTCTAAAAAGAAAAGAGTCATCAGCACATCAGCACTATTACAGTTTACATTCTGGTACATTTAGTGGTCATGCAGTAGTGCCCGATAACTTTATCCTCACCTGCTTGTACTACAATTTGAGAATTTCTAACTGAAGTCTGACACAGTTGTAAATGAACATACAGCACTCACCGCTATGTAACTGCATGTAATAGTAGGAAGAGCTTCTGTTGTTCGACCTTTTTCAATAAATGTGTCAACTGCTATTGTCATTATACAAACTTACTGTTTGTCTCGGAAGAGCGTTTCAGCTATTGTCATCGTAAGAAACACTCTGGTAGGCCGGTACAGCAAAAATGGTCAAACCTACGCTTTGCAACTAAACAGTAGTAGGAATCATCCTGATGCCTAAATTTTATACATACTTTTTATAGATATTATGTCAACTCAACATGCTTTAAAGCAAGTATGTGACTATTTATGCAAATGATTAAATACGAAGCACAGTGTTTATTAGTGCTTCATATTTAACCACATTTTTTGTGCTTTTGTTCACTCAGTTTATAGTTTGTTTTAAAATAAGATTTGATCATTTTACCTGTACTACATATCCCTTTTTACACGAGTCTGACTGGACTTTTGCTAACTGAGACAGCAACAATGAGAAAGTAAGTTTAAGACATATGTCTTAAGACATAGACAACTTTCTGTTCTATTGTAGGAATTTTTCCTTTCCATATTAAAAGGTGAAACAGATGTAAGAACTAAATATGGAAATGGATACCAGTATAACAAACTAATTCTGTATTCAAACTATTTGGGCCAGCCCTACCAGACCTAAAGCCTCTCAGTTTATTCCATAAGTTTATTTGTAAAAACTGGTACCATTTTAGGATTGCGGGCTGTGTAATAATGCCACCAATTATAACCAAGTTACAAAGACAGCATGAAAACAACGTGTCATACAGCATAGTGTTCTATGCCGTGATTGTGTTTCATAGATCAGAACAGTAAGTAGATCGCGTACGCAGAGAGTGAGCCTGGACGCACTGTCCTGACATACATGGAGAGCTTGAAACTGATCATTGATAAAAGACTTAGTCATCCTGAGTTACAACCAGGAGAAAAAGTTGAGTTTATCTCACACCTTTCTCTCTTTCTCCTTATGGACTTGCCCCATTGCCTTCTGTGCTCCTCCCTTACTTCTTCTATGTAGACCACCTTGGATTTGCAGCTTTTCTCCTGCTCCTCTCCCCCCCGCCCCTCGCTCCCCCTGACGCTCCTTCCCTCGTCATTCCACACCCTCTGCTGTCATTTTTTCTCTCTGCACTTGCTTTTGTTCTCAAAATATTTCTCCCGTCCCTCTTTCTCACACATCTTTCAGCCCCCATTCCTTCTCCCTCTGAGGGCCATTTCCTGCATTCCTGCCCTATTCCGCTTTTCCCTCATTTATCTCTGCTGTTTTGTTTGTCTTATCTCATTCGGGTGTTTAGTACACACACACATGCACACACGCACAAGCTGCTCACTTGGGTGGCTCCATGCCCCCAATATCAAGAACCCTCTTCCTCTTCCCCGTATCTCGGCCTCCTGTGTGTGCTTTGAGAAGCATGTGCTGATACGTCTGTGCCACGGGGCCAAAACCTCTCTCCTCTCACTGTGACCCCGGCAATTAGCACGCATGACACCGCAGCAGAGGTGTGGGGCACGCTAACAGCCGTACCCATTCCAGGCATATCACATGTCTCCTGACCCAGTGCTACGGTACAGAACCTGCCTCACGTGACCTCACCGAATTCGTGCTCCCCAGTTTACCTCCTCCACATGAGAGGAAACGTATTGACCTACTTGTGTGAAATACTTTGACTGAATGCGGACGTGTAGGTCATTTTTGTGCCCACCACATATTATCGCCATACCACGATCGCAAAAAAGTGATTGTAAAGTTCACAAATACTTAGTTGATATTTGAAATAAACTGATTACATTCATTAATTTACTCATTAATTAATCAATTAGGTAAAAGTCCCCTTTCGTATACAATGTATTTCTTATTCAGTTCCACTCATGAACTTTTGGTATGTAGCTAATCTAACTGAACTTCATATCAAATAAAACTACGACTTCTCAGCCAATTAGCAGACCACCCTGTAAGTTACATTTACGGCATTCAGCAGACACTTTTATCCAAAGCGTCTTCCATTCCCTAACTACAGGGGACAGTCTCCCTGGAGCAATTTGTGGTTAGGAACCCAATGGTGGTATGCTGAAGGTAGGATTCAAATTCATGACCTCTTGGCCCAGAGGCAAGTATCCTACCCACTAGGCCACCACCATTCCTGTAATCCGCTCTGAACAAAAACAGCCACTAACTTCTCCTAGTTACACTATAGCCCAGCCACAGGAGAATTTTATTTTTCTCAGTATTAGAAAATTGTCCATGTTGTAAGCTTGTAAAACGTGACCAGTGTTATCTTTGATAACTGTTTTCTGTCTCTGTCTGTCTCACAACACACCTGAACCAAGCCTTTAAGAGGACTGAATACCTGGTACAGTGGTGTTAGGAGCTGGGGCAGAGCAAGAACGTGGACCATTTCAGGGGACCTTAAAGAATGGTTTTAGACTCACTAGATTACAGGCTGTTAAGGACAATATTGATACATCATGAAAAAGAGGAGGTATGAGGAGGTGCTGCTTGGATAGCTGCGGTCTGTGGCTGCTCTGGGGTCAGTGGATCAGGAATAGCTAAGTGCCCAGCAGGGGCCAGGCCCAATTTAGCCAACAACTCTGCCATCGGCCTGCCTGCCCCTTCTGTGCCTGGGGAGCCAGGAGTAGCGAATTGGCTGATGATGTGTTTGTGTGTGTGCGTTTGTTTGAGGGTGAAGGGGCTGGGAGGGGATTTATGGATGTAATAGATACCAGAGGGGGTGTGTTTGAGTGCGTATATGCAGTCGAGGGACAGTTGTTTTTAGATGTTGCAGAAGTGTATGTGTGTGCATGCATGTCCACAACCTGCTGTCTGCACCGTGGCATAATAATAAACCCAGCCCAGCACTGGAGGAGACATCTCTTAATGGTTCCCAGGCTCGCCATTTATCCATCCAGACGGAGCTCAGCTCGCAGACTAATTTGTCTCTCTGCCTGCCGTGTCTTTGTGGCCCAGTTTTAAAGACTGTGACATATATCAAAGCAGATACCACATAACTGAACGACTTTTTATAGACGGTCCTAAATTCCTATACGCATGCTCACTCCGATACCCATGCCCTGTTCTGATCCCCGGTCCTGATCCCCCTCCCTCATCTGTATTTGGTCTGGCTTGCCAGAAGGCCCAGGGGACTCACTTTCTCAGGACCCACTGCTGCACTGGCACTGCCATGCGTTCTAGTGTCCAGCTGGGCTTCTTGTGGACAACAGAAAGGCATGCATTGACTGAAGTGTGGGAACAAGCCTGTGACTGACACCGCTGCCACTCTCTCCAGGCTATGACTTCAAGCCTGATCGCGCTGCCTAACAGCGAGCCTTTTAAGCACAGACATTTTTTTTTCTTTTTTCTTTTTTACATTAAAAGCAGTGCCTGTGATTTACAAATGAGATATCTGTTGCGTTTGTTTAATAATTGAAAAGCGTGAAACTGGTCATTTCAATTTGGGGACATTCTGTGCAGATGGACCAGTAGAGGTCAGTGTTCTTAACCTGCACTGCCTAAATGGCAGGGTAGCATGAATTAGATGAAGTGTTTGCTATTCCAGAAAACATAGAAATCCTCTTTTTTTTGCAAGGACGGTGGTCTTCCTATTATCTCTTTTTTAAGGTTACAAAAAAGTTTCCTTTTGAAACCAGCACCTTTTCTGGGAAGAATCTTCTTCTGTCTGCAACTGCAGACAGTTCCCTCTGTCTCTTTTTCTGCAGAGGTGCATGCTTCATATGCAGCAGAATATTTAATACATGCCCAGTAGTGAATTTCTCCACTCCTCCCAGGACATAACGTTACAAAGCTGCTTTTATGGTGTCATCATCTTATATCGAATTTAGATTTAGACATCATTTAGCACAATGCACATAGAAAAATATGATAAAATCTCTCAGCTTCACCTTGCGTTGACTCTGTGACTCTGAACCGTACAGACAGAGTATGATAATGACGAAACTAAGTGTTAATGTGTATTTTGTTTCACTGAGAGGTGTGTGTGCATTAAAAGCACAGGTGTACAAGACGGTAGTGAGACTCTGAGTGTGTTAGGAAAAGGATGCTGAGGAGAGACTCTGAGTGTGTTAGGAGAAGGATGCTGACGAGAGACTCTGGGTGTGTTGGGAGAAGGATGCTGAGGAGAAACTGAGTGTGTTGGAGAACGATTTTGAGGAGAGACTCAGTGTGTTTGGAGGAGGATGCTAAGGATAGACTCAGAGTGTGTTGGGAGAAGAACGTGAGGAGAGACTCTGAGTGTGTTGGGAGAAGGATGCTGGGGAGAGAGTCTGAGTGTGTTGGGAGAAGTATGCTGAGGATGGAGCTGTAGGAAAGAGGAGAAGAGGAAGACCTAGTAGGAGGTTTATGGATGTGCTGAGGGAGGGGTTGCAGGCAGTTGGTGTGAGGGAGGAAGATGTAGAGAGAAGGAAATTGAGACGGCCACTAATTGGGAGCAGCCGAAAGTAGAAGTGCATTAAAAGTAGACGTGTCCGAAAATGTCACTGTTTTGTAACAAGAGCTTGTGCACACGGTGTCGGCACGCCGTGGGTTAACCTGAGCTCCAGACTCTCCCGGGAGACGTGGGGGGGCTGAATCTCGCCACGTGATTGGCTGCGGTGCATTTGACATCATAGATTCTGGGCGTGGCTTTGTCGACGTGACTGGGAGAGACGGAGGGGCGTGTCTGGAGACGAAATCAGCTGTGGAAACAATAACACTTACACTGGACCCCCTTTTTTACACCAATACACACACTCACACACACTGATGCACATACACACACCAACAGCATGTGCATGTGCAGAATTTGAAGGCTAAAGAGGCTTAAAGTGGAGGGAAAGTGGAGGAGAAGGTACAGAAGGTGCTGCAGAAACTTCTTTTCCATGCCTCCTTCATCGTGACAGGAGAGAGATAAAGCAGAAAGCAGAGAGCAGAAGCGAGGCTTGGTGTCTTGACAGCACCGTGCATGTGTGTGTGCGTGTGTGTGTGTGTGTTTAAAGTCGTTTCAAGCTTCCTGACCTCCTCCGCCCCGGTTTAACGGGACCCGGAGCGCACGAACGAAAGGACTGGCATGTGGGTCAACTCCGGAGCCGTCGGAAGGTAAGCTCGGCTTGGGTGGAAAAATGTGCACCAGTCACATGTTTTACCTCTCCATGCAACACCACGGAGACTGAGAAATGTCTGAGACTGAGCTCAACTCAGCTTCCTCCTCCGTTGTTTCCACCGTTCCACCTTAAATGCTGCTGCAGTCATGCGCTCGCGCTGCACCACTTAAGGTGGAACCTAAAACAATGAGCCAAAAAACCAACATGACTCCTTGTGTGACCACTAAAACTTGCTGTTAGGTCCTGTTAGAGTTTATTTCTATGCCAGCTTGCTCCAAAGTGTGCCTCCCTGACGCGCAGACCTGGAGTACCTGTGGTTTCTGTGCGTCTTTTCCTTTTTTTCCTCCAAGCGCATGGGCTTGGCTCCGCGTTGCTGCATCTCTTTTCTTTACCCTTAGGAGCAAAGGGGCATTGGTTTCTTCAAAAATTGTTTTAAAGCCTTTTTTCATAGTGTTTTTTGTGTCTAAGGCGAGAACCCCTTTTTGCAGAGAGACTGGAGACTGCAACTCATTAGTGTTTCTCAATGAAACGCGTTTCTCAATGAATACAGATTTCTGAAATATGAATGGAGGTGGCAGACAGAGGGGTGGGTTATCAATGGCTGCCTACAGATGTCTCACAACTACACCTATTCACCTGATGTAATCTCTGGAAATACTGGGAATATTCTGAGGGAGCTTTTATTTATTTATTTATTTATTTTTTTCCCAGCTATAAGCCGTGTTTGGGTTGATTTATTCTGAGCCATGATGGCACACCTCAGTGATGGACATCATGATCACAGGACACTGAAACAGACTAGTTCCTTTACTTTTTAATTATGATTTGTTTTCCTTCGCAGTGATATGACTCTGAAAAGAAGAAAGTGTGATGCAGTATGCTGCTCTGACACATTGTTCTTTATCAAGCATCACTGATTGTGTTTAAGCATGCCTTCATATATCCTAATACCCTCCCTTTCACATCCATTTCCATCACTTTAACCCTTTTTCTTTTTTTCCTTATCATATGTTAACTTATAACAATGAAGTTCTGTGCAGCAATAACATACGATAAAGTCTCCAGGTCTGTTTCAGCAGGCTGTATTTCTTATTTTCCACAAACAGAAAAACAATAAATTTCCTCAATAATTGGACCAAAAGGGTTATTTTGTAAGTATGTAAAAAGATTCCACTCCATCAACCCTACCAGATCACGGGACTCACCGTACTTTTCTAAATCAACAGGATTCTTGGTGACAGATGCTTTATAATATTAACTGCAAAATTAAACACTCCAGTGACGAAACTAGTAGCATTTTCAGTTCACGATAAACTGCGATGACACAGTTTTTCATGCTTAGATGGAAAGTAAATGTGTATTTTTTAATGGATCTGGCAACTTCATTTAGTCTAATGGCTATGTTAGCAATCTATACATTTGACTACAACTGCCATTAAAGAAGCAATAAGTTTGCTGTTAAGTAAGTAAATAAATTAATACATATTGTTTTGGTAGATTGTTGGAAAATGAGCCTTTTGTCGTGTGCTGCTTTCCATTTATTTTGGATGCCGATCTTTCCAGTTGGTGTAATTCACCTCAAAATAATTTAGCTCCAGCCTTAGTCTGACACACTGGAGGTTTTCAGGGAAATCTGGATATTAGATCCAGGGGTGTCGGATCTGAACTCTCCATGGTGTTAGATCTCCAGAGTGAGGATCAAGCACACCTGATGTATTCTGTGTCCTCCATAGAACTCCCCAGACGGCCAAAGAGTGGAATTTTCTATGTGTTGAGAAGTTTTGAAGCAATCTAATGAAGTGTTGAGAAGATGCGAAGATATCACACCCTCACATGCTGTCCCCATAGACCCTTAATGTGTGAACTCCACTGGTGGTTTTTCATAGGTGTGAGCTCATATGACAGTGTCATGATCAGTTATAGTACCTTACATTACAGTTTGATTCGTAGAATATCATGGATGTCATAAGAAATTGCAGAATATCTTAAGTGCATAAAGAACAGCTGCAAGTTTCATTGCAAAAGGCATAAATAAATGCTGTTTAAAGCAGCTGCTGTGTGCAAAACGTTGATAAAACATAAAAATAATTGTATTCATAGTTGAATTTTTTTAGTGTACACCACTGGTTTACGTTTATGTTTACGGCGTTTAGCAGATGCTCTTATCTAGAGCGACGTACATCAGTGCTTTAGTAGTCCACATCTGTTCTTCAAACCTGTAAAGCTAAACTAATCAACACCTGCTTTATACCAAGTTGCTGCCAGCTAAGTTACACACCTTAACAAACCCTGCCAAATAGGAAAAAAAAAACAAGGTTAATACACAAGTAAGCTTCTTCTTTGTGTGTTCCAGCTAATCAAATCAAATCGTGAAAATATCTTGAAATATCATCGTATCATTGCGATGATGTATTTTTTCTATGTTGCCCACCCAAACCTGCAGTCTGCTCAGTGCTGATTCAGGACCACTTTCCTCTCTGCACATCCTCAGGTTCGAGATTGATCTCGGATCAGCATAGTGGGTCAATCTCCGCTAGCGAAGTCTAAAAGCAATCGCTCCGGCGGGGGCTTTGGAACTGAAGGATGAAGTCTCGGACGGCAGCCAGCCTTAATGAGCCTTTCTGTCCGTCCTTGGCCGAGTTTCCCTTTGAGAGCAAAGGTGCAGTTGTGTTTGGAGAGCATCTGACAGCTGAGGTCTGCAGAGGCCCTCGTGGAACTGTGCTGCCTGGTTAAACATTGGAGAGCAGTTACTTGGCAGGTTGTCACAATGTGCACGAAACTCTTGATAGTGACTATTGGTGCATGCATGCCTTTGTGCACGTAGCTGAGACATCTGTGTTGACACACTGTTGTGCACATTGTCTGAATGTATTTTGTGTAATTTACAGTGTGTTGTTATGAAAGAGTCGGGTAATTGAAAAAAAAGACAGTGCTCTATTGTGTGTTGGGCTTAATGGATATATTTCAAGGGTGTGAGAAGAAGTCTCAAAACAGAGTGAGTCACTTATTTTCTGCGTCCTTTTCAACACGCTCTAAAGCAAGAGTTACAAAAGGGCTGCTTTGGAGCAATTTGGCTGACAAGCCTCTGAAGCTTGTGTGAAGAACCTGTTGATGGATGATTCTTCAACGTTTACATTACCAGCCTCTCTTAAAGGAGATATTAGATTGTTATGCCTCCTCGTGACTAAAACAGGAGAACCTGAAACCTCTGTCGATGTTAAAAAGGGCCACCCTACAACAGCTTTTGGTGGTGTAAATGAGATGGGCCTGTGAATAACCTCTTTAAAGTTTTATGCAAAGGTTCCATAGCAATTAAAGGATTTTCCAAGAACCGTACACCCAAGGAGCGCTTAAGAAGCAAGCCCTGCTGTTCTTCCCATGTCCTTTATTCACACGTCCTCAGCTTTCAGACGCTACCGTAAATGTCTAGGGCACGGAATATTCTTCATCCCAGCTCTTGTTTTCAAGAATCCTGAACCTAAAATGTCCTTGGATTAATCATCAGATTTTTCTCTCGTTCACCGCTGGTTAATGAGTGAAGTAGCATGCGGCTTTCCTTTCAACCTGTTTACTCGCAGGCCACTGGGTTATATAACCAGTCTGCACTTGCCTGGCTCATGGCAGCGACTGTCTTTACATATCCACTCCCAAAACACTGAGGAGCACGGCTGTGCAGATCCGACCCAGTGTACACATGGCATGAGCGCAAACTGGCGAGCCAATTAGTTCGCACATAAAACAGCACGACTGTGCACTCAGCAGTCGCTTTATCCGTGTGGTTTTTTTTTTTGTCTGTGTTTGCTGGTTTTTTTTGTGGTTTTTGTTTTTAGTTTTTTTTGTGTGTGTGTGAACGTTGGTGTATTTGTGCGGATGTCGTGATTACATGTGTGATGGAGTGCAGAGAGTGTGCTTGTCTGGAGTCTGCCCCTCAGGGCCACATGCAGATGGCTGTGTCTTGGTATGGAGAGCTAGTTGTGGATCCTGGTTATGTGGCGGCAGGGCCAGATCAGTCTCTGTCACTGGAGCTGTTACGTAACACACACACACACATACATGCGTGCACATGCTGCACTAGAGAGGGGGAGAGTTTCCTTTGGTCTGTCTGCTGTCCTGCTTTTGAAAAAAAAAACAAACAGGGGCAACAGAGAGAAAGAGACCCAAAAAAGCGAAATCAGAGCCGGCTGGACATGGCGGTAATTCTGTAATTTCATTTCAGGGATGCACTGATGAGGGATTTATGAGCGGAAGCCAATATTTAATGTTTTTTTTATGCCTGGCAGCATTATGGAGAGCTCTAACATTTATTTCTGATTGTAGGAAAATGAATAAAATGTAGACCTTTTAGAATAGTAGTCTCATAAACATTCTGCCCTTTTAAAGTACAGTACATTTGTCATCAAATATCAATTTGAAATAATGGCCAAGTCTCAACATCTGTCTGATTGTGCTCTCTTGTTTGAAAACCAGTTGTCTGTTGATACTGATATGATTCTGAAATTGTCAATCGTTTTTTTTTTTTTTATGTCATATTTACAGTTCAGTTGTCAAATGAAATCAGTTTTGTAACTGTTTTTGAAACAAAGAAAGGTTTTAGTCCAGTTTGCAGTGATAACTTCCCACTCTTCCTAAGTGGACACACATATAGCCTTCAGAAGCAGGGCTTGGCTCAGTTGAATTGAGCAGAAGGCCCATTGTGTGGGCAGTGGAATGTTTGTGAATGGAGTAGGCGTGTTCCTCTCCTTCTCTCTCTCTCTCTCTCTCTCTC
>JBBPCX010000040.1:11080979-11093849 GCA_037974365.1 Hydrocynus forskahlii
ATACATACATACATACATACATACATACAGATTGTATGTTTGTGTGTGTGATTTTACAATTAATATTCTATTATACAAGTAGAGTGTCATTGATGGACGCCTGAAAGACTCAATGACGGAAGCATGGAACATCTGTCCTGCACTCATTCCACATTCAGCATTGTGGTGAATGATGCTCAGCCGGTACAGTCTTTGCCCTCTCATCCTCGAGAGATGTGAATGGAGGAACCGCCGATTGTTAAACACTGAAAAGATGGCTCGTGTGTCTCTCTGAATAGGATCCATTTTTAGACAACCCCCAGCCTGGCATCGGAGGTCACACCAGTGACGTCTTTGTCAGTGGAATAATAAGCAGCGGCCCTATCAATCTTTCATAGACGCTTTTTATGGAACCTTAGAAGAGTTGGATAGCCACGCTCATCACTACTCGTGATACGGATAGCTGTGTCCTTTGCTGAATAGAATGCACTGCTTGGCGGCGGCTTGCCTTCTTGCATGAGGGAGTTTTTAAAGCATTTGCAAGTGAGGCACTAGATGTGGAGAAATGTGCATTAACCCTTAAATACCAGGGCACAGATACAGTTGTTTCTGCTTTTTAGTGTTGATCTGCTTTAGTTCTGCTTTAATATTTAAGTTCCTCAGTGCTGTTATAGTGATATGTACAGAACATGGTCTAACAAAGCGAAAACTTTTTGACTTTGTCACAAATACATACTTTGTGCTTAAGTTGTCTTGTATTGCTGCAAATCAGTAATAAGCCTTCAGTCATATCAATTCTGTTCAGAACGTGTATAAGTTCACTCAGAAATGATCAAAGATCATCCAGCTATGATTTAAAAATTTTTTTAAAATAAAGATAGAAAACACAATTGGACATTGAAATTGAAGCTGCAATTTCACTTTCTGATCCATGTTAGTATGTCCATACACACAATCTAACTACTCTGAGGGCAAATTTTGATCAATTCAAAGAGTCAAAGTCAAAGTCCCTGAACATTCGGCCAACTATGTGGTCAATTAAATTTGTAATAACAGTGATGCCACTGTTTTTGCCACTCTGCAATTCTAAGGAAATCAGAATGTAACAATGTGCCCAGTTCATTTGAATTTGTCTTGCAAGTCTTCTTGCATCATGACCCACTATCACCATGCTTACATCTTGTCTTCAAACCCAAATCTACTCAACCTCCAACCGTCTTCTGCAAGTATGTTTAGCCTACTCATCGTGACCTCATGACTCAGCATAACCAATGCCTTCTGCAAACACCTTGATAACCTCTTCCTTCTTTTTCTTTTACGTAAAAGAATGGTGACCAGCTCTCACAGCTTAATCATGTTAGAGCCCACAAAAGGCTTTTTTTGTTTGTTGTCATGGATATCGAGTTACAGCAGTATGTACTGACACACATGCTGCTCAGTAGTCCATTCTAAGAACATCCTTAAAAAAACGTGTTTTTTTTTTTAAGCTTTCCTTGTACAATGAGATGCAGTCTTGTGTGGATGAATGCCTGGCTGTTTATGTGTATGCGAGTGTGTGCATGAAAGCACAGGCTTTCTTGTAATCTGCTGTAGCAGATGGGAGCCATGCGCACTTTTCCAAAATAAACTCTGCCACTGGGCTTTGCTCTCTGCTAGCAACCTCAGCTCTCACAAATCCTCAGGTAGGCCATTCTGTCGCTCTGCAAAAACACAGGGGAGGGTTGCTTTTGAACTTGAAACCTTTGGAAGGGTGTACGAGCAAGCGCTCAGTTCTCTGAACTGTTTAGTGTTTGATAGAAATAGCACCCTGATTGAGATCGGGTGTTTAAGATGGTAAACATTTGGTGGAAAGGTAGTCTTCAGCTTTATATTTTGTCATTAGTCAACACTTCTGATCTTTATGGACAATCAGTTGAGAATGTATTGGTGGCATGCTTCATATTCACATGGCTTATGAATTTTTGAGATCAACCATTGCTGAACTGGTATTTGCAGCAACATTTGCAGAAATCCTGATATACATGATAACTCTCTATCTCTCTCTCTTTCTCTCTCTCTTTCTTTCTCTCTCTCTCTCTCTCTCTCTCCCTCTCTCTTCCCCATCTCTTCCTCCATCCCTCCCCCTCTCTTCAGGGCCCTCTCCATGGATATAGACACAGATTATGAAAGGCCTAATGTGGAGACCATAAAGTGTGTGGTGGTGGGTGATAATGCGGTAGGTAAGACCCGCCTTATCTGTGCCCGTGCCTGCAATGCCACCCTCACCCAGTACCAGCTGCTCGCCACCCACGTGCCAACCGTTTGGGCCATCGACCAGTACCGTGTGTGCCAGGAGGTGGGTAGGCCTATTTTTTTGTGTTGTATATATTCTGCACAACATATTGGGAATGCACACAAATATAATATGTTGCTATTGTTATGAGACCTAGTACATTAAACAAGTGCTCGGTTCATTAGCAAAAAAAAATTATAATAATTTGATCAAAAGTAGGATAAAGTTTTTGCATGAATAATTAAAAAGTGGTTAAATTCTGCCACGGGAGAACAGTTATTTCAGTAATTATTCAGAATTATTTGACTAAAATTAGATTAAAACTTAAATGTATTCTTTACAACAAAGATTAAATAAAAATAGCAAAAAAGTATTATGCTGGCCCCTTAACTTTTATGAAAACCAAGGCCCTCATCTTTTCATCCATAATTTGCGCTTATTTCTTTAATATAACAAATTAAGGAGTGCTTTTTGTACATAATTAATTGTTCTATCTGCTATCATCACAAAGCTAAATATAGAAAGGAAGCAAGGACAAGTACAACCAGCATCACTGTTGCAATGCGAAGCACTGCACATGTGAAGCATTTGCTAATTGACTGTACATCTTTTCAGCCTTCAGCAAATCTATGGTCATAACATATACCCGTGAATATACATATATATTAGTGCTGGGCACATAATCGTGTTATTATCATATATTCTATGTCTATGCCTCTACGTCTTGGCTGGTTTTTGCGGGGGGTCAGGCCTGACACCCGCGAAAACCAGCCGAGACCTAGAGTGCTGCGTGGACACAAATAATAAGACGCCTGACCATTACACTAACAGAGACTTTACTGACACTGCATTCAGATACATAGACTTCCATATGGAGTTGGTCCCCCTTTACAACTGCTATAATGAGGAAAACTCTGAGGGTAACTTGTTTTTTTATCTAACAAACTAGATAAAACGTGAATGCCCTGGCAGGGGCAAATAGCATTGAACCACCACACCACTGTAGAACACTGAGTAATACATTTTGTGAATTTTGTGACCTCCTGCTTGATATGGTAATAGAAAGCACACTTCTTGGGCTAACGGATCCACATTCATAAGCATAACTGTCCTTCTTTACGCAAGGTGATAAACTGAAGCACTAAATGTGACATCTTTTATCTCTAGGTGTTGGAAAGATCAAGGGATGTAGTGGATGAAGTCAGCGTGTCCCTCAGACTCTGGGACACGTTTGGAGATCATCACAAAGACAGACGTTTTGCTTATGGCAGGTCAGTAGAACATCATGCACATAAGAACCTATTCACTCTCCACTTCACACCCCACGATCCTATCTTTAGTCTCACCTGATCATATCCTCCCATCTTCCCTCACTCTTGCTAATGGTACTTGTAGTCCGGCCAAGATGTGGTTACCAGCATAATCCTCCTGGCTGGCTCACTAATGTACCATAAGCAGAGCCAATTGGGCCGGGTGGAGGCTCTTATTTACCGGGCAGGCGAGGATCAGTAGATCAGCACTGCTATTTTGGCTCAGTGGCTATTAGTGAGGGATCCCAGAGGTGACCTGAGCCTCGGGGGAAGAGAGAGAGAGAGAGAGAGAGAGAGAGAGAGGAAAAATAGAAAAAACGAGAGAAAGAGTGTTAGCATGCTGTTCTGGCTGCTGCAGTCAGCTGATAAGCGTCACTGCCAGCTCTTCTGTTCCACCCTCGCCTGGATGGGCTGGGCAGTGGGCTAATGTCTCTGTCCTGTTGTGGAAACACAGCACCAAATATCCTTCCTCCCTCATCAGCTGTTAACACAGAGACACACACACACACAAACACACTAACTGCCTTAGCCAATGTTTCTCTTCACTCACTGACTTAGATTGTAATCAATGGGTGATGAATTCCTAGAAATACATTTGGATGTAGATAACGCTGCCGGCTACAGGGGTGTTACAGGGGTAAACAATTTAGTTTAAGCATGCATCATGTGAAGAAGCCGATAAAGCCTCCGTGCTGCGTACTCGGCTCAAAGCCAGGGTAAATCCTCAGAAAGTGTGACTTTGTTTAAAGCTGTCACCATTACTGGATTAAACCCAGTTAAACTTGGTTAATAATCGGTCAGAACTTGATGAATGAGCAGTTATGAGCTGGAAGTGAGGTGCATGATGGTAATGAATATTTTCACGATACTTGCCACTCTCTTGCAGTAGGAAAATGAGTCTGATGGACACATCCGTTTATGTTTTTAAATAGATACATCCATGTTTGTTTTATGGCCTTGCTAAATCATTAAAATTATTACTTGATTACTAATATAATCAGTAGAGACAGGCCTGTGCGTCTGGTTAAGTGCTGTGTCAGTGATCTGGGAAAGTTCACGTTAACTCAGATGTTTATCTCTGAGCCAAGTCCAGGAGTGTGTATACACTGCAGACAGAGTGTCAGGAGTTTGAACTTTGCCACACTGCACATCCCTCCCTCCCTCTCTCTCTCTCTGTGTCTCTGTCTCTCTCTCTCTCTCTCTGAAAAGCCAGACGCAAATTACATAACACACCAGTCCTGACCTTTGTGATGTGCATTTACAGCAAAAAACAGCACTCGTTTGTTGTTCATTATGACATATGGTCAATCGTTGCTGATGTGTTTGTGTGTGTGGGTGTTTTGTGTTATAAAATGATAAAATGGGCAAATGACTGTAGATACAAGGTAGATATGAAGTTGTGGTGTGTTAATTGTTGTGGCATATTAATTGAGTGATCATGACTCTAAATTGGAATAAACTCTTGTTACATTTGCATTGATGTTGCATTAATAATATTTTTTCCTTCTCCTGTATTAGCTTGGAAGCATATGTTTTAGCTTGGATGTATACTGTATAATGGTCTGTGGAAGCACCGGTGCAGTCGCACAGTTCAGCAAAGGAACATAATCTGGAACATAATCTGAGACCAGCAGTAGCGCATCAGCCTCCTGGAGGGCTTCAGGAACTCAAACAGAGCAGCTTCACACCCTCTCTTTATAGGAAGCCCAGACACGCGCACACACACACACACACACACACACACACACACATATACATACATGCATATATACATACATACATACACAACGCACACACACACATACACACACATATACATATGCTACACGCACACACACACACATACATACACTACACACACACACACACACACACACACACACACACATACATACATATGCTACACACACACATATGCTACGTACACACGCACATACTTACATATGCAACACACACATACATACATGTGCAACACACACACATACGTACATACGCAACACACATACATACATACATGCACAACACACACACACACATACATATGCTATGCACACACACACACATACATCCGCTACGCACACACACATACATATTCTACGCACGCACACACATACATATACTACACACACACACACACATACATACATACACTACACTCACACACACACTTTCTACACATGTATAGACACTCACACACTACATTTTCTTGTCTTCTTAAAGCTCACAGCATGAACGTAACTTCGGCATTCATCTCACTAATTTATGTCTCAGGAAAGGATAGGCAAGCTGCTGTTTGTCAGTGTATAATAAGCGGCCTGTGCGTGTGGTGACATCTTGAACTACGGAATGAAATACCTCTTTGGGGACCGCCACAGTTTAACATCTGGAATCATTAAAACGTACCATACTTGTCTTCATTAGTACCACACAATGACAGTTGGCTGTTTTCAGATTTTTCAAAAAAGTAAACCATTAAGCTCTAGTAGTCACTGTTAAAATAGCTGCCAATGCCCAGTATTCATTTTAAAGAACCCATTTTCTTGCTGTTTTGGAGTGAAAGAGTTCAAGGTAGGCCGTAGACCCTGTAAAAAATACAGCTCATTTTCCTGTCCATACAGTCCACATATGGAAACTAAACTGTAGATACATGCAAACACATAACTTTTTATTTCCTTGAGGTATCTGAAATTGCTAGTTGTTCTTTACATTGTGTAAGCATTTCATGATTGATTTTTTACATGAGTTATAAATGGTTTTTTTCTTTTGGAAACTTTTTTGGTTTTCCATCTGTCCATCTAAACATTCCATCTGGAGTCAGGTCTACTGTCAATTCTAATCGTGTTTAACCTGTTGACTTTTCATTCCTTCCTTTCACACAGAATCTCATTGTCTCAATCTGCACTTTTCAGGTCCGACGTGGTGGTGCTATGTTTCTCCCTGGCCAACCCAAACTCCCTGCGCCACGTCCGCACCATGTGGTACCCTGAGATTAAGCACTTCTGCCCCCGCACCCCTATCATCCTGGTGGGCTGCCAGCTGGACCTGCGTTATGCTGACTTGGACGCTGTCAACCGGGCCCGTCGGCCCCTGGCCAAGTATGGTCCACAGCCCACACCCTCTTTTTCTCAAAATACCCTCTCGCTTTTGTTTTGCCAGTGTTTTAATATGCACATTTTTAAATCAAGTAATTATGTGCATCACAGCACATTCTAAAGTTTGTGCAGATCTGTACAACAGTGATTCTTCACTTATTGTGATCAGGTGCCAGTTATCAGTAGATCAAAGGATTAGCACATCAATAGCTAAAGAATGTTTGGATAGCAAAAACAAAAAGGTACAAAGGATGGATTTCCGACGTCTACAGTAGTGTACAATCTATGGTAGTGTGTGTGTGTGTGTGTGTGTGTGTGTGTGTGTGTGTATGTATATACATTTACTAAAGAGCTAGAACTGTTTGAATGCTTGAAAAGGTGCTGGGAGGGGTTAGTCATTTCCTAAAAATTCTGGAAAGGATGATATGAATCTATGCTGCTATGATAAAGCTGGTTATTTTTGATGAAACTTGTACGTAAGCTTTCACACCCATTAAATTGCCCTTACAGTGTATATTGTTACATTACACTTCAAAACCTTTTAAGGATTTCTAACGGGTTTTTTGTAATGGCATTTTAAGCAGTATGTCATTCATTAACTTCTGGCCTGTAGTGTGTGTGTATGTGTGTGTGTGTGTGTGTGTGTGTGTGTGTGAGTGTGAGTGTGTATGTTTGTGTGTGTGTATTAGGGTGGTCCTTAGTCATGAGTCAAATTTTAAAATGACAGTTTTCAGACACTCACCCTTTTATCTTGTGAAGCATTGCTAGGATGTATTCCTGTCAAAATGCTTCATAGTTTTGTTGATGTTTAGAGGTTGCTCAACAAGATCGAAGTCTGGAAAAGTGGAAAAATGACAAAACTTTTACCAAATGAAAAACCTGACTAGAACCATACAGCCCTCAAATCTTTAAACTTACATTTAGCTTTTGCTATTCTAAGGGGACACTGTACAATGCTGTAATTTATGTTGATAAATTGACACTATGGTCAATTCAAGCTGCTTTATCAACACCTAAACATGCATGAAAAATCATAAACAAAATCCTGAAATATTTTCTTATGTGAGATCAAATTAGTGGGTAAGAATTGTCATTTTCAAACATCCAATTTTTAGGAGCACCTTAATTTTGAACATGTAGAAATGGAGCAATTTGTTTTAGTGCATTAGATTTTGCTTTTCACTAATTAATTTCCTCTCTCATTCAGACCCATAAAACCCACGGACATCCTTCCACCTGAGCGAGGTCATGAGGTGGCCAAAGAACTGGGCGTGCCCTACTACGAGACCAGCATCGTTGCTCAGTTTGGCGTGAAGGACGTCTTTGACAATGCCATCCGTGCCGCCCTCATTTCCCGCCGCCACCTGCAGTTCTGGAAATCTCATCTAAAGAAGGTCCAGCGCCCTCTCCTCCAAGCCCCTTTCCTGCCCCCCAGGCCCCCGCGGCCCGTGGTGGGAATCCCTGACCCCCCACCCATGGATGGAGAAGGTCCCGACTCTCTCTTTTGCCAGCCCCTGTGCGCAGATGTGCTTTTCCTCCTGCAGGGCGGTGCCACTCGTGTTTTCGCCCATAAGGTCTACCTGGCTACTTCATGCTCCAAGTTTTACGACCTGTTCACCATGGACCTGGGAGCGGGGGAAGAGGATAAGGATGGAGAGGACACCCTGGAGGGGAGTGAGGAAGAGGAGCAAAGTCGAAGAGGAGCCAAAGAGCAAGCAGGACGTACCAAGAGCCTGGACATTGATAAAGACGGTGAAGGGGTCCCAAGGGGTCCCAAGAGGCCACTCCTGCTGGAGCAGGGCTCACTGAGGACTTCCCAGAGCGATAATGCCCTGCCTGCCAGGAGCCAGTGCCCCATAGGTCCCCTGGGAGCTGGCCGTGCCCTACTGGGATGGGGCCGGGGGTTCCTTGGTGTGTACCTGGAGAGAGTGGATGATCCAGTAACCGGTCGACCAAGAACGATGACCGTTGTGTCCATGGATGAACTCATTCAGGAGGCACCTTTCCGGGTAAGTACGCACTATTCTAAAGATCAGAGTACATGCTACAGAGATTTGTTTTTTTCCTTTACTGTAAAGAAAAAAGTCTGGTAAGTGACCTATAAATGCTCTGGTCATTTTTGGATATAGACAGGGCAATAAAAATGAGTACTTCCATGCCTGCTTAAGGTTTTTTGAATCACAGTAAATGTATTATACTGTGCATTAAACTGTGTAATCATATGAAATCATTAAATAGTTCTGTGATGTTGGATGAATATTATCATGGTGAATATTATCAAGGCAGCAGCTCAATGTTAGGGAACTGTATGAACTGGCCTTTGTATTTAGTGAGGGTTCTCTTTAGATGCGTTCATTGAATATAAAACAGTTGTACCACATTATGAAAGATTAGAAAAAGTGGAAGAGAACAATGGGGTCAGTGGGGTCAGTAAACAGAATTTACAAAAAACAAATTAGTAATTTTCTGTTGAAGGCCATTTTTAGTGATCAGAGGGTAGAAAATAAAGAACAGGCTTTCTCTTAAAGCAGAAAAGTGGTCCTATCATGCCATGCTTTGAGAATCAATGTGGTCCTTTTGAAGACAGAAAAGTGGAGATGGGTTTGTGCTACTTTGAAATACGCTTTGAATTCCAACCACAGGTTTTTGCCATAATAATTTATTGGTTTTTGTATTAATCTGCAAGCATAAAGGGATACAAGACCTTAGCAGAAGGGCAGACTAGAAGGGTAATTATTTTTAGGATTATCTTTTTACCAGAAGGTAGATTTGATTTAAAGGTCAATTGCCTGTTACACTGACAAAATATTAAGGTATATGTACTTACAGGTAGCCTTGTGTAGTGTACTGGTCAATTTCTATACCACATTAGTGTTTCAGTTAAGAAAGATCTGTAAGTTTTGCCTGCTGCTGAACAATGGAAATGGGGAATTGAATTTTTTCTGACAAACATTGTGATTGCAATTTAAAAATGCAGTTATTTTCTTTAAATTAAGGTTCAGGTATTTTGGCCCAAAAGATATTCACTGTTAGGCTTGTGTTGGGCTTGTCCTGTACATGGGTACATGAGTATCTAGATACTTTTGATTGGTCTAACTCATCTACAAGCAGTTCACAAGCTCTACGTTATTTCTTCTCAGTTTTACCTTAAGACACTGATGCTGATAATGTAGGCTGTAATTACTTCAGAAATGATAAGTAATTCAGACAATAAATGTGATCTTACATAATCGCACATCTGGTGATTTGAAAATTGCATATCAAATTGTGATTTTAATATGAAAACAAACTACTATTTATTATTAATCTTTCAGCTCTACTTGCTTCATATGCTGGCCAGCCTTGTCTCTTGTTATTTCCACTAGTGCCGTCTAATGCACTTCGAAACAAATGCAGACTTTTCTTGAAGGGACACATAAAAGAGAGAGCAAAATGATGACTGCTAGTAAAGTATAGTACAGTAAAGTGGCCCCTTATAGTCACACGTGAACACACAACACCACACCACAGCACACAATGTGAACAGTGTTAAATTCTTTTTTTTGCATTTAACCCATTCACCAAGTGAAGCAGTGGGCTGCCAATAATGGGTGGGGGGAGAGGGGTGTACCTCAGTGGTGCCATTAGCAGTCCTGGAATTCAAATCCACAACCTTCTGAATGCAGGGGCAGCTCCCTAACCACTAGGCCACCAGCTGCCCCAACCTAGACAAATAAAAATAGTAACCTAGACAACTAAAAAGTAAATGGTTGTGCTTATCTGCTTTGGTGCATTGTGAAGTGAATAATTTAGCATCTGGCGTCACATTTGAAGCCAGTGTTCTTTTTCCCCTCAGGCCGTGCTGCAGTACCTGTACACAGGTCATCTGGACGAGGGCCGGAATGACCTGATGCAGGTCGCCACCATCGCCGAACTGCTAGAAGTGTTCGATCTGCGCATGATGGTGGCCAATGTGCTGAACCGCGAGAGCTTCATGAACCAGGAAATCACCAAAGCCTTCCATGTGCGTCGCGCCAACCGCATCAAAGAGTGCCTGTGCAAGGGCACCTTCGCTGGTAGGCAACAGACAACGTTATTTTTTCCTAGTTAACTCAATCCTTGTCACTGCCAGTCAAGTTAGGTGTATGAAGCAGTTATGTACTGTAACTGAGTGTGTCATACTGTATTCTACAGTCAGGAAGTACTGATGTGTAGTTTGGAGGTTCAGTGCCATTTTCATCTGAGTTTATCAGTGCATTATATCCCAAATAAGTTCACATGTTGGACTTGCAGTTCTATTTTCAGTTCCAGAGATGTGGAATTCAAATAGAATTGCAGTGTTAAGTCTTTTATTACTTGTTTTGCGTATTACTTGTTTTGTTTTTGCTCGAGTATTTTATTCATCCAAACTTACGGGTCTGATCAGTGTGTATTTGTATGTGCTTTTGTGTTGTGGTGTTTTGTACTGCTCAGTATTTGTTGTGATGGTGTCTCGTGTGTTGTTTGTCTGCATGTTTGTTTTATATTAACGGAAATAACTGATGATTTAATCATTAGTTGTTTCTAGCTTTTTTTTCCATCACTAAGCCATTTTCTTCTACATCACAAATGCTGTTACTAACCTCTCTTCCCCATTTTCACTTTTGATATAGAAACTAAACATCAGCAATAGTGACTAATGCAGACTTTGTTTGGAGGGGCGGAATAGGGGGCAGCACAATGGTTACACAGTAGTTTAGCAGTTAACTAGATAAACAGTCCCAGAGTTTGCGAGAGTTTTTCTCAGTCAGGAGACTTTGACTGGATACCATCCCACTTTATATTAAGAGAAGCTTGAAATAAAGTGGGGTCAAGTTGAGCCACTTAGAATTATTTGAGTGGGCAGTTTGATGATATTTGCTGTTGTCACTTGAGCATATTTTATAGAGCTCTGACCAACTGCATTTTCATTACAAAGAGAGCATAATAAACCTTGTTTAATTGATAGTGTAGCACAGTGTGAGACGTGCAGAATAAAATTATGGGAGTCATAGTTTTAGATTCTTTTTTGTGTAGAATCTTCCAATCGTACACTAAATTTTGTGAGGCTTATCGTATACCAAGAAAAATGTCTTGGAGTGTCATGAAGATGTTACAGTTTTACCATGTCTCCTACCCCTAATTTGGAGGTTTGGCTTCTGTTAATTACCAATACCTAAAGTTATTGATTTGCTATGGCCAGGTTTGGACACAAGTTTGACACATTCTGTTATATTGTGGTTTACCAGTTTAGCCTGTACTGTAGCCATACAGTTAAACTGGGCATGAATAACCCTGGGGTTCCAAGTATCGCAACTATCTAAGGTTTCAACCTTTTCTGGTCCATTTGAACAAAACAAATTGGTAATTATACACATTTCCACAAATTCTGGAAACAATGTAGGTCAGACTGTAGTACCTACTTGCAGAATTGCTCAAGCCATGTTGGTTAAGTCGGGGACAGCGATGGATAGGACAACATTTAATTGACAGATTTCAATGTTTCCTCCTCAAAATGGGCCACTCCTGCACATCTCCTTTCTCCTTATGTAGCCCCAACTGCCAGGCCCTTCCTCACTGTTTTCTGTCTTCTTATAAGCCCTGTCTATCTGTCTATTTATTATTTGTTTGTCTGTCTATTTGTCTCTCCGTCTGTCTCTCTGTGTTCGTGTTTGTCTTCCCCCTCTGTAGCCCCGACTCTGTGACACACGCCAAGCTGTGTGCTCTTTTCCGACTGGTTTTAGATGTGGTGTTCCGACTGGACGATGGGTACCTGCCTGCTCACAAGCCACTTCTCATCTCCAGCTGCGACTGGATGGCAGCCATGTTCCGTGGGTCTTTCATGGAAAGCTACATTGAGGAAGTAAGATGAGATTTTCAGTCTAATTCAGTGTCATTCAATAAGTAATGGTCAATTGCACAAAATCTAAGACAACATCAGAACGTATCCCTGTAAATCTTCACATCCACACTTCCTTGTCAGATTCTCAACTCAAGAATAACTATGTTTGCATGATATACATGCTTATAATACACCGGAGGATGTAGCCCATTACTACTGGGCAAAATATGCTATTTAAATGTGCAATTCTTTTGGTGAATAACTACTGTTTTTGTCAATGTCTGTCACTCCATTGTGTACCTGTGTGTGTGTGTGTGTGTGTGTGTGTGTGTGTGTGTGTGTGTGTGTGTGTGTATCCACAGTGTTCTAATATTTATT
>JBBPCX010000040.1:11114903-11154620 GCA_037974365.1 Hydrocynus forskahlii
ACCTTTGGGATGAACTGGAACGGAGATTGTGATCCAGACCTTCTCGTCCAACATCAGTGTCTGATCTCATAAATGCTTCAAAGAAAGAATGGGCACAAAGAATGGAAACTCCAAAATATTGTGGAAAGCCTTCCAAGAAGTGTACAAAGGTGAGGACCAACTCCATATTAGGGTCTATGTATTTGAATGCAATGTCATTAAAGTCCATGTTGGTGTAATGGTCAGGCGTCCCAAAAGTTTTGTTCATGTAGTGTAGGTAGATAGATAGATAGACCGATAGACAGACAGACAGACTGACATATACGGTAAATAAGTACATAAAAGCATGCAACGCAAATAAAATGCAGATAATGCACCCCATTGTGCTGTATAATAGTACTGCATTATTATAAATAGTCTAGGAATTTTTGTCATTTTAGTTCATTTTCATGTTTTTATTTAAAACTCAGTGCTACTCTTAATTCACGATTTCATTTTGGTTGAAAACTATATAGTTCAATCCTAAATGCCCACTGGAAAAGTATTCATTTGTTCATTCATTCATTCATTAACTCATTCATTTTCTCTGTGGTATCTAGATGGATATTGCTATGTGAGGTCTTTCACAAGCTCTGAAGTCATAGTATGTCAGATTAACCTCCAACATAATTAGAAAGTGGAAGAGAAATCAAACAAACCCATTAGGTTTTACAGTGGTTAGAACAATTTTGGAACAAAAACGTCACTCTAGGCCTTTTGGGCACACACAGCTTGTATAATCTCCATAGAGAAGCACGGCCAGTAGAATAGGAGCATCTGTTGCAGCCCCACATGAGCCTAAGGCCACCATGCCAAATGCCAAAAAGTTAGAGGGGTATAAATACATCTAGTATTGGACTGTGGAGCAGTAACGGAGCTCCATCCAATACCTTTAGCATTCATGTTTGTGGTCCAGAACTAACTGAGAAACATCAGTGTCTGACTTTACTAAAGCTTTTGTGACCGAATGCAGTCAAACCGTCAGCAATTTGCAACGTCTAGTGTAAACATAATGTAAATTGTCATATGTGAACATACCACGGCACAGTGTGAATATTTGTCTCTGCATTTAACCCATTCACCAAGTAAAGCAGTGGGCTTCCACCAACGAGGGGCGCCAGGGGAGCAGTGTGTGGGGACGCTACCTTGCTCAAGGGTCCCTCAGTGGTGTCACTGGCAGTCCTGGCATTGAAACCCACAACCTCCCAATCACAGGGGTAACTGCCCAACACCAGGCTTCCAGCTCCCTCTTAAAGAGTAGACACTATTATTGCATCAAACGCGGGACAAACTCCCTATTAATGCCATTGCTTTTAGAAGAAACATCGGATGAGTAAGTGTCTACAAACTGTTAGATATTTTATGTGGAGACTGTGAGTGTTCAGCAAGGTGGGAGGTGGAGAGAGCAGTCAACAGGCTAACAGCTGCTTATAATAAATTAATACTTTGAACTCAACTTGACTTATTCCTTTGGCTGTTTATCATGAAAGGGGTGGTGAATCTTCTTGTCCAATAGTTGTCTTTGCAGCCTTGAGCCATTCCTCAGATTGCGACTCTCCTGAGGTGTCTGGCAGGCTCCTCTTCCTGTCTATGTCCTCTTCCTCTCGGAGCGGGTAGAGAGCGAGAGAGCTGACTCAGCACAGTGTGAGTGGCGTTTGGCCCAAGTCAGGCTTCACATGATGTATTTCTGCTCGACTCTTTCCCTTGGCACAAATGAATCAGATGCATACTTTCCAGTCTTTGGAGGCCGCTCTGTGATTTTATAGGACTCGTCGTCGGCCGGCTTCTCGTCAAAGTCACGTAAACAGCAGACGCACGACACTGGTTGCCATGGCGAGAGTGTGTGATGTGGGGGTTATATGCATCACAGAGTGCGTAAGTCATCCCCGATCTCTTCACACACACATACACACTCGGATCCAGGCTCAAATAGTAATACTTCCAGGAACACTGAAAGGGGGGAGGCTGCCACAAATGCTTTATAATTGACATTGTAGCCTTTGGGGTCATGCAATTTAAAGTGTGGGTTGCATTGATGTGTCCATGTGGATGGGTGGCCAAGATACCACACGGGCGCTCTGTGCGTGTATGCAAACACTGATTACAGCCCTGAAGCTGGTGTCATTAGCTGCGCAACAAATGTGTTCAGAGGTGCCATGGTGCAGGCCGTAGCTCATTCAGAGGCCCGGATACACTGAGACAGTTTCACTGGTACGGATGTTTCGGGGGTTTTTTTTTGTCACTACTGCTGAACTGAAAGACAACATTCTTATCAAAGAGCTAATCACGGGTGAAACTGCCTCTCGATATTTACTTAGTTTGACTGTGTTTGTTTCGTTCCTTCAAACGAGACGCTCCTGTTCGTCCATCGAGAGATTTAGTTTTGCGACATTGCAATAAATCCCCACAACCTATAGCCCAATGTCTTGTACAATAAAACCCAGAACCCGGTACAATTCACCAATTTTAGCAAGGGATGGAAACAGCCAAGATCAGAATCTGAAGCTTTTTCCTTCCTTGCCTTCCTTCCTTCTCTGACGTGCAGTCAGAGCTTGGGCATTTTATTATTTTGACTTTGGCGAGACTTTGTTGCAATTTTATGAGGTAGATAATGTGAGGCATGCTGTATTTGAATGCTCCTGCTACATCTGGACCAAAATGTCAGTGCATAATCATGCGAGACTCATTGTGCTGCTTGGAGCACTTTATTTTATTTCTGTTATTTAAAAGGGCAGCGGTCAGCAAATCGCAGCAGTTTGAACCCTGGCGGTGCTGCAGGCATCTGTGGCCGGGAGTCCAAGAGATCACAGTTGGCTTTGCACTCTCTGTGTGGACAGGATGGCCTTCCCTCCCTCTCATCACTCAGCACAATGCCTGCCAGCACTGCTCACATAACACTATAGTTAGATGACATAACACAATTGGCTAGTCTCTTCCAAGCATGTGGAGCTGTCCAGTGATGTTTCGTTTGTGGCATTTTGAAAAGATGTGCCGTCATGTGACTCACCCTCTCAGTCTTTGTAGGCGGACTGCGGTGGCCGACTACCAGAATGGTCATCGGTCAGTTGGGCCATAAAGAAAGTGGTCATGAAAACCTAGAGCTAGTGCCTAAAAATATCTGTGGAATCGAGATTTATTCATATTCTATATTAAACATGCGTGTGCAATACTGCTTATACATAACTACAGCTGCTTAAAACTGTTTATAACTATCAGCGCTATCTTTGCTCTCGCACTTTATACTTTCTAGTCACTTTGTTAAAAGTATTTTAGAATAGATAGAATTTATGTTTAGAATTGTAGTTTTTGTATTTGTCTAGTCTGCTACCAGGACATTCAAGTGAGAATTTCATTGTACGATGTACACAAGACAATAAAAGCTTTGCATCCTTTTTGAATCTCTAGCAGGAAGAACATCTACAAATAAAAGTATTATTATTATTATTATTATTATTATTATTATTATTATTATTGGTGAGTGCATTATATTGTTTTTAGAAATGCAAATGATTAAACATTATAGAAAGGATCAATGGAACTCAAGTGTGAATGTGTAACTGCAAAGCCCAAAAATCTAACTCATCTCCAGCAAGGGCTCAAAATTTCTCTAAATCCAGTCAACAATTACTGTAGCTAGCATGCTATTCCTCAGAAAAACTTGGTATAACGCTACTTTTTAAAAGGTTTTAACTTATACTTACATAGTAGAACAGACTCTTTATTTAAAACAGCATGGAACAGCAGTGTGATTTTCCAGTCCAGACCCTTTAATAAACCCTCACAATCTTTTCGCAGCAAAGTGCACTTATTGCGTCTATAAAGCACACACTGTAGTTTCATTGCCAGTGTCAGACAACTCATTCCAACTGATTTGTCTGAGTCTGTAGAACCACTTGATGTATGTCTTCAATTTTCCCTCCACATAAAAACCCAAAATGTGTTAAACAAACTTGACCTTGACATCACATTCCTTCAGTGTGCAATCACAGTCCCCTCCTATTTAAAGCAAAGTCTTCTCGGCTTCAAAACACTCTTGGGAAGATTGGAGTTTTGTTTTTGTTAAACCATCATAAATGTGTCAGCAGATGTCCACACGCTTGAATGGGCCATTGTCCGGGGGGGTCATAGTCTGGAGTACATCACAGGGTAAAGATTTTTCTGGTCTGTAGTCCTGCTAAACAGCAATCCCAGCTGCTAATGAAAGGGTTCCTCCTAAATCTATAACTCCTTCAAGTTGTTGTGCAATAAATCAGTCTCTTGGGGCTCTAGGTGGACTGCTTGTTTTGGGGGCCTAACACGAGAGTGTAGCCATCTCTCAGCTAAAGCCATAATTCTCCCAAATTCTTGTGCCATAAATGTGTCGCCCCGAGTCCAAACCCATTACAGAAAAGTCCCAAGTGCAAGCCTTACAAATTCCTCACATGTACGGCATACTTACAGCAAAAGGAGGCCCTGGAACTCCCCTCCATTTTAATCAGTGCCTCCTTTGCTCCAGTGCTCATAATGGTTTTTGGAAGTGTGGTTTTTCGTTATGAGCTTGAGACTGACAAGTCAATCATGCAAGCTGCATAAAACAATTCAGACAAGGATTTAGAAACAACATACGCTTGCAATACACACCAAGCTGCCTGTTTATTAGGTAAGCATAGCACTGGAAATGCTTATTCTAGTGCTAATCACTCTCTACAGAGCTTGTCTTCAATCTGCAAATTCTTCAGTTCAGTTAAATAAATAAAGAACTAAATAAATCAAGCATGCAGGAACACGCTGAGCATATTTAAGGTTTGCCACAAGTGTTTTGAAGATTGAAATGAAAATGTAAAGAGTAAAGCGTGTGTTGAAGAAGTCAGACATTCCATTTCAATGATGCCGTTCCAAGATAATACTTAAGTACAGTAAAGAAGAACAAGTACTTTTCACACCTGGATATACAAACTGCACCTAAATGAATTGGTCATTTCATCAGGTGCTCCATCATGTTCATCAATGCAAAGCGACCATCACTGGACTACAACTGACCAGATTCGCTCTTCTTTACAGGATGCTATAGAAGAGACATTTATAGTTCCCTGAATAACCTTTTAATGGAAGGTTCTTAAAAGAACCATGATTGCAAATGAAATGAATTAGTGTGTAAAGGAAAATGTGCAAAATGTGAAGGTTCTTAATAGAACCCTAAACCTCTGAACACGTGAAATGTCCTTTGAATCTCCACATGCTGTAAAAATTGTTGGTAGAACCCTCAAATTTGCAAAGATTCTTTGAACCTGTGAATAAATGGCTCTTTAGGGAACGACACTCATAACAATTAGGGAACTACAGCACATATCAATAACATTTTCTGGCACTTTTTTAAGAGTTTGTTATTTGGTTGGTGGGGATTTTACACAATATGTACATTTATGTTATTAGGTATGTTAGTGTCAGACTGTGGAAGCTGGTAAATGAATAACTAAACAGTGATCTAATAAACAATGTGTCGTTTATTATGTATGAATTCACACTAAGACCTAATTCTCAGATTTACATCTGTGTTTTAGTTACTAGCTCTGTTCTTCTCATTTTTCCCACCACTCACTCAGCGTCACACTCGTTGCTTTTCCCTGCATGTGATTATTCGTCCCACACTGTGAGCGGGATTCAGATGACACCGGGTGTGCGTTCGGAGAAGGATCTAAAGATCGATTTTTATTTGTGTTTATTGTGCAGGGTGTCTCTCTGCCTGGTGCGGTAGCTTGGATTTTATTTATGCATTTCTTTACACCTCAGCTGCTTATCTTTTTATGTCCTTTCTCATTAGTGGTCCTCTTTTCTTGGCTGTGGTTGGATGACTTTTTTATTGAGCTATAAATGTCCACTTTATTATTCTACAAGGTTCAGTCAGACAGTGCTTCATGGTTTCCAGAACAGCTCTCCTGGAAACCCTCTTGCAGAGAAAATGAATTGGTAATTTTATCATCATATACAATCAGGGACAGATTTGCTGTTTCTGAGGCCTTCGGCAAAGTTTAATCTAGAGAACTCCAATTAAAGACATTTTAAAATAAAATAGAAAAGAACCATTCTCGGACAAACTCCTGGGTTGTAAAAGGCTTTGTCAGTTTCAGTTAATACCTTAAACAGTAAACTGCCACACATGATGTTTTTTGTCCATCTGGTAACTGTTATTAAGCCAAAGCCATCAACATGTGGCCAGCAAGGGGGTGCACCCATCCATGCGTCTGCTTGCTTTCTGTGTTGGGAACGACTGCCACTGTATACATTTTATAGGACATAAAATTCACATATTTCTGTTTCTCAGGATTTAGCCAGTCAATAAAACAGTAAATGCAGTCTCAGATGTTCTGACCTTCCAAAAATACCCAGGAGAAGTCTCACAAAAGTTTGAACATATAATTATAGTGTGTTGTTGTGGTTACTAATAATATAAAAACATACCTGACCTCAGTTTACCAGTTTGTGACCTCAGCTGATGTAATCAGGGCGGTTCATCTTACACTAAAAAAAGGTTTGTACTGTTAGTCTATTTTGGACCAAGGTTTAGCATCTGGCCTTCCTTTATCATGTTTGTTAAATCAGCAGAAGGTCCTTGAGTTTTGGTTGTGAGAAAAAAACATGTTTGGAAAGTCCTGCACTGGTGGGCCAAGATTGCACATATATAGTGTTGTGCAAAAGTGTTTGCCTCCTGATTTCTTCTCTTTTTGCATATTTATATATTAGAAATTAAGCATAGTGTCAAGTGATTGTAAGTTGCTCTGGATACAAGCATCAGCCAAATGACCTAAACACAGAATGCAATTCTGAACTGATCACTGCATTGATTGAAGGAATAATTGTCCAGCGTTACTGTCTCTGTATGGGAAAAGTCATTTCTAACTCAGTTGCTCAACCAATAGAGCAAATTTAGTAGATGTTTTGGATTAATTAGACCACACACACAGGCTTGACTACTGTCAGCCCTGAATCTAAACATCACAACAGAAGCTTTTCAACGTTGCGGAGAGAACTAAAATATCTCAACAAGCAGCATATTGTGCTGTGACTAAAAAAAAAGTAAAGAGATTTATTGAAAAGTACCAGTTTGGAAAAGGTTCTGGGACTCCAGAGCCAGAGGTTATTACTCTTTCACAATGGAGATATAGGTTTTGCAATACATCTTTCAATAGTTATTTAACTGTAGATTATTAATTATTTGCTAATTAATAAAACAGTGTTTTGTGTTCTAAAAAACATTTCATGTGACAAAAAACTGAGGAAACCATTAATAAGTAAATACATTTTCACTGCAGATTTTCAGCAGATAAATGAGATTAGTTTTATTATTTAATTAAGAAAAAAAATCTTTTTTTAGTACAAAAGCTGATTTTGAGAGAGAGAAAAACCCTTTTAAGACATGGCCTCGGAGAACTGCATTACCCAGTGAGATCCCAGCTATTATGTATGAATGTTGTCATTATAGTACAAAAAAAAGCCATAGCTGGATATTCTACTAAGATCCTACAGGAAGCCAGGTTTTCAGTGATATATGACATGACATGGTTATGCCAAGTTTGGGCAGAGCAAGGCCTTCATTAAAGTTGGAAAATACAGCCAGACACGAGTGGACAGGAATTCATCAAACGTAATTGAAATTAATGTATTCTGGTTGAGTTTTGACATTTTTATGATTATAGTGGTCACACCTCTGACTTTTGAGGTTTGTCATTTTATGCTGGATAGAGTACATAAAAATGTAGGAACAGAGGTAAATAGACCGTAAACCAATTTCTGCTCCTGTGCTGATGGATGCTGGCCGTTCTAAGAGACTCTACTCTAGTGCACTTCTATTAGTCACTCAGTATGTAATGTGTTTAAACCACTGATTTTGTACTTCTGCTTCTACTTTGACTTCTAATTTACTAATTTCTCTACTTTTCCTTACTCACTTCGAATTTACTCATACTTTTACTGGTGTACGGAGTAATGGAGGAGCCGTTTGGAGTCATCCAAGCCTAAGGTGAATGTTCAGAGACCTTTCCTATGGCTTAAATGGTTTAAACAATTTCACCTCCAGCTCTGGGTCTATGTTTATTTCCTTCTTGTCTCCTCCTTGCACGGCCATTATCTCAATAGTCGTTCTCAAGGCTCAGCACTAATGAAGAACCACCAGAGGATCTCACAGTCCACTTCAGCTTATCATCACAGCCCGTCCACTGGGGAGATGCACACAGCACACTGTCAGCATCTCGCTCTCCCACGGCTTACGCTTAACCACCCACCTAAAAAATAACACGGCCCTCATTAGCCACTATCTGGCCTCTGGTGTGGTGATGAATGCTAATGGGAAGAAAGTTATTTGCAGTCCTGTGTATGTGAGCATATCACAGTCCCATGAATGGGACTGAACCGAACATAAAAAGACAGTGACAATGAAACAGTGGTGCAATTATTACTGGACTTATCTGCAATAGTGTACTGCTGTTGGTGGTATTATTGTAGTAATAAAAGTATTATTTGAAAGAAAAGAAAGTTACTTGAGTGACTAAGTATGTATTATATATATTTATAGGTATATATATATATATTTATATGTACACACAAATATACACACACTACCAGTTAATTATTAATTAATTGCAATTATTCACATTGTTATACGCAAAATTAAATAATTAATTCAAAAGCAGTGTATGGCGCACTTTTATTTTTAAAGTACTGCTATATGAACAAAAGTGCAATAACATTTAGTTTGCAAACACTTTAAACAAATAAGGCGCTCTGTAACAGCAGTGTTCCCTTTAACAGTTACACAGCTGCAAATATTTCTATATCTCAACTTAAACATTAATGTAATCAAATCAAATATAAAACCAAAGCTGCTTGCCTGTACAGGACATTCACGTTTTATCCAGTTTGTTATAGACAAACAAGTTACCCTCAGAGTCCAGAGCATGGGGAGCGGAACCATTATAGCAGCTGCAAAGTGGGGACCAACTCCTCATGAAAGTCTTTAGTCCATTTAATATGGACAAATGTAATGGGACGCCTGGCACCTGCGAAAACCAGCCGAGACTCAGAGCGCTGTGTGCTCCGCGCACCCACAAGCCAAAAAAAACACAAAAACTTTCAAAATAAAAGGATATAAGAAAAACCTGCGTTAGCGCGCGATAAAATAATTGGCAGCGCTAAGTAAATAATGCGTTGACACACATTAACCTACACAGACATTTATAAAAGCTTATTCCAACGAGCTTTAATACACTTTCTGGAGTAAAACTGACAAGTAGCCTTTCTGGCAAGGGGTGCTTGTTAAAATGGACCTTTATAAAAAGGATTTATAGGTAAAGTGTTACTGAAGGTCTTAAGGTTGTAAGTCTCAAGTTTTATACCCATTAGCTTATCTTGAATGTTAGCTTACGTTGGCTAAATCAGTTACCTCGTAATAGAACATATAATCAACAGCTTTAGGTTTAGTTTAGTTTGTGCTTCTAACTGTAAAAAGATACCAAGAGAAAAAACTAAGAGAAGGACGTAGCTATTAAGCTGAGATTAGTTCGTCGACTTACTGCTAACATTCTTTGACATTGTAACAAATAGATATTTTCATTAAAATTAAATTAGAAATAAGCATAATGATATTAAATACACTGAAGTTAAATTACTATGACATAATTGTTCTTTTAAAAGTATAATTATTAGAAAAAATGCACTCAAGTACTATAATCAATATAGTTTGTTGCATCTAAATGTTGTCCGAAACTGCATTTGTGCAGAGAATGTGTTTTAGCAGTCCTGATCAGTGTGCATCTGTGTGTATGTGTAAATGCAAATTACATGCATGGCTACATTCACAGTGTAATGTCACAGGCGCTCCACTCACAGCTTTCAATATGTTCCCACCCCTTTCATTAAACATGCTGTTTTGTAGTTGTTTTCACATATATGCAAACATAGGCTAACAGATATGAAAAGTCATTTGCTGCGTGTGGAGGACAGTACACAGTTCTCCTATCTCTGCTCACTGGATTTTAACCCTCTCCCCATTACTCAAGGCCCTTAGCCCATAACCCACATTGAGTGTGCTTCAGTTGTGACTGCTGAGAGTGTGCTTCAGTTGTGACTGCTGAGAGTGTGCTTCAGTTGTGATTAACTCAAGGCCCTTAGCCCATAACCCACACTGAGTGTGCTTCAGTTGTGCCTGCTAAGCCATAACTAAAAAATGTTTTTTTTTTAGTTCAACAAAAAACACTTTTACACAATATTATATTCTAGATGTAGTAAATCACCAGAGATTCACATTTTTCCTATTTACTTTAGCACTGCAGCTATGAGACTAACAAGTCAATTATCAAAATAAAACATCTTTCAAACTGGTTCCAGCTCTTTATTAAGGTGGTACTGAATTGTTGATATAGTTTAAGAGAGGTCCCCAACCACCAGGCCGTGGATGGGTTTCGGTCCGTGAGTCATTTGGTACCAGGCCGCACAGAAAGACAGAATCAAAATATTTTATTGACTATCAGAGTCTGAAAGATCTTTTATTTTGAAAAAGAAAATGCTTGTCTCGGTCGTGTGATACGGTACATCAACAATTTAGCCCACAGGCTAGCAAAAATGAGTAAAAATAAACACATTTTTTTAGGGATGTATTTACAACGATTCTATTTTGACAGTCTAACTCAAAGTGTGGCACAACTAAAATTTATGGGCATGTTCAATTCCATTTTGCTGTTTTGACAGAGAAAAGAAAAACAGACTTTGCACCAGCATGAGGCACAAAAAGGTTCTCCTAACTCACTTTATTATTTAGAGGTGTGTTTTGGGTCTAACATGTAATAAACCAATCAGAATGGCACGTCACCTCAGAATTAAAAGGCCGGGTCACATGAGCTATGGGCGGTTGGTATTATAAAAGCATGTTTGCCTGGTAAACCAGATCATTTTCCGGCTGATCATTGCCTCTATATTTATATTTAACTTTTTCCTCCACATTTGCAAAACACCCTTTACTTGCTGTGTTTATATACCCATGTGTGTCAATTGGTCAAATAGCCTATCGTTAGTATGTAATTCTGATAATTTACTTGATTTATTTTTTAATTACCCAGTTTATTCTATTCTTCCAAAGTTCTTTTGCTGTTTCATTAACTACTATGATTTCATTAAAGAAGGAGATGTACTCTATAATAAAACATACATAAATTAAATGAAATTAAAAAAACAAAAAGTGCACTCCGAGCATGTACCGGTGTCCATTACGAGCGCCATGCACCTGCACGTTTCTAAAACAGGCTACTTAAATGTTGTTTAATAATACACCGCTGACTTTAGGCATGGTTTTTGTTGGTCAATAGTGCTTTGTCATTTTGCTGTCTTAAAATAGCAATGCAGTGTATAGCCACAACATATTAAAAAAGCACCACTATGGGTTAAAAATGGTCACAAAATCATTTGTTATTTTGAAAACATGCACACATAGCGTGAAGGTGAGGCAGGCACTGATGTGAAACTAGCAAAACCACTTTGCATTGGTGCAGAATAGTGCCCCTACTGTTTGTTAGCAATGTTAGCCTCAGAGCTCCAGTACTAATCTAAAACATTTCTTGTCTGATCGTCTACATCTGGCATAAGTGGAAAATGGTGTAAATTCGATTTTTTCCCCAAACTACTTTTTAAAAATGCCTGGAATGCTCTGCACTGTGATTTCGAAATGTTTTATAAAGCCGATTGATTTAAAAAGCTGTTCACACCTTACGGTAATGGTGATCAGATCATGTTTGAATTTGCATAGAAAGGCAGTGAACACTCGGGATGCATTGTGATTGGATTACTCAAACCATAATCAGAGTTGGTCAAAGGCGGACTTTGACCACATTCATCTATATTTGCATATTTACATGTGCAGAGATGTGCCTTCTGAATACTGACTAGCAGGGTATAGACAAGGCTGGAGTTGTTCCAAAATTAAGTAGCAAGTAGTAATTAGGGAGAAACCAGGCTTACAGTAGCTACCTGGAATTAAAATGGAAATGATGAATGTGTTGATGTGGGGAAAGTAAAACTGGCTCTCATCTGGTCACACTAGGGACACATTTCAGTAAAAAAAACAAGAGTCTGGCCAAAGTACTGTATGTACAATCAATACCTGAAACATATGTTAGTGTAAGGTGTGAACGAGCAACGACATATCAGACCGCAGTTTGAATTGAAGTGGCTGTGCTAGAACAGGGAAAACACTAAATACACAATAGTACTTCAAAAACAGGGTCGAGAAATGTGCTAGAAAGTGGTCAAAAAGAGAGTCGGTGTTGGTGCACTATTCAGTGTTTGGAAAAGACCACAACAACATTGGATACTTACTAAAATTTCAAAACTGTGGTCAAGATTTGGTCATCTTGGTTGCACCAGCCTCTAAATATTTCCATACTGTCTGAAAACAAACACCTACCGATTACCCCAAAACAGCACAGATAGCCTTGTCCACAGGCGACCATTTTCTAACCATCGACCTCAACAGTTTGTCCACAGATTGCACTGAACCCATCTGGACGCCAGCATGTCTTGAGATCATTTGCCGGTATGCTGGGAACAATACACTGTTTTTCATGAGATTGGACTGAAATAGAGTGGGAGGATTGAGAAAGTAAATCCACTTCTACCAGTGTTTTTCCCTTGGCTGCTTATGATAAAAACACAGTGGGGCGGGGAGTAGATTTGATGTACAACTTGATATAATATCAGCCATGTTTCACGCCCTTGCAAAGGAAAACACTACAAGGTTGTGCTTGATAATGTGAAGGCAATAGTGTGCTGTAGGCCTCATGAAGACCAGATTCAAAGTATTCTTTCCACAGTCTAGGAGTTGCAGAGTTTTTAGAAAGCATCGTATTTTGAAAGGATAAGGAGAACCACAGAAGGTAAGAAAATCACCCAAAAAGCACCCAAAAGAGATGGGACAAAGGTTATGGAACGACCCCTGGTGTGGTGTGCATATCTCATTCTTTCTGAACTACGACCTCCCTGTCAGGTCATAAAAACAGAGAAACCTGATTGTTAGTTCATGTTTTCAGCCAAAAGACCACTGAAGAAATGTTCTGACTGTTGCACAGTTTTACCCAATTCTCCAGTTACCTCTAATGTAGCTGATTAATGTTTGCCATCCATTGTTTGCTTCTTTAAGGCACTGAAGCTTATACCCCCAATAATTAGCACCACACATGCCTAAATCATGATGCAAGTCATTAATTAATCTCAGACTCCTTTGGGATTTAAATGGTCAAAATGGTAGACGGTAAAATGTATGCTGTAAAAGTACATGCTGCACAGCTAAAAACAGTCTTGAGGCCCGAGTTTTGTCCATAATTTTGTCCCTACCCTGTCAGAAACCATGTAAGGAAGTCCATTTTACATTACTTATAAACTTGAGGGTGTTCGAGGCAAATGTGATCTAGCAGTTTGCGTGATGGTAACTGCTAAAGTATAATCTTTAATTACTTAATATATCAGCCTTACAGCTCTAGTGCAAAGTACTGCCGACATGACTTGGTTGATCAAATACATTAGGAGGTATTTAATTATGCAAAATAGTTTTTTTTCAGACTTATCCTTTAATATGTATTCTGCACTGGCATAACATCCCATTGGAATTTTGCAGCTATTTGGAATATCTGACACAAAATGAAAAACTGGGTCAGGCATCATAGCTGAGCTGAAAACACACTTTTCTGCAACAATATTATTCCTGTGTGAATCACCTTGAGGCCCAAAAGCTTTAGTGGTAAATTGGAAAATGTCCCTGTCAAAGAAAACAAACCAGTGAAAACAGCTCAAACAACGTCCAGCTTTTTGCAAAGGAAATTCCGAAAAATTTGTGAAGTCAAGCATGACTGAGCAAAACTGTTTACAGAGGGCACAGAGCAAGGCTAATGACAGGAAGTTACAGGGATGATGCATCCTAGGTTTCCCGGTCATGTGTCATAAAGTAAGTAAACTGTCAGTTGGGGAGGGGTCTGGGGGGCTCCAACACTTGCTGATCGGGGAATGATTCAGTGTACATCCACATTTTTCAGTGTCCCTCCTGCACTGATGAACAGAGCTGTAGGCAGGCAGCTGTGAGTTTAATGTTGGCCCGCGGCCAGCGAAGCATGATGTCATGTTGGAGCCGCCAAGCCCTGGGAGTTGTGGGTATGATTTCTGTTCCAGGCTGGGAGCAAAAACACAACAAAGAACTCTGTGTGGAAGAACGTTAATATACTTTCATGAAACAAGATTTTGTCCAAAGCAACTTCGGGCAATAATTGGTCCATTGGTCATAAAAGTCCAACCCAATATCAAGGGAATTTGACATATTCAGTAAGACAGAGTTACACAGTTTTGATATGACAGGGTGACATCATAATTCTGCCTTCATCTGTAAGTAAAGATGATTTAATGCTGATTTGTGGAGAATCAACATTTGTACGGTCTAAAGGGAAACCTTGTGGTTTTTTGCTCTGCCTTTATGGGACTGTTGTGACCATTTTTAATGGCTTGCAAACCTCTGGCAAGGTCCCACATATCAAGTGATTCACACTTCCTCCAAATGAGTTTCGAGAGAAACAGATCTAAGAGACAAGCCACAAAGGAAAACAACGGAAGATACAATCAGGACCTACCATGAGCAGAAAAATCACACACAAAGCAAATCAGGTACAAAAAAACAACAAGGAGGTTTTCATTTCACCACTCTGAAAAACAGCTGCAGAAAAGTGGGTGGGTGTCGATTATTTGGCTTCCTTTTGGATGAGTAACATTCCTCATGAGAAAAGATGCTTATTTAGGTTTAGATATGGGAATAAGGGTATTGCGCACACACACCCGTCATAGAGCACTGTCATAGAAGAGCCACTTGAGGCGAAGGGGTATAAAGTGCAGATGCATTCTCTGGAGTGACTGAGCTCCACACAGTAACTTTGGGATGAGCTGGCGTGGTGTTTGTAATCCAGAGCTAATCTTCCAACTTATCAGTTCCTGACCACACTAATGCCCTTGTGGCTGAATGCAATCAAATTCTCAAGGTCCTAACATATAGTGTAAAGCCTTTTCAGAAGAGTAAAGGGGAGGGGGGCTCCCTATGAACACCCTACAGAAGAAGAGCAGGGGTCTGAAAATGTGTGTGTGTGTGTGTGTGTGACAGAGAGAGAAAGAAGGTTGGGGGTGTTTTGTTGCGCATGCCCCCATTACAGAGCAGAGACAAATCCATTGCTCTTTTTAAACCAAGGCTGCTTCAAGTTCAGTTCCCATGAAATTGGCACTGTTGATAGGGAAGGGGCTCTCCAGAGATCAGCTCCACTGTAAAAGGCTTCACTGCTGGCTGCCAAGTGCTCCTAAAGACTGGATGCCTGCACGGAGTGAGTGGCAGCTCAATGGCTGGTCAGTGGACAACCTGCTGCCTTTAAGTGCCTTGAAAGTACCACAGTCAGCCATTTTGTTTGCATCAAAATCTTAAAGCCGATTCCTTCAAGATGCCTCGCTGCAGTTTTCTTCATTTTCTAAGTGGTTTTGATTCTGTTGTTTACATTGTGTCAAGTCTGATCTAGGTTTAACACAGATCGGTGTGATCTAGAGGGCAAATAATACAGAGGACTCTGCATATGTAAATCTGGCCATACAGATAAGTCCACTCCTCTAATTTAAAGTCCATTTTAAAAAGTTCATAAAATTAAGACAAAGAAAAAATTAAACATCATCAGGCAAAGAGCTGCATTGTTTGAATACAAATGGTCACGTACAGTTAAAAAGTAATGAAAAATTAAATACAAATTCATTTTTAGGTGTTGGAAAAAAGGAAGCATATATCTAATGCAAAATCTCAAACTAAATATTATGTCATTTTTTCAGCATTTAGAGTCCACCGTTTACCTTTATCAAGATTCTTTTTGGAAGACTTGCTTTCAGTTTTAAACATCCTTTTTTCATATGCAAGAGTGAATCTTAAAGTTTTCGTCTCTCAGAAATAAATGCTTTAAATGCTTATTATCTGATGGTGACAGTAATGACACCTTATTACCGTCTTTTATCTAATCCTCAGAAATCTCTCCTTTGATCACCTTAGATGCTCAAGAGAGAGAAATGTGTATGGCAGCTGAGGTGTGTGTGGGTAGCTGTTTTTGTGAATGTTTACGACTCTTATAAGAGGAACATATAGTCAGTGAGAGTATTGGGAGCAATGTTTTTTGGAGGACACAGCTGTAACTGGTTGGGTTCAAGGTTGGAATGATGGAAAAGTTAAAATGGGAAAAAAAAGAGATTGGACTAATTAAATACTAATAGATAGGTTATTTTATTTAGTTTTTGATGCTATTGTGATTTTTTTCTGACACAGAAAATAAATCATTAAATAACTTAATGGCTGTTTTAATGATAAGTAAACTAAATGTAATGGCACAGTCCAGTATAATATGTTTTGTGCTACAATCTATAATGTATTGTTCCCATGTAATATTCCTATATGGTAAAGTCTACTAGTAATTTTAAAGATAAATACAGTAACATTTAGTTACTGAGGCTTTTAAAACTGCCATTCAAAACAGTATTATGAATGGAAATATTAAATTATATCATGTTGTTCTGTATAATAATGGTTAATTTAACACTGGCTTTGGGTATTTTAATGAAATATTTATAGTCTTATTCTGTTCTGTTTTTTTTTTTTTTTTGTTATGCCATGCAAGTTATTTTTGTATCATTGTATACTTTGAACCACATTAATGGAAAAAAAAACAAACAACAAAAAGCCTTTTTAAAAAAAGCATTTTAAAAAAAGCATTTTAAAGCCTTGAGTTTTTTAATCTTTTGAGTTTGAGTCTCCATCAAAACTCTTCATGTGTTTTGAGAAGATCCCCTCACTCCACTGTGTCTGAACTTAACCTTTACCTCTGACACTCTCCTGCATATACTCATCTGTCCAGTAGTCTCAGTGTAGTCTGACCGTGCAAACGACAAAACCCACCCAGCCATAGTCCGTCCTCCCAAAACACTCCTGCAGCTCCTTTTTTCCTGCTCTGACGGGAGGTGGGGCTTTTGCCTTTCAGAAAACTTCTCCTCCTCCGTGGCGCTGCAGAGTGGAGCTGATGAGGCGCGAGAAGGCGAGCTCTGTCCGCGCGCCTCTTGTTTACACCCGTTTAAACGCAAATTATCGCCCGCGTGCGTGAATGCGCGTGGACACAAATTAACGCGGATACTCAGCCGGACTGCACGCGCAAAAAGGGAAGCCCACCAGAGCATCACGATGCGAGCGATCAACCTGGACACCTACAGCCTGTCCCTCCTCACGGCCAAAGAGGACATCCTGAACCCCAAGGCTTCGACTGACTGGTACACTTCACCCTCACTGTATCCCTGCCGCCAGGTTTTAGTCTAACTCTAACGCAACCAGCTTTCTCCTGCAGGAGCTAACTAACCTGCAAGTTCTTCTGCAACTAATGTCCTCAGAAACGCGTCAGTACTTCGATCATCTGGGCATATCTGGGGTGGAACTGGGACTAAATTCAGTACTTACAATAACATGGCAGAATTACTACTGAGTATCAAAATATTTAGTATCAGATTTACATAACAGTTAAGTAGTCAGTCCAATGGGCATGCATCTTCCAAATTTCAGACTAGGTGCCTGCATGATACGACTTGAGAATGAAACAACAAAAAAGGATGAAGCCATGTAACCACATTTTTGTCATTTTGTAACTAGAATTTTGGAATAGCGGTAGGGTTGTGATACTGTGCGTACTAGCATTGTTGCGTGGTTATTCTTTCTATTTCTTCATATCCACTGCGGTGTGTAAGACAACTGTTCAAAATACTCATATTATTTCAGTAGAGTGGCCTTAGTGACAACAAAAAGCACAAAGAAGGCAAGCGCTCCTTCCCAACAGAGTGGGAAAGACTTCTTTCTATGATATTCAGTAGTGAAGTTACAGCAGCTCCTAGACAGCTGATTTTATACTGAAGTGAAGGTGCTTCAGATTCTTACAGAGGTTTTATACAACGCTACAGTTTCTCTCTGTATTAAGACGGGTTGTTTTCATGCTGCTTGTGCAACTGTTCAGTCCAGCAACTGTTTTATAACTACATGCTTTAACTGTGGTTTCGCAATGCGCGCTAGTTTGTCAGTGAGCATGTGGATGCTGTGTGGCTGCTGAGGCAGTTAGGAGGACATTTACTGGAACAGTATATGTGCGGCTGTTGGCTGGGCTCTTTTCTTTTTGATGGGATGGGTTAGTGTTCTAGTCAGAGATGGGATCCAGCATGGGGAACTATTTCAAGGCATTTCAAAGGGATTCTCCGGGTGGTATGATGGAGAGAGCATATGTGGTTTTCTGTTTAAATTTGTCTACATAATGTTGGACAAAATATCATACGAAGTTTACATCAAGTTCTCAAGAGTTCTTTCAATGCATTGGTGTACCCTTATATCCTTTCATTGTATTGCTCTGTGAATGTGTTTGACTGAATTAGAATGATGAACCATGTGAATGCTGTGGTCAGAACAACATCCATGATTGGGCAGTTGCTAACATGCCAGTAAATGTGACTGGTTAGAGGGTGTTCTCTGTATTAGCATTTCATTCATATCAGCATTGCAGCAAGCCCAAATAACATTATTATGGTTACCGGACGGTATATTGCTGTGTCACTATAGTCTCTACGGTCCACTACAGTTTCTATACAGCTATAGTCTCCCTGTTGGTTTATCTGTTCACTTTTTCAGAGCTACAGTTGTTTCATCAAACTTTTTGGTCAAACTACATTTTGTTAAAGTGAAAATACGTACACGTCCTTTACAGAGAAATGATAATGTACAGTTACTATTTATTGGATTAATTTTGCTTATTGGCCACAAACTTAAAACACACAATGTGGCCTGTGCAAAAGTTATGGCACATATCATGTTTCATGTTTTTATTTTTTTGTACTAGACTATAGAAATTGTGCATGAAAAATTTGCTTATGTAAGTTTGCTCCCTGTAGAAAATGGCAACTTTCTTTCTTTTGCAAACAACTGCGTGCATGATGACCATACAGCAGTGACATCATTGTATGTGGTTTGCCTATCTGACTGCTTTTTATAGGCTGCGTGGATGTGCCGGCTTAGGTTTGTGCACATTAGCTCAGATCTTGCATATCACCCAGCTCTTTCATGTCCCAGTGCTGTTGTCTGACCTACTATTAACTTATGTAGGTTGTCATCAAAGATCATTATGTCTAAGCCTGCAGCGGCTCACCGATTTGAATCAAAAACTGAGACTACATGCCGCAGGCCAGATTTAATGCAAACTGTGCTGAATAAATCAATGTCAAAATGAACAGGTTTATGGTGCGATGTTTTCCCTACTCCAAGTCTTCTGCAACAGATCCTTAAAAATGATATTCGAATATTCAACAACTCTTTTAAATCTGCAGCCATGTGCTTGTCCCTGTTGGCCATAGTACAATGTGTCAGAGTGTACAATGGGAGCTTTCTGTGGGCTTCTGTTTTCTATCACCGTATAAAAGAAACACAAGACTTTCCTTGTTGTTGGATGTGTTGGGAGTGCACCAGTCACAGTGACTAATGTGTATAAATACACCATGGAGAGGTAGGTTAAAAGACAGAAATAGCCTTTTAATAGTTTTTTTTTTACATCAATCATTATACAATCAGCCTACTATTAGAGTCTACAGGTTTTATTAAATACTAGATTGTGCAGAACGGGATTGCTCTCCCTTGTGGAGAGTTTTGAGACTGCAGATCTCGCCTTGCAAACATTAGCCATGATAATTCATGAAGCCGATGTATCGATATTGCACATCAGAATTCATTTTTTTATCAAGTAAGTGATTTTATTTCTGTAGACAGTGTGTGCTGGTGTAACAATGCAACTTGTGATACTTGTGAAACTGTAACCACTTAGTCCTTACTAGGGTACTTTTGGAACTTGTGATAGTTTAAAAAATGTGACAGTGTGCATCATGTGACGATGCATCATTGGGAATAAGCATCCTATTAATTATGGCATTTGTTACAACTCCATTGTTTCTAGTGATATCATGTCACCCCAGCTCTAGTTTCATGTGTGATTTGTTCCACAACTGAATACGGTCATCGTTTTTCTTTATTCAAATTTCATTTTAAATATTGTGAGAATATTGAGCCAAAACAAATCATGGACTGGGTGTATCATTTAGGCGACATCCATCGCTTAACAATCATAGCAGTGTTAGTGACAGAAATGCAATTTATAATGCAGGCCCACTCGATTACACAACCCTCATTATGGGCATATTATAAATGACTTACGAGACGTTGTTAATGATAAACTAAAAGGTTTATGTGTTTTTGGATCGTGTAAATGCATTGATTCATCGGGCAGCACCTGTGATTGGTCAGAATGCTTAAAACACACAACAACATTCAGTAATAGGTCAGAGACTCATTTGCATATCACAGTAGTGATTAACAAAGAATATATTGTAGAGCATGTCTTCTTCTTCTAAGGCTGTCACCACTAGTGCCAGCCTCACACACACACACACACACACACACACACACACACACAGCATGTCAGTACAGTTAAAGTGCAGAGTTAGTCCCAGTGTATATTGTTCAGTGTGTGCATGTCAAGGCCTGACAACACAAAATCAATAGTGTCATTATAGTATCCCAGCAGAGTCTTTTGCTCTCAGCGTTTTAGGCAGGGCTCCTATAGGCGTCCCAGCAGCTGAAGCCCAGGAAATCCAGGCCGCTCCCACTCTGTTTTTTCCACGCGCTTAATCTCTGTGGAAACGTGCAAGGAAACAGACGCTCAATGCTGCTCAAGTCTATCAAGCCCATTCATGCGCTGCTGCTGCTGCTGTCTGCTGGAAACTTCAACAGGCATGGACTGTTGTCTTTTGCAACGTAGTGCTTCTGACAGCCACCTTGAGCTGCAGCTCCACTGAAACATGAACACGTGCCCCATCGGTGGAATTTGAAATCGAGTTCTGATTTAAAAATTTTTTTATTCTCTTTGACCATTCAGTCATATGAAACCACTAAATGGGAGCATTCCCTTTGTGAGTATTGACTTGTCTCTGTTTTTTCCACCCATAAAAAGCTGCCAGAGAAGCCATGCCGCAAGAAATTTAACACATTCAGGGTCATATTTATCAGCCTGAGAACTGCTGATCAGTTTTTGGCTTTCAGATGACGCTAAGTTCTGATCTGCATGTCAGACTACAGGGTTATTATTCAGTTATTAACCTATAGATGGATTAATTAGTAACTATATATACTAATATCTGTATTCTATTGACTAATGTATATATATAAATATCTATATGCTATTCACAATTTACTAGATACTCAGGTCCATATACTATACACTAATATCTATATACTGTAGACTAATATCTATATACTATATACTAACATCTATACTATATGCTAATATCAAGTTCCTGGGTTAGATTCCCAGCCAAATGGCCAAGGGTCCTATCGGTGTGGAGTTCTCTGGTACTCCAGTTTCCTCCCATAGTCCAAAGACATGCATGTCATTAAAATTGGAGATGCTTAATTTTCCCCCGATAGGTGTGTGTGTGTGTGTGTGTGTGTGTGTATGTGTCGGCGACCTGCCCAGGATGTTTCTCTGGTTTCACCCTATGATTAATATCCACATATTATAATCTAATATGAAGTATTTAACACCCCTCTGTGACTCTGGTTAAGGATAAGTGGTCCAAATAATATCATATGAATGTGTGTAGTTATGAGAGAGAGGAACTGAAGTGTGCACCCACATTTAGGGTCTTGAGGGGTTGATATGACCCTTGGCTAATGCAGGCATTGTCCATTATCGCAGGATTTAGAGTATTACTCATGAAGTGTAGCAAACTATTAAACACCAGCACAGAAAGCATAGTTCCTGTATCACGAGGACTTTTGCAGATCAATTTGATTATGAAAATGTGAGCAAAGTAAGTTATTCTGAGTGAATGTGAAACTCTCCCTTGTCGTTCTCAGGGGTAGGATGTTGAAACGTTGGTGGACTTTCCCTTTAAAATGTCGCCCTTTTTCTCTTGTGTCCTCCATGTGAAGCCTCTGAATGCAAACTGACCTTCCTTTTTGCTAATTTTCTGCTTTTTCCCCATCTTAAAATGCTGCCAGGGCCGAAAGTTCACGTCTGATTATAGCGCTGCTCAGCAGAATTTGACGGATTGTTTTTCCTGCATCAGGATTACCTCTGAAGAAGCATATTTGTTCTTGTCTGGTTTCAAATGTTGAGAATTAGCTCTTACACTGTTCATCGCTGTCCAGCTGGACTGAAATGTGCACCGTAGGTGTTAATTCAAGATGGTGGATCTCGCCGGAGGCTCGTCTTCAGCTGTCATTGGTTTCAGAGGGATTTGCGGGCCGGAAAGTTTTTCAGCACAATGGCGAGGCCTGGCTACAGCGAGGGCCTCGCCGCATCTGGTGGAGAATGGATGTGTCCAATTATCAGATGTTTTCAACTGGGAACATTGGCAAGCATTCTGCTTTTTAGTTCAGAGCACATACTTGCAGCTGCACTGTTTTGCTGCGTGTAGGTGTTGGTTTCAAGGCCTTTCATCATGGCACGTTTTCAAAAGCTAATCAGTGCTGATATAATCAGTGTTAAAGCTTGAATGAAACAACAACATTCTTATTTGAGGCCATTGCCACAAACTGTGCCTGTAGCCTGAATAGGACGTAATTAGATAGAAGATCACAGCCTTATCAGTTTTTATACGAGCACAGTTGAAGCTCATATCTGTCTTTGGTTAAATTCCTGTTCTTCTCTGCACCTTGATCTGTTTCCTTTTGGAATCCTTTCCCTCAAAACTGTAGGAGGTCATGGTAGGTAGCCAAACTCATGACTAAGAGGTTGCACCCCCCCAGTATCACAACACCAACTGACAAACAAGGTAACATGTTGTTTCTCTGTTGATATTGTGATACTGAACTTCAAAGTACTAATTTCACAGAAAGCTGTAATATGCAAGTTAGCTTCTGACCAACTGATGACCAACACGGGTGTTCTTTGGGGTACTATGGTGAAGCAGGGCATTCACATGATCCAACAAACTAGATCCAAATAACTGTAGTCGAAAATAATTCAGAGCCATCATCAACCACATTATATCAATGGTCCACTGATGCATTTTCAGTGACGATCAGTTTGAGAATAATTTATCTATGTATTTTCTCAAGTACTTGTTCACATTTCTTACAACAACAAAAAACATTTTGCAACATGACTTATTACCAGCATTTTGCTGCCCTGCGTCTACTACAGAGCAGTAACATTTATTGTTGTAACATTAAGCTCTTCCTTGGCATCTTGTGTGACGACTCATTTGAACCCTTGAAGATAGCAGGGTTTAGTTTCAGTTGGGCTCAGGTGTTTTGGTCTCTACCTGCCTGTTCAGCTGTTTGAGCACAGGCTAATGCATGATTAAGGAGCCTTCTTGAGTCTTCTTGCATTACCTCCAATTAAAACACACACTGGTGATCCTAAGGGATTGCCTTTATTTCAAGGAAACACCCTTTGCCTGATGATAATGACTGATCAGTGCTGGTCATGAAAAATACAGGCCTGCATATTAAGCTTTGGTGATGCCTTTTTATTCACTGTTTGCCTACAGTTTGGTAAATAGAGATTAACACAATTAAATGAAAAGGCGTGGGTTGTCGACTTAAGTAGATTTAACGAATCATCATGGAGAATGTTTGCAAATGTTTGGTAAGTTTCCTTATCAAAGCAAAGCCTGGTAGAGGTGATTCATTAATCAACGAAGTCAGTAAAACAAGGAGAACTTGGTTATATTTGAACATCATCAAATACAGAGATATGAATACTGTAGCATTAGGAGACAAACTGCTCTGTATTTGTGGTTTTGTTGATTTCTGTTAGTTAACCTTATTTTTTATTTCACCAAGTGTTGTATAAGAATGTGAGACCATTAATGTCAGAAATCTGGAAACTATTAGTTCATCACATAATTAGACATTTTCAAGCAATGTCCAAAGGAACTGGAACGAATGAGATTTAAAAAATTTAATCAGGCAATCAATCTATCGGTTCAGCCCGACTAGAAACATTTCTAATGCTACTGTAAATGTAAGAGGCCAAACACTGATGAAAGACAACTAAATTGAAGCCTCATTCAGTTTGTCAGCTCTGCTGGTGATCCTCCACCTGTGTGGTAAAGTGGAGGTGTGGATGCTGGCACACACTTAATTACACACTTGCCACACTTGTGAGGTCTCTTGTTCTCAGACAGCCACATTGAAGTATTCCAGATGGCTTTGCAAAATTATTGGGAGGGACAGATTAACATGTGGTGGTCTATATTCTTGCTCCCCAGTGCCATGACATCACGGGGCAGGCAGGGTGTGTCGGCCAGTTGGGCCTGGCAGTTGGATGTGTCACCAGCTTTGCCATGCCAGTGCGAACAAAGGAGCTGAACTGGGGCCAACTTGCAGAATGACTCAGGACACTGCGGCTCATTCTAGGTGTGAGTTTCCACTCAGTTGTCCATCTTCCCATGGAACAAGAATGGTGCAACGTCGATTATGAAAAAGTGTGGATGGATTGCATTGCACTACTTGAAGCGTTGAAGTGATACAGCTTATTTGTTATTTCATTGCGCCACGAAGCATGAAATCTCTTCTGGTGTCACACTGCAATGACTTGAATAGAACAGAGAGAATGCATTTTAGTTTATTTGTTAAATATCTATTGATTTCTTTTAAATGTTGATTGTGTCTGGAACAGGGCAGACAAATTAAACGAGGGTTTTTTGTGCTTTTATTTGAATGCATTCTGCGCTGAAACAGTAAGTTAACAATTGAAAAATGGAGTCAAATCACAGAAATAATAGTTGCAGCCCTAACAGCTGTACAAAGTCTATACACTATTGCATTAAGTGTCAAGAGCATGAGTAGGTGCTATTCCAGTCTTGTCAAATGGTTGTGGTTGTACAGTTCCCCTCACTCTTCATGTACATGATCTCAGCTCAACAAGTTCCTCTGGTGGTTCTTGGGAATTGGCTTTCCTCGTTGTGGGTGGAAAAAAACTCCTTTAAGGCTCCTACACTCTGCTCTCTGGAGTTGGAAACGCTGTACAACTCAATGGGAAAATATTTATGCAGTTCCGCTAGGCTGCATGAACAGAGGCGTAAGCCTCGGACAATGCAGTGTGTTGTATGCTGGGCCTCAGTGTCCCCCACAGATGGCCTATGCTTGTCTGGCCTATCACTAAGGTCGTGCCTCTGTCCAGTCATTGTGACGTGTTTAGCCAATGTGGTGGACTTAATAATCTTTTAAATTCTTCCGGATGAATGTTACAAGGTTGTGAAAACTGTTTTCTGATAATGTTCTTCAGGGGTTCTTCCCCTGATAACTGACCTTTTTGTCTTTGACATTTGTCCTCCATGAACTGAACAATGACTCAGTACTGAGGCAGTACTGATTCATTTAGATGACACATCATAATCAATTCTTTTTTTTTTCAAAGAAAGGTTTGGCAAAAATAAAAATAAAAATCAAATGTTCCATGGACCTCAAATATGGTCAATTAGCGAAAACATGTTTAGAGTCCGAATGTTGCTTCTTTGGTTCAGAACTGGAGCTACAAAAACTTGCCGTTAACACTAATAATCAATTTCCACCTCAGTTGTTTTCATAAATCCCTGAAATTTACCCCAGATCACATCCAACTCTTCACTGAGTCTTGCTGATGTGATGTAAGACACAGTACGACGTACTGTGAGCGAAAAAATTCAGAAAACTCGCTGAACACATAGTTGAATGCTCCAGGCAGCAGGTTTAAACTACAGGATGTTTCTTCACAAACAGCTTTAGGAGTGGGAGTACTGATCTAGAATCATTTTTGTGACAACGATCATCGTGAATGCCATTTTTGTGGGCAAAAATAATGTGTCAGATTAGTAGCTTTGTACGTTTTCATTGCATTTGACATTGCATGTTCATATGCTGCCAAGGAATACCCACGCACTTTCAGGACTGGTCTCACATGCTTAAAGACGAGATGACTAGTTGACTTGAAAACACCTCCCTAATGACGTACCTTTAGAAGTTGTGTCGTTTGTTTCCCACAAACAAATCCAGCCCACTCACTCCAAACAGAGCAATATGTGTTTGTGATCCTGTTAACGGTCATGCTAGTGATGTCCGCCTCTTAGCCCATTGTGAGGGGGCACCATGCTGTTTGCAGACTTCCTCTCCACTCCTTTGAACTGGCCTCTCTGAGTGGCTGCAGTGGTCAGTGTTCCGTTTCTTGTGGAGACACAGGACTGCCTGGAAATTAGAAGCAGCTTCATTTAATTAGTTTATACCAATTTGCTTCTTCTGCTTTCATCTGGATAACAGTACTGTGTCAATCCCTCTTTCTACATTGTCTTGCAAAAGTGTGGGGAGACCTGGTCTTATTTTGAAAGTATTTACGTGTTACTTTTTCGGGATGAAGACTAGATTTTTCTTAAACATTGATCTGACATCTGATGATATGTTCATGTTTATTTATGTATTTATTGAGATTAAGCAACACCATTAACATCAGGGTGATTTTAATGCATGACAGTTGCAGTCTCATGACCCCTCATTGTCTCGAGAGTATGAGTGTGCCAGGCCTCATCATAAAATGGAAACATCTGGCAATAATAGACCATTTAATGCTATTGGATAACATCGTCCCATGCGGAAGACTGGGGTTCAGTTCCCTGTCTGAGTAGGAACACCTTTGCAATAGGCAGCTCCGAGTGTTGCATTTTTCCACCACTGCAGTCCAAATGTACCTCAGCAGAGATGAGAAGGACAACCTATGACAGATTTGTGAAACTGGTACCAAAGAAATGAGATTGGATTTCATATTTAATTTGGTGGAAACAGATTTTTTGTTGGAAACAGATTATTTGTTAATTGTTACTTCATTTCAGCTTTTATTACAGTTAACTTGAGGACCACAACTGATATTTGCGTGATTTAAATAAGGGCTGATGTCATGCCAGTTATTGTTTGTCTGTTCTATTGATCACGTCACATGTTTTGTTATAGTGTTGTCTTTGTTGAACCTTTCACTTTGTACAATCCGTCTGATCAATTCAAACATTTGAAATTCTAAAATCTACACAGGAGAAAAGATTGCATTTCCTGATAGACTTTACAGCCAACTACTACCTAAGCTAAGCTATACACATATTTCTTTTAAGCAATACTTGGAAAAAAATAATTTTTTAATATCATTGCAAAGAATGCTGCCAAAGAATGAAGCGCTGGTAAATGATGTCTACTCTAAAATAGAGAAGCTTGGTAGAGGAAGGTTGTCACCACACCAGTTTGGCAATATCTTGGTTTCCAACCACTGGATGTTCACAGTGTTACGTCCTGTCTGTGCAGAATATAGTTATGATTATAACATTACAAAAACAAAGCAAAATCATCATTTTATTCTTTAAACACCACATGCCGTTAGTATAAAACAAGTTTTATTACATTTTAAGACAAAATTTAGCATGAATCCAGCTATGAGCAATATAGTAGTAAATTCTTCTGTACAATCCTTCAGAATATGCTGCAGAATAAACATGAATGCAGGTGATCTAAAGGATCTAGTGCTCTAAAGTTGTCAAAAAACTTTTTAAGATACATTTAAAAAATGGGCCTCAGCTACATCACCCAGTGAGAGTTCCAAGAACAAACACCATATGTGTAATTATCATTAGTGCAAAGCAAATAGACATAGTTGGATATTCTATAAAGATTTTTTATGTTGCTTGTTTTTGGAAAATACTGGTAGACGTGAGTGGATGTACGCTAAAAACATGTTTGTGATATAATGTAGCAGGGTGTCCTGTGTGGCTAAAAATATCAGGATGGATTTTTTTTTTCACATTGTCAATCCCTAATGGAAAATCTTTTGGTCCAAAGGTGGTTTAAGCATCTGAAAGGTTTGAATGCTGATGAGTGCTGACATCTCGACAGTAGATTAAAAATTAGCCAGCTTTGGCATTATTCCCAAAGTAGTGGGAGGCTCCCTTCAGTTTTGCCTGTTTTCATTTTTTGCAAAGAAAATGGCAAGACAGGGCCACATCGTTTTGAAAAACTTTGTGTCCCCTAGACTTTTGGTGGGCAGTGTTTCTACCTCAGCCTTCTTGGAGGATCAACACGGTTTGCCCGTTGTGGCCTAGGGGCACCTGAGGTCACGCTGGTAAAAGTCTGTTGTGTTGTGTGTTTAGCAAACACAGATCTGGCTCTGCTGAGACCTAAAGTCTTTAATCATCACAGACTGGAGACAAGCTGGATGAAGATTACAACAACAAACAGCCTGCGTTCTTGTGCACACATGAGGAATCAGCGTGGGTCACCAAACACCCACTGACCTTGTGCAACCTCCATCAGTACCTCAACTCAACTCAAGACGCCTAAGAATCATTTGGCACAGAGCCTCTGGTGTTTCAGGCCAAAACTCAGACCCTTCAGTAGCATGACCATCTCGAGGGTTATTGCTTTCCTAAATGGAACCAAACAGGCAAGACATTTATCTCAGTTGTTTGGTTCTTTTGTTTTGCAAGTAAAGGAAGCCAGCATACATCAGATAACATCACGTAAACTGCATGGCTAAATCACTGTGTCAGAGCTTGCCTTGTAGATTTCAGACTCTCTGTACAAAATGCAGTACAGACCAAATTCTGGCTTATACTGTTTTTAGCTAGCTATTGTCTTTTTAACATTTTTTTTTTAAAGACAACAGTATGTCAAACGGTTTGAGAAAGAAAGTCTGTTAGAGATTACTTCACAAACTGATATGGTTTGAGGAGGGTATGCACAGGCTAATTGGTGCAGGTAAGCATTCATTACTTGTTGTTATCCTAAAGAAACCAACTGCAGACACTAAACGTACGTCGTATTTAACTGAAATGAGAGAGAAAATGTAGCAAATTTAGATTTTAGTAGCAAAAACATCACTGTCACCACTGAGTTACGGCCAAGAGGTCCAGTTTCCTTTCACAGTCCAACAGCTTGTACGTCCGGTGATTTGGAAATGCTTAATTGCTGCTAGGTGTGAGTGTGTGCGTACATGTGTCTTCCTGTGTGTCTGTATACCAAAAAAATAAACCTCCGAAAAATAACAACTATTCCAAAAAAAATTTCCAGTTGTTGATTTTCAATTACGTCTCTGAGTCTTCATCCAACCTAGAGGTCAGCAGCTCATAAGGTTGTACCTATGTGAGCACATCGTGAAAGAAAAAGAACTCCTATAACTTCAGAAGTTCAAACAGAAGGACAGTCAGGAAGGATACAGTAGTTGTTTATAATATATGAAAGTCTGACTTAGCTTTCCACTGAAGCAGGACGTAACCTTCAGCCAGCTGAAGAACATCCAAGTGTCCATTCTGTAGCAGCAGAACAGTCAGGAAGTGGTATCTTTCCCCTTCATGCTGGCGTTCTGACCAGCCAGACTCCAACTATACCCAAAGACACTCAGATCACACTGTAAGTGATTTGTCAGAATGAGCTAACGTTATCATTAGGAGCAGCACTAAAGCTCACTTTGTTACAGAACTAACAGCAGGCATGGGGACATTTTGAACTTCTATCACTGTGTGAAATGCAGTTTTCCGTGAAAAGCTGGTTGATTAGCTTAAAGACATTCTGTAACTACTTACATGAAATACCATCAGCTCAGGTTAAATACATGTTCACACAGAGCTTGTCTAGGGGAGTAAAAGTACCACTAGACCGGCTTCTTAAAATGTTAAACCACCACATGATGCTGCGGCCTAAAGAGTTGTACCTTTTAACCACATACTTTTATTATAGCCCTTATTTTCACCTTTGTTCATCTCTTACAGAAGCTCAGAATTATTGGCAGGCTTCATATAGAAGCATAGATACATCTAGTGTTTGTCAATTAATTCACCTTAAATCACCTATTTTCATCCCTATTGGTGATATACATTGCGTAGAACCTTCAAATATCGTTACGTCATATTTATTGCCACACTGCTGTTGTGTTGTTTGAGGAAATCTGGCTCTAGGCTTAGATTGTGACATAATGTTTGAAGTAGACTATTGTTTGTTAGTGAAAGGGAGGGCTGCTCATTTGAGCAAACCTTCTGAAAGGGACTCGACTCATCTATCAGCAGAATAGAGTTTAATGTCCAGCATGATGAAGTGTAGTCTCAGAGTCTTGAGTATAAGCTGCCCAAACTTGCAAGTGTCTCTGGAAACCCTTTGTTTAACTGAGCACAAGTGGATGTCCCTAAACACCGAAGTGGTTGCTGTCAGACCGCAGAGGTGATGAGATGATGGATGGGGGAACATCTCAGGCCTGCTGAAACTTGGAAGCACTTGTCTTGTTTTGCATTGTTAGAGCTCTGCTGGAGAGGTTCTTGTCCGTGTGCCAGTAGAGCTGTAAACTGCCTGCAATTTATTGTTCCCCATTTCCAGAGAGATAATAATTACTGATGTCTTAATTACATGTCTTTATGAGATCATCACAAACTCGTAGCCGTCTTGGCACGAGTATTTCTTGGGAAATGTGTGGTATTGTAACATGATGTTCAGGCCTTCATGACAACTGATTTGAGTTGTTTTGTTTCATAATGCTCATATGGGTCTGTCCCGTTGGAACCCTCGGACCCTCGGTTGCGGCTTTGGTCTTAAACTGCATAACCCACAAAATTCTTGTGCAACGATAATTCGGAGGAAAGTGGAAAGTGGGAAAACAAGTGAGTGCTTGTTGAGTTAAGAAAAGGAAGTGCTGTAAAAACAGCAATCCAGAAATGATGATTTGGACAGGATATTGGAACTACCATGGTGCTCCTGACAAAGAGGAAGAAAGAGTCAGAGGTCGTGTAAATGTGCTGGTTTGCGACAAGAAGAAACACATGCTCACAGCGCTGTGGGTTTTAGTATCTCTGCATAACCTGATGTCCCAGCAATACAGGAAATAACGCTGCACTAGAGAGTTATTTCTAAGGAAAAGTTTGTCAATTTTCACGATGCTTCTCCTTCCCCAGATTTAGTCAGTCAGCCGAGGCGTGTCTGGTGTCTAAAATTTCTTTAGTTTTGCACTAGTTTTGCCAAAGTAGCTTGGAGACTAATGACGAACGATGATGTAATCTGCATGTCATTTCGGTGTAATAACCTGGCCTAGCGTCTAATATGATCTAATGTATTCTTAATTTATAAGATTTTCCATGTTTCTCCCACAGTCCAACGACATGTATTTTTGAAGATGCTAAATTGCCCCTAAGCATAAGTGTGTTTGTAATATATTAACTTAAATATTTATATTTATATAATAGTTGTATAGTGCTGTATAACTTTTATTCTATTGCTTATGTTGCTTCTACTTCCGTGTTTTGTTCTGTCCGCTGCTGGAACAATGCATGTTTTCCACCTGTGGGACTAATAAAGGGTTATCTTATCTTATCTTATCCTTATCTTGTCTTATCTTTTCTCATCTGTGTGTCTGCCCCAGGTTTTTTTTTTCCATATTTCTTCATATAAATACTGGGATAGGTATCAAGGATAGGTTTGGAGAATAAATGAATGAATGAATGAACAAAGGAATTTATATTGATAGCAATATTATGTGGCATCTAACACTGTTAACATTCAGTGATTCTCAACTTTTATTTGGTTGTGAACCAAAATACTGCCTATCTGGCACCATTGCACCTTTCCTGTGGAATAGCTCATCATTTTGCTCTCTACCGGTGTCTCAGTATTCAGGATTCAAATACCAAATGGTCATCGTTCATTTTTACATAGTTTTCTAGCCTCTCTTTCTCCCCTAGAATTAAACAGGCTGTTTTTGTGCTTTTGTCACTGTGACTTTAAAACTGGTGCATATAAATGAGCACTGTTCTTCTTGGCTGCCCTATAAAAGCAATCCTGGCTGAAACACTACTTTAGCATAAGTGGGTTGGCCTAAACTGCTGTAGACATAAATGTAAGGGGCTGGTTCTTGTGACCTCACAAAAGGGGTGTATACAGAACTGTGTGTTTTTTGTGGGCTTAGTGTCCGGTGGATATGTACTGTATTACTTAAGGAGTGAAAGTCACATTTTAAAACTTTAACAATGGCACTTCCTCCGAGTGTGTTGAGTTGCTAATAGTAATAATAATATTATTAAATAATTGCTAATAGACTTGCGTATGTGGTATCTGGCACTGCATAATCTATTTAATAGACGTGTTGCAAAACTAAATGTACCAGGGATCTTATCACTATAAGCTTTATAAACAGGAATAATTATGAATGGTTATGAGGTATCAGAGTGTGTGTAGAAGAGTGTGTTCCAGTAGTTGTGTGGGACATTTTGTACAGGAAATGCCAGAACGGTCCCGGAGGAGTCTTCCCTTGGAGAGGCCCAGGAGCCACCCAGTCCAAGTTAATCCTGAGAAGGAACCTGCTGTACAGTGTGTAATCCACTCAAGACCCCAAACTTCAGCAAACATTGTAGCAAGTTAGAGAAAGACATCCAAATCATTCTTTCTTTCAGGAAATGTGCTAAACTTCATAATCTTACACTGAAGGGGTGTAACGATACTTACAGTCCATGATTCACGATGCAGAAGATGGTGAAGAAATTACATTAACACCACTAGATTTGGAAGGTAGGAGATATATTGTGTATGGCATGAATATTCTGGACTATTTTGCTGGCTGTTTACAAAGTTTGATGTTCAGACAAAGAGTGGTCATTCTCCCCAATGCATGGTCACTTCCATTGCAGTACATTGTTCTACCTCTGTTGCAAAACAACACTTTTATACCTTTTTTTACCTTTGCATTGTTTTTTTAACCCATTTAGCATTCTCCTCAAAGCAGTCAAGATTTTGAATCCCTCAGAATGTGGGATTGCTCTGTTTACAAAGCATAATTGAGAATAGATAACAGACTGAAATCAATGGCTGCAGTGTCTGTTGCCGTAGTGGAGGCATCCAATCTTTCTGCGTAGTAATGAACAAAGTCTACAAAGTAAGAGAAAGGCTGATTGCCTGGGGGCTCAAACTCTCATCACCTTCTTTTAAGAGCGAGGTAGCTGGGGGAGGTCCTGAGCAAATGGTTCCTGTGTAATTGTTTGGCCTTGGCAAGGAGAAACCCACTTGAAAAGAATGGTAATTATAATAGTTCATTGTGGCCTTCTAATTGGGGGGAAATAAGCATCCCATTCTTTCAGCCATGAGCTGGGGATCGGAGTTGACAGGTTGGTAATAAAGTAGCTAATAAACATAGAACAGCAAACTTTTGGATAGGTGAGTAAAATTGGAACTATGCTCCTAACACATGTCGATTTTCCAAATTTACTATTTGCAAGGTTACAGTAGGTTCCATCAGCATCACTGGGTCATGACTGTAATATATAAGTTTACATATGAACGACAGGTTACACACTTCAGCATCAGGTTACGTGCCGTGCTGTGACTGCGTGCAGGCTTTAATCAATATGTGTAACTGTAGACGGCTTCCTCTTCTTTCAGTTCTTTTTCTCCTGGCTGTAACAGAACCTGTTGCAGTGTGGAGTTACAACCTTCTACCACACCTATGCCTTGTGCATACTGGCATTACAAAAGTGGTCAGTTTGTCACACTTGTTGCAGTTTCCTCAATCATGTTGCATAGTTGATGGGGTTGGAGTTGTTCGATTTATGCCTTTTCCCTTTGTTTAGTTGTTCGGTTACTGTATATAAGCATTCACTTTGAATGTTGTTGTAATGTACCATGTCTCCCTACATACTGTAGTCACTGTAGTTTACGTGTAAATTGGCTTGTTTCATGGATGTGCATAAACACCCAAGATAAATGCATACCACACTGAAGATACGAACTCGTAATGTAAACATCCCCAGTCTTCCCTCCCCCTCTCTACCCCTCCAGTCTTCTCTTTTCAGTCCTGCTTTGCCTATTTTTCGTATTTATTTGTTCGTCGTATATTAAGACTATTTGGCTTGGCTTACAATTTTCATCCCTTCATACCACATTCCAGCCCTGCTTCTCTCCACGTCCCTTGAACTTTGCTTCTGACCCTGCCTCTTTTTTTATTGTTGAGGGCTGGACCTCTGCACTGCTCCTAACGACACCCTCTTTTTCTGTTTCTCTTGACGTTTCTTGGCCCATTTCATTCTTTTCTCTCATTTTCCCTTCCTTTGCAATTGTAGCACTATTTGCATGTCAAACTCATCTTGCTGGTGCGTGTTCCACTCTCCCACACACGGCCTCTGTTCTTCATTGCATTTTCCCCATTCTCGCAGCTTGTGCCCATTACATCGCCTCTGTCAGCACACTCTTTGTCTTTTGTAATCCCATAGAACCCCCCCTCAGGAAGCCTTGGACCCCATTCTTTTCTTTCTCACTCTTCAAATAGCTGCTATTTTCAACACAATTGCCACCCAGGGGAGTCGTCTCCCGTACAAGGACAGCCAACGTTATTCCTGTTTGGCCACGCAGATATGCAGTAAAATGGACACAAGACCACCAAGTTTGCCTTGACCAGCAAGTTTTACTGTACAAGAAAGTTGCTAGGAACTACAAAGACAGATTCTACGCTGAGGTTTACGTCTTCATTAGATGCAGGTCACAGAGTTTGAGTGTTATATCGCTCTTCTTGGCTGTTGAAGTCATTTGGCGAATTTTAGTGGTTCACTTCTTTCTGCTCCAGGCCAGCATACACCCAAATGAATAGCACTTGGCACACTGCATTCGGCAGGACAGTGTTATTGTGCCAGATGGCAATGCATTCATAATTGTTTAGCAGCCTCTGCTAAGGTTGTTAGAAAGCCCTTTCTTTTCCGTGCATCTGAGCGCCAAGAACAAAGTGGAGAGCGAGGAAGGTCTTGTTAGTCTTTTTGGGGGGATGCAGCCAGAAGCAAAGACTCATTTTGAGGGATTCTACCCAACCCTGCAGAGGTTATTATGATCCCAAGACTTCAGGAGGTCCCGTTTCTCAGAAGAGAAGATGCTTGAGGGAAGCACTTCTTCTGTACTGTGTTTATTTGCTGGTTCAAGGATTGGCATGCTATACCATATTAGGCAAGAAGAATATCAGTCCCATCCACTCTGACATGATTGCGCCATAATCTTGGGTTCAGTGTGCAATGCCAAAGCATTAGCAGTTATTGGAATTACTAGAGAGATATGCCGTAGGCAGGGCTTGTAGCTTGTGAACATACTGTCGCAAGCTTTAGCAACGTCTTTCCTGCACTTCTGCCTCATCCTAACGTGCAGTATTGTGTACATCAGGACTTTCTAGCTTGTTCAGTGGCTTGTGCAAAGCTGGGTCTGGTTAAACCAAGATTAGGTCCCACACCCTGTCCTCTAGTCCCAACTAAGCTTATACATAGATCCATTTCCTTACAGAACAGGTAAAATAACTGGTAATATAAGTTATAACTGGTACATAAACGTTCCTTATAGAACCAGGAACAGTTTTCTTATGAGGACTACCAGTCATCTTCCCCCTTTCATCTCCTAATGTTCTCACCCCATTGACCCATTTGTGTTTCATACTTTTGTTTGGACAAGTTTGGTCAAGAAGAAAGGCAACAATGAGCCACAAAGCCATCTGCCAACAGTGGAGAATCTGAGCCACATATCCAAAGATAGAAGAGCGATGTCAAGACCGCGGGGTGTTAAAGAATTTGTTTTCTTGAGCTGTGAAATATCCCAGGTGCTTCTGTAAACCTGCCTCAAGAGTCTAGACTCATGCTTCACGCACGGACAGTTTTAAAAGCAACCTGGCGGATTACCCATGTTTCCTCCCTGCATGTTGGTCTCAGTGTGGGCAGATCTTTCCCTTCTCTCATCTAAGCCGTGTCAAATGAGCAGACTTTGATTCAGAATGTGCAGCTGTTTTCTAGCTTTATGCCACAATGAGGTTGACGTCCAGGTTGAGTGGGAACCTCGCAGAAATCTTGCCGACGTGCTTTTGTGCATAGAGCATTGAGTTAAAAGCAGTCGAATGGAGACACAAGGAGCTTGTGTAAAAACATGCATACAGATGGGGGTAGGTGGGTGTGGGGGTGGCCGCTTTGCCCATTTTCGGCATGATCGTCAGGAGAAGAGGAAATGAGTGGTGGTGAATGCTATGTCTCGGCGTTTTGCGCTGGGACAGACTTCTATAAATTGCAGCTGGGGCCCCAGGTCAGCACAAAGACAAGCAGACGCTAATTTACAACCACTGTGAGACAGGATCCAGAGGTCGCTGACGAAAGACGGAGACTGGAAGGGGGCACCAGGGGAGGAGGAATACATTATAAGCCCTTAGTCTCTCTTTATAGCTGACCTCATAAAAAATGGAATGGGCTGCCACAGGTCTTGAGCGATGTCTCGTCATAATCAGGGTTGAGGCACTGGAGGCTTTGGAAGGTGGTTACTCCATATCTCATGTGGAGTGATTTATCGAAGCAATATATTCTAGAAAGGGATGATTCCCATCTGCTGCCCGGCATTTTTTTATGTTTCAGATAGGTTCAGATTATGTCAGGCTGAAGTGAACCTAAGGAATTGTTTGTTTAGAAGATCTGGAAGATCTAATCCATGCTCATGATCAGAGGGGAGTGGGAAAGATTATCACTTATCATAAATCAAGGGACACTGGCATACTTAGTTTGCTGACCTGTTGTAATAGGGCCCTTTCAAAAGCATGCCTTTATGTTTTCCTTGAGGTCCTTAAAAGTGGATAAAAGCCTATAGCTCAACCCATTTAAAGAATCTTTATACAAAGGTGAAATGGGGACATCTGTACATTTTTGCTGAACTAGCTCTTTAAAGGCTAATGACTTTTTCAAAGTGAAATCACATTGCACAATAAAGATTTAATGCCACATAGCATCCAATCATGGAGCTCCCCATATTGTCCTCTTCACCTCATTACTTTTTGGGTCCTCCCACTCTCTCGTAATCCTTCTTCTAATCCGTTTGTTTGATTGTCGGCCGTATGCTTGCCTCTTTTCTCCATTGCTCTTTGCCTGAGCTCATAGTTGGATGGGGTAGGGGCGGTCCTGAGGAACAGGAGCGCCTGTGTTTTTCTCATCAGGCCCACCACACAGGAAAGCCGTATGTGTGAAGAGAGGAGGTGCGGGCCACTGTTTGGCCAGACGACATCCGTCTCCTGCCGTAGACCTCGCAGGGCCGTCGTCCTGTCTAGCAGGAGTTCCACCGCATTCGTCTGGATTAACTAATACACATATCAAGTCAGTTCAGAGTTCAGTGCAACCCAAAACCTACTTTTACATTCTGAGACATAACACACTTTTGTTGAGTGGCCTTGTACATCGACAATCGGAAAAAAAGAGATCGAAATGGAGTTTTTTTTCTTCCTTCCAGTAAAGTTTGTATAATATGGCACTGATATTTTACCCCAGCATGATACATTCCGAAAATGTGCAATTGTATTTATCATTGAAACATGTATACGATCGATCATAACATTAAAATCACCAGCCTAATATTGTGTAGGTCCCCTAGTACCAACCAAACAGCTCTGGATTCACGGACTCCAAAAGACCCCTGAAGGTGTGTTGAAGTATCTGGCACCAAGACATTAACAGGAGATCTTTCTGTAAGGTGGGGCCACGATTGATTGAATCAGTTTGTCCAGCACATCCTTGGTGCATGGGCGCCGGAACCATATCACTTTTGAAAATCGTTTGTTTTTCCCCACTTCTTATCCACCCAGTGATTTGTATGAGGGTAACACATGAGATGCTGTGTGCTTTGCACGCACTACCCCACCCAAAAACACTACACTACAGCTATAACCTGACCGCCTCCCCCTGGAAAATGCCACGCCTCATGGGTCCCCCACCCCCATATGTCCCATATCCCCCCACTTTAAAAAGGCTTCCAATACCCCTTCCTTGGTCAAATTGATATTTGAGGAAATGGGGGGCCAAGTCAATGCCTTAAACTCTTCGTCATGTTCTTCAAACCGTTAAGAATTTTAACGGTTGTTAATTTTTGCACATTACCAGAACACTGCCACACTGCCTCCACCACCTCGCCTTCTTCCCATAGTGCATCCTGTTGCCATCTCTTCTCCAAGTAAGAGATGTATATGCACCCAGTTGTCCACCACATGTTAAAGAAAACTTAATTCAACAGACCAGGCTGCCTTCTTCCAGTTCTGAAGCTCGCATGCCCAATGTAGTTGCTTGTATTCACTAGCTTCTGCTGGACAAACTAGTCCGATCCATGGAGGCCTCGTCTCGCAACTTACAGAACTTAAAGAATCTGTTGCTAATGTCTTGGGGCCAAATACCACAGCACACCTTCAGAGATCTTGTTGAATGCATGCTTTGATGGGGCAGAGTGGTTTTGGTGGCAGACTGGGGACCTACATAATATGACCTACATAATTTCATCTTCAGAGTTTGAGAGTATTCCAACTAGTGAACAGTAACTAAAGCCAGACTTTCAGTTCAGCAAAAGCCTGACAGACCTGAAGTGCAGTCCAGTCATTAAACCCCCCCACACTACCACAGCAGAAACCACAAACGCCCAAGCCACAGTGGAGTCAGCTGGCATTCAGTAATGACAAACGCAAGTCTTCATAATGCATAAATATCAACATATGCACACACAGACACATGCCATTCCTTTTAGATGATGCTTTCTCTTCCATTTCTGTCCTTTCTTTGGTCTCTCAATGTTCTTCATAACCTTACAGGGTCTCATACATAAACTCTAGAGAAACTCGATCCTAGCCCTGGAGCATCTGTCAGCCCTTTGCCGTATACGTATGTGTGTGCGCTCCATACTATGTGTTCCAGGCTCAACTGTGATGAGGTAATGACATCTTGTTGTGCTGTGAAACGCCCAGCCTCTGCAGGCCTTCACAGCTGTATCTGATCCTCAGCGTGCAGCTCGCTCCCCTGGTGAGGGTGGAGAAAAACTTCTCAGCACATTTCAGGGTCACTGCTGGGAATGTTTTGACCACGTCACCCAATTTTTATAAATCAAACTTTTTTTGCTCCGGTTCCACTGGTGCTGACCAATAAATCTCCTGTCTCAACATCATGAAAATAGTTGACACTATCAAAAGTTTACAGAGGACAAAACAGGACCACTCAACATCTTTAAGAACTGTTTACATTTTAAATGGCAAAGATAGTTTTAGTTTGAGAATTTCTGGAACATCATCTGTCCAAGAGGGATATAATTCAGCAGCACAGAGCACTGATAAGAGAAGGGAAGTCTATGGGTTCAAACAATAGGTGAGCTAATATTAAAGCAATGTTGTAATGTTCAAATCTAAATGCATATGTCTTCTACACAAAGTTAATTATTTTAGGCTTGGTGGATGATGCTGAAACATGTTGGCTTGACCGGGTAACACTGAGAACAGAAAAATAACTGTTGAAACTTCAGCTGTCATGTCAGCCTAGCTGTGTGAGCTCAGTCACATCTGTGGCGTCTTAATATACTTGTTTTGTGGTCAGTATCTCAGCTACAAATATCTTGTACCAGATAAGATCATTGCTGGTGCATCTGCTAATCACGTCTACTGCAGCTAAATGCTGAAGTGTAGCATGGTAATTACAGTTAAAATAGCAACATAGTCACAGTCACAGTTTTAGATGTGAGGAGTTGCAGGAATCTCAAATTAGCATTTGACAGCATCAGTGATTTTCGTAACACAGATATAGGTCACTTAACAACATTGCTGTTTT
>JBBPCX010000040.1:11154720-11185371 GCA_037974365.1 Hydrocynus forskahlii
TATATGTTTGTGTGTGTGTGTTTGTGTGTGTGTGTATCAAAAGCTTGAATTGTGCCATTATATTACTGTTTTTCTGAATGCACTAAAAAGTAAAATGAAAACTTATTACAAAGTATGTTTTCTTCCCAGTTCCTGTCCAGGTCATGTCGGGTTTGTGTAGAGTTTTGTTTGGTGTCATTTTAAGCCAAAAAAACAAGCGAAGTTAGGTTTGTAAAAATGTTTACTACCTTTATAATACACATTTAAATATTGGCTACTGTGCTATGTTTGGAAAATATGATATTTAATTATACCGACATCAGCCAGCACTGGGTAGAAGACCTGCATGTAAAGTGTGAAGTGACAAACCAGTTTCAAAGTATGGGCAGTTTCAAAGCCTTTTTTTGTGAAGTCCTTATAAGATTGCATAAGAGTAAACAAATGTACTTCTTCCTCATTCAAATCAGATACGCATTACCTTGGCAACGTCATGGACGAGATTGCCGAGACAATACTCCGGCCTTGAAAGCATCAGAGCTTAGAGTTGGCCCTTGAATGCATTTACAACATCACTGTTTGTGGACGTGTGTGGTCTGGGCACAAAAGGCGTTTAGTAACTTATTTTGATGCTGAGAACAATCATTGAAACCTTTACTGTAGCCTCAGTCAGTGAACATTAATCAGAGCATGATTCATGTTCAGCCTGACCCCTGCATGAACCACTGCAGCCCCCAAGGCTGTGCCTTAGTTAGAACAGCATGTTTTGAATGGGGTCCAGATTTACCAAGGGTTTAAGTGCAATTAGCTGGTGTTTGCAGGCCACGTGTTAAAGCCTAGTATGTCTTAGGATGTATGTATTGCACCTCGGCTGCATGTAATGCTTAGAGTGTGACATTCTCTCATAGTCAATTGCTTGCCAGTCATTTCGAGTTCTCCCCACTACATTATTGCCAAGATTAAGGTGGATACTCAGGGATTAAAACTAATGCATGCTTAGTAGTATAAAAGCTATTTATTGTTGAATTCCCAGTCCTTAACAACATGTTTTATGCTTGCTAAGTGCAGAAATAGCTGCATTAGAGGTCTGCTACCCAAACCAAGCCTGAGGGGGCAGAGAAAAAAACAGGTTTTGGGCCTTTTTTTATCAGGGGATTGGGGTGGAGTTTATTTTGTAGTGAGTGTTTTTTGTTGTAGATTTTGGACACTCAAGCATTCTCCCTCTCTCTCTCTCTCTCTCTCTCTCTCTCTCTCTCTCTCTCTCTCTCTCTCTCTCTCTCCCCCTTTCTCTCTCGCTTGCATTAGCTGTGTTTGCTTCGTAACTATGTAACGCTCCATTTAACCACATTTTCGTTAAGCCAGTTCTTTTGGTGAGTGTGAACTGGTTTAGATTTGGATCATGTTTAGTTTAGCAGTGCCAGTCAAACCACACTTTTTTGGATCTGATTCATGCTTTAATTTCATACCAGCATAGACCTTTAAGTTGTAATGACAAGCTGTATTTTCGACAGTTGTAAAAACTGGTCGCCAGCCCTGGTCCTGGAGATTTACCTAACTGAGGAGTCTTGTTTCAGCCTAAAGCTGCAGTGCCTGGCTGGGCTAATGAACTACTTCAGAAGTCCCTGATTGGCTGGAGTGTTAAGAAGGTGGGATCTAAACACAGCAGGAAAGTCGATCTCCAGGAGGAGGATTGGTGATCACTGGTCTACTCAAACATGATATGCAAGACTAAGTATCCAGATTCAGTACCCTCATGGTATCAAATGAATTACATTCCAGAAGTCATTATCAGTACGCAAGTAGTCAATTTTTGATTCTATGAATGCAGACGGCTCATTGGCTGTGTAAATTCCATTCCATGTGCATGTTATAAACATCATGAAGTATCAGTGATCAATGAAGATACCCGCATTCAGTACTTCATATTCATTTTAGCCACTCACTCATCTGGGAATTATTTGAAATTAAGAGATTTGGTTCTGATATTAAAAAGTTGAACTATTTCCAGTTTTGAGCAGTATAAGAAGTGTCTAGCAAAGTTCATTACATTATTTGTTGTAAAGCTGATGCCAGTGTTTGTTTAGCTAAAATTTCCCATTTAGTGCTTGCCTCACACAGCACTAGCAGACATCTGGATACTCATTTCCCTCACTTCCATCTGTTTCTGTCCTGGTGGAAGAAGCAAGAACAATGGTGTCACAACACACTAATTACCAACTGATCAGTGGATCGGTGTGTTATGTTTTGTAAAATAGGCAGTGTACGGTTGGGGGTGGGGTGGGGGGGTTTGCTGCTCTTGTTTGTGTCTGGGTATTGTCTCGGCTGCAGGGGTCATAGTCTGGATGGCTTCCACTGATCACAGGCTCAGTGGACAATAGGAAAACAATGACATTATGCTCATTTCTGGCTCAGGCGTTTAGTATTCCCACTGACATGACACATGCCTCCTCAGCAACTGTGTCCGGGGGAGTGGTTGTTTTTCTGGGACTAGCACTTTAAAATGGTATGGCTTTTTAAATGTTTTTTAAAGTCTTTGTGAACTCTAAGGAGTAGAAACATTACGTCTTTATCAGCAGCTATTAATATTCAGCCGATATTAGCAGAAAAAAATAATGAATCCAATGCAGTCTTCTAATCTGGGGCAGTTGGTGGCCTAGTGGTTAGGGCTTTGCCCCTGCGATCAGAAGGTTGTGGGTTTGAATCCCAGGACTGCTAGTGGCACCTCAGAAGTTCCCTTGAGTAAGGTTCTGGTCCCCAGGCACTGTGTTCCTGGCTGCCTGCTGCTTCTCTAGGTGGAAGAATTCTGTGCCGCTCACGCTGTGGTGTGTTCATTTATGACAAAAAATGGTCACTTTACACATTTAGAAACCTATCCTAAAATAGCACTCACTTATTTTGGGTGAAGTCATGTTTCTATTTATGTATTTCCTCATGTGGTAGCAGGGTGTTTCATAGTCTACTTCTCTGCACTCATCTTAAGTGAAGAGCTTCAAAGAAACATCTCAGTTTAAAGCACACTTTTCAAAGAAAAATAGCAAGTTCTTATATTCAATTACTTATATCACGCTCAGAAAGCAAATGGTGGTATTGTATCATCTCCATTTATTGTATCATCTCCATGATGGTTGTTTTTGGTGCTTTATTTAAACCTAATTATGTAATTAGGTAATAAATTAGGTATTTGGTTACATCGTTGATCACATTTACATCCAGTCAGTTTACTTTGTGTATTAGGGGATTGAGTTTCTATTTGTTTTAGTGTTAAGCCATGACCAAAGCATGTAGAGGTTATTATCTTCGCACAAATTGTACAAAACACTTTCAAATCCTAATAGAATATCTTCTCTTCTGCTCACAAGCACAACTGTAGAATGTTATTAAAAGTGATTGATAACAGAATATCTGGTTTAGTTCAAGTCTATTGCTAGTTGATTTTAGGCCGTGTATGAAATGGCTAATTATGCAGCACTGAATCTCACCTTGATGGAAAGGAGTTTATTGATTTTGCTGCTTAGCAAAGTGCAAAAACCACAAGCCTAATGAGTGATTCTGGTTCAGTCTATTCAATCTTTGCTTGTCTTCTGCACCAGACAGCGGTGGTTAGAGTGCCATAGCAAAACCAACAAGAAGGGAACCAAAGTGATTTACAAGCTCTGTCCCATTAACTACTACCTACTGCCCAAAGGAACACAAACATAAGCGTTGGGGAGTAAACCATGGCGGTTTGGCTTATAAAGACACTTTATCTCCTCAGGCTGAATATGTCATCTTCTGCCATGTCAGTTTTCTTCCTTTGCATATTTTGTAAATTGTTCTAAATAGAAAAGATCCAAGAGAGAGAAGTCATCAACCTTCGTAAATAAAGTTATGTCTTTAAAAAAAAAATGACTTCTCCACTCCAAGAACCTCACCCCTGTGAAATATATCTGTGATCTTGTCAGGCTGAGTTACCCTGCCATTTTGTTAGGAGACACTACATTGTGGATTCCATCAAATACTAGAAAGTCTTAGGTCAAGTTGCACTGTATGCACAGAAGGATTGGGACACCTGACCATTACACCAACAGGGACTTTAGTGACATTGCATTCAAATACAGAGACTTTAAAATGGAGTTGGTCCCCCTTTGCAGCTATAACAGCTTCCACTCTTCTTGGAAGGTTTTCTACAAGATTTTGGAGTTTCTGTGGGAATTTGTGCCCAATCATTCTGTAGAGCATTTATGAGGTCAGACACTGATGTTGGACGAGAAGGCCTGACTCGCAATCTCTGTTCCAGTTCATCCCAAAGATGCTGGATGGGGTTGAGGTCAGGGCTCTGTGCGGGTCAGTCAAGTTCTTCCACACTGAACTCCTCCAGCCATGTCTTTATGGAGCTCGCTTTGTGCACTGGGACACAGTTGTGCTGGAATAGAAAAGGTTCTTCCCCAAACTGGGTCCACAAAGTTGGAAGCATGGCGTTGTCCAAAATCTTTTGGTATGCTGAAGCATTAAGATAGTCCTTCACTGGAAGTAAGGGGACTATTCAATACAGTGTATGTCTACCTCTGTCAGCAAACTGCTGGGTCCTGGTTAGATCTTTCAGCAAGACAGTGATAAAACTGTACCTGAGACTGTATTGTGAAGGATCTGGAGAGACTTTGAGTGAGAAAATGTTCTCAGATCTCTCTCTTTTACACTCTCTCCCTCCTCTTTCAATGCTATAAGAGAAGACTCTGTGCTGTTATCTTGAAAAAGAAAGGGAGCACAAAGGTCAAATTTCAAGTGCTTTATTGGTGCTGGAGGCCTTAGAGCCCACGAAGGCACCAGCTCTGACTTGAGCCTGTCACATGTGTGTACTTAGACAAGTCCTCACTAATACAGCTGAAAGCCGAGGCCTAGTTGTAGCCCATACATGTTTGATAGATGCTCCTGAGGGCAATAGATGGCAAAAAATGTCATTTTCACAATGTCATATATAGTACAATATCATTCCAAGATTTGGAATGAATATGTTTTGGCTGTTTTATCCACAGTAACAATTTAATACAGATGTAAATATTCTAAACTGGACATCCAAAGGTTGTTTTAGTCATTATTTCAAGTATTTTGGCAACAAAAAGGTCCACATAGATAGATAATGGACTTTAATTTCATATCCAGTTATTTGACACAAAATCTTATAAATCTTATAAATTACGTTGTAATCTATTGCATATAATTTTGAATAAATGGGGAAAAAAATCATTGACTGCTCTGTTGATCATCCTGGATACATCTAACTTTTAATATTTAACCTTTTTTATTTGACAGCTTGATGTTAATTAGTTGTAGACAAAAATTGAAGGTTGGACCGAGTTGGAATATGCTTTTATATATTACAGAAATGAAATTCATTCTAATGTTTTGAATGCCACTGTAGCCGATTAGCAAAGGTATGTTTGGTTTGAGTTACAAAGTTCATGTAGCTAGCAAATGCCTCAAACTGTGGAGATCTCTAACAGAAATGCTTTTGTGATTAACACTAGAGCAAAGAGATGTGAAGAGTGAATGTGGTGCAAACATACTGAAATGGGTTGTAGGTTGGTGCATGTAGTTTCTAAACTTTGTTGCAACAAAAGTTTCTAAACTTTGTTGTAACATTGTTCTAACTATGTAACTATATTAGATATACTGATTAATAGACTGCATTGTCACATCTCCACATTGCACATCATGTGTTGCATCACAATGTCACAATATTACAGTGTATTGTTACACCCCATTGGACAGATCCATCTAAAAGAATCTGTGTGTACTTTGTTTTTTAGCAGAACAGAAGTATGTTAAGCATAGAATCAGCAAGACAAAAGCCATTCTGTGTTCACCTTGGGGAATATATGGTGCATCCATTACTCCATGGGGCATGAACGTTTTTGTTGGGGTTAACCCTAGGTATGCATGATAAAATGCCAAATGTGTGGAACAGTCAGAGACTTTGAGGATAGTTTGTGGGGTGTGTGTGGAAGCATATGGTCTTCACAGCTGCCTGCCCATTCAGTGCATTCCAGGGGGCTGACGTTAGCGAGGATGGGGCATTAGTTATGCTAGCGGAACCATTACTTTCATGGAGAGTCCATGATGCTTACCAGACTGAAGTTCCTGTTGATATTAACTGTGTTTCTAAGGCCATTCTGAAACACCAGCCTCATGTTGCTCTTAACAGTTAGTCATTAGGTAATGTGTGTTCTGTATAACTCTCAAGGGTGTAATACAGAGGGTGTTATATATTAATAATGAAACACAACCCACAACACTCTTTATAACTGGTCTGTAGGGCTTCCTTTACTGTCATTCTAAAATAAGCTCTGTTTTTTTCTCCAGGGCGCTGTTTGCATACGATGGAGTTACCAACAACCTGAAGCTCTCAGATTCTGGAGGTAAGATCTCTAAAGATGACTCTTCTCGGTGTAATACACTCTTACTGTATATATGCTGAATGTAACACATTGTGAACAATTAAAACAAAATATGGCCTGTGCAAAAGTTATGGCACATATATTATTTACGTTCTTTCCACAAACAAGCACAAATAAATAGAAACTGGGCACTGAAATTTGGAATAAAAAATAATTGTTTAAGTTACATTTCACATAGAGGATGTGTTCTTCTAAATTTTTGAAAATCAACAAATTATAATTTGACCAGGAGCATTCCAACATCCATTCTAATTAGAAACTCATCAGTCTAATCTGACTCAAAGACAAAACTGGATTGAAGTAGCGAATAGCGAATTTAGAAGAAAGGAATGGAATATGTCAGTCTTATTGATCTTACTGGATTTCTTTTATTAATTATTTTATCATTGAGGATACTTGTGCGACTGTCGCTGCAAACACCTCCAGCAGATACTGTAAATAGTTCTAATGCATGTAATGATTTTCTAATATTTGCTTTTTAAAGTTTTGTGAAAAACTGTAGGTTTAGGTTTATATAAACTATATAGACAAAAGTATTGGGGTGCCTGACGGTTACACCGACAGGGACTTTAATGACATTGCATTCAAAGATATTATATCCATAGACTTTAATATGGAGCTGTACCCCCTTTGCAGCTATAACAGCTTCCACCCTTCTTGAGAGGCTTTAATTAAAAAACAAAAAACAATGTTAACATGAACTTAAGTTACCATTCTTATGCAATGTAGTGTTCCACATGCTCCCATGCCTAATCCTGTAATTCTGTGGGGCACTGTTACTGGAAACATGACACATAAAAGGCAATTGCACAACAATTTAACTGCATAATAGCTTGGAATTAAAAACCTAACCATTCAAGATTCTGATGGACAGTTTTGTCTTTTTCTTAGGGGCATGAGAGGGTAGAACAGCCTAAACCTGTACTGTTAAAATATTGCTATTTTAGGAAAATAATAGATCAGCCAGAGGTAAAAGTAGCTTAAAAAACAAAGTACAAACAAAGTATAAAACAGTAACTCCAAAAGCTACATGACAACCGAGGAACTTTTTCCATACATCCACCATCTGTCAACACAGAAACTGAGGTTTGTTAGGGGCTGTTCTTCCCTTTTGATCTAATTTTGGTCTAGGTGTCACGAAACAATCATGAAGCAATACATAAACTGTTATCAGTACAACACACTGAAATTAAACAGAATAAAATAATCAGTAACTAGATTACAATGCAGCTGAGTAAAAAGTAGATTAATTTCTTTAGAAATATACTTGAGATAAGTGAGACAACTTGGTACAACCATCACATCATCACGGGAGTTGATTAGCTGATGTAACAGAATTGGCATTCAGTGTTCCCCTCCAAGTGCATCACGCTGTCAGATAGCATTGCACTAGCAGCGGTTTAAAAGATAGGGTGCCGCTTCACGTGACTTAGAGGAAGCATATACTATCCTTCACCTTTCCAGTGAGGATGGTGTGGCATGATGGGGAGTTCTAGCTTGTCAATGTAAGTGCAGACAACTGAATTAGCTATCAAACTGGGAAAATATCAAAAACAGTGCAAAAGAAATATACTTGGGTAGAAGCAAAAGTATTATCAAGAGTAAAGGTCATCTCTGTTTTTATGAGATCACATTTAGCACAAAACAATCCATGCACATCTAAGGAGGACAGAATGGTTATTTTTTCTGGACCCTTCCAATAGAGTGTTTACATGGCTGAGATGTTAATCTTGTGAAAGCATGCAAGCCTGTCGTGTTGGTGAAAGATCTGCTCTAGGAGAAAGACGTTTCATCTTTTTACAGGGCCAAATGTGTGATTGGTCCCTTTATTATTTCCTTTCTTCTCCCTCTCTGTGTCTCTTTCCATCTCTCTGTCTCTGTGTATCTCTCTCTCTCTCTCTCTAGCTGGAGGGTTGACAGAGTTGGTCCAGAAGTTTCACATTGCCAAACCCATGTATGGACTCTGCAGGGTCAGCCTGACAGAATCGGGGCAGCCGCGGATAGTCATGATCTGCTGGGTAAGCTGATGAAGCCTGAACGTCGGATGAATCACATTTTTAAAAACATTCCCTCAACAATCCCAAATGTGTTAACCTGAGATCAATTAGAAGTGGGGGAAAACCAATACAGTAGCATTTTGTAGTCCCTCTAATCCTAAAGCCAACCTCTCACTGCTTTGTTATACCTTGCTAAAAACTTTAGAGTGTAGTGCTTCCCATACACTCTTCGTTGTTGCAGTGGCTGGATTTTTCTTCTCCATAAATATCACAAGGAAGCCCAACACGATCTCAGATCTGGGTTTTGAATCATGCTTGAATTTCACTTAATGAACTGTGCGGCATCTGGCATTAGCATTGTCTGAATATCCGTCTCTTGTTGTGGTTTTCCTCCTTTAAGTGGACAGACAGGAAACATATCCAACACAGTTGATAAAACTCACTGTATGACGTGAATGTGAGCAAATTTTTTGGACTGCCATGGATGACTGGAGCTTCAGGCATAAAGACTGCTCAGCTAGCTTGTGTTGAACAGTGGCGAAACTGACATCTGCATTTAGATCTATGGAAAAGACGTCAGTAAACAGGGCTGGAGATCATGATGCTTCAACGTGTGCGGAACACCAGAAGCTCAGCTGCTCGTCAGGTGACTCTGAATGTAGGACGTGATCGGTGTCAGCAAGAACAGTCCATCCACAGTTATATAGAGAGGGTTATTGCAGTAGGGCTGTAGTGCATAAATCCCTCATTACAGCCGTATAATACACTCACATTAGCTACAGATAAATCTACTGTTGGAACTGGAACTCAGTGAAGACAGTGCTTGTGCCTAAACTTGGCTTTGCAGGCAGCCTTTCTGGCTCCATTTAAAGCTTTAAGTAGCGAGGCTTTATGCATCAGCGTACAACCTTCTTTTAAGTTTGTGTGTTTGTATGAGGTCATCTTGGATTCTTCTTATTGGATGTGAAACCTGACTGCTCTGCCCCCATTGGCTGCTTCTTTGGAGCACAAGCTTGAGGTGGCTCCTCATTTGCTGGTGCAGGGTGTCTTTGAAAAGCCAGTTTTTTGAGGAGGGATGTATGTGAGGCTCCTGTTGATGAGATGTGTCAATGGCTTCGTCCCACAAAAGGGCTTTGACCCCCCGACAGCTCGTAACCGAAGGAGCTCAAATCCATGCCGAGCGAAGCATGCCGGGAACCTTCCCAGTAACCTCCCCAGCCGAGGTTGCTAAGACGACGAGGCTGGAATGTTGTGTTGGAGGTCAGAGGTGGCATCTGTAGCCAGTCAGGCGATGTGGAGGAGAAGGGGGAGTGGCTTTGGCGACCTGTTCACAGAGCAATTAGAAACTTCATATGCCAGATGAACACACACACACGCAAACACACACACACAAACACACACATACACACACACACACTGATACATTTGGCACACACCTGCAACACTAGTCAAAAGTTAGAAGATACCAAGAAGAGATTTCTTCATTTTTTTTTCATTACAATAACTGTGAAGACATCAAAATCATAGAATAACACATAGAGTTGTGCAGTAACTAGAAAGGTGTTAAAACCCCTCTATTTGAAATACTGCAGAGTTGCACCCCTTTGCATTGATACAACTTGGTACGCTCTTGGCATTTTCTTAAAGCAACACATACAAGAATTTCAAAGCTTTGCTACAACTCAAATATTTGCTACAACTCACGGTACTGATTCTACTGCACATGTTGATTTTCTAGTGTGTCGTATCTTTCCCAGTAACTAGGGTCATACAAATATCTTTTCCTAAGAATCATAGTTTAAATTCAGGTTATTCAGGTGTTGAAGTTTAACATTGTTTTCAGTATGCAGCGCTGCAGGTCTGGAATACTTAAGAATGCGCTGTTTATACAGTCCTGGATGTCCTGCATAATTCAAGGTTGTGAAACAATGAAAGTTAATTGGTGTGGTGTGGTGTGAAATGGTGCACTGTAACGAAACTTCTCTGCTTGAATTTCTTTACCTTAGTGGTAATGGGAACCATGGGTCAGTATATCTACAATGCAAATTAATTTGATTTATAATACAAAATGATCCGTGAGCCTACACATCTTTTGAATTTGTATGTAAAGCTGACAAGTGGTCTTTTACAGTTGACAGTCAGTCTGTTTTAAAACTATGTTTTAGACTAAAGCTATTGCAAAATGATGTTGCGCAGAGTAACTTATAGAGGCCTTAAAAGCTTTGGATGTCTGGTTCCTATCACCACCACTGTGAGTAATTCTGACTTCTCTGGAATGACACCAGATCACAGTAAGTGACTTTGTCACATCTAATTATGTAAAAATGGAAAGAAATGGTGATATTCCCCTTTAATTGCTGATGCTTGTTGGTCATCTATTATCACAAATTATATGTGTTCTAATGTTCTAAATGTTTAAGCTATTTAAACTATTTTCAACAGGTCGGAGAGAATGTGGATGAGATTCGGCAGACGGAATGCGCAAACCATGTACCAGCAGTCAAGAACTTCTTCAAGGTGACCTGCTACCATTCCCTTTATCTGTTTGTCTCTTTCTTTCTATGAAAAAGCCTGCAAAATTATTTGCTCCTGACACACAGGACATAAAAAGCCTTCCACACTCTGCCGCAGGCCATGTGTCCTAACGAAGACTCATACAGTATCAGAACCTACATAAACAAGTCCATTATTTGACAATCCACATAGTTTGCATGAAGCGTAATATAAAACATGCACTTTCTACAAAGCTAATTGCTTGCATATATGCTTCAGTTACTTGTTAGTTGCATTAGCCTTGTAGCATCTCTGGAAAACTAAAGCAACATCAGGCCAAACATGTCCTACTTGGGGGGTAAGGGGAAGTTTGTGATTCTGCTGAAGAATTGCTTTTTTTCCCAGCAAACATGTTTTAAGGCTTAGTCCTCTAACGGTAAGTGAGGTTTCTGCTTGCAGTAACTTTGCGCAACTGCCGTGTGGGTATGCCACTTCTGAACCACCATCGGTTCACTCTTAGAGCCAGCCTGAGCTCATTGCACTTGAAGCATTTGGAAGTATTCAGGACAAGCATGAGTAAGGGTTTAATAATGCTCTCTCTCTTTCTCTCTCTCTCTCTCTCTCTCTCTCTCTCTCTCTCTTTAATCCAACCCCCCCTTTCTCTCCCTCTCATATACATCCTGTGTTTGTATCCTTCTGGAATGTCCAGTGTCTCTGTGGGCTTTCTGTTCCCTTGCTTTCTTCTCTGTAAATGAATAATTACAGTCTTGATGCTGCACTTGTGAATACAAAAGCCAGACACAATGCAAGTGAGCTGGAAGAAGCACACAGACACACACACACACACAGATGCACACACATCATCACATCCTACGCTGAAAAACATTCAGCACCAAGTTTACTTCACTCAGATTCGTACTTTTATTTTGTGAAATTTTGTACATATTGAATATATAATATTGAAACCACCTGCCTAATATTGTGTAGGCTTGCCTCATGCTAAAACCGCTCTGATCTGTCGAGGCATGGCCTCCACAAGTCCTCTGAAGGTGTGCTATGGTAACAGTCACCAAGATGATAGCAGCAGATCTGTAAGTTGCGAGATGGATCAGACTAGTTTATCAAGTACAACCAACAGGCGCTTGATCACACTGAGATCTGAAGAATTTATAGGCCAGCAGCTTGAAATTTTTGTCAAATTCCATTCCTGCACAATTTCTGCAGTGTGACAGTTTTATCCTAGTGAAAGAGGTCAGGTCCATTATGGAATACTGCTGCCATGAAGGGGTGTACTTAGTTTGTAACAATGTTTAGGTAGATGTTATGCATCAAAGTAACATCTGCATAAATGCCAGGATCTAAGGGTTCCCAGCAGAACACTACCCAGAGCATCATGCTATCTCTGCTAGCTTGCCTTCTTACCATAGTGGATCCTGGTTCCATCTCTTCTCCAGGCAAATGATACAAATGCGCCCGGGCATCCACATGATGTAAAAGAAACTGATTCATCAGATCATGCCACTTTCTTCCATTGCACCATAATCCAGTTCTGATGTCCGCATGCACCTTGTTATTATTGAATTCAGGTGGCCAACTACTTCCAGTGAAGGGTAATCTTAATGCTTCAACATACCAAGATATTTTGGACAACGCCATGCTTCTGACTTTGTGGACACAGTTCGGGGAAGAACCTTTTCTATTCCAGCATGACTGTGTCCCAGTGCACAAAGCAAGTTCCATAAAGACATGGTTGGATGAGTTCAGTGTGGAAGAACTTGACTGGCCCGCACAGAGTCCTGACCTCAACCCCATCTAACCTTTACTATGAACTGGAACAGAGATTGTGATCCAGACCTTCTCATCCAACATCCGTGCCTGACCTCACAAATGCTCTACAGAATGAATGGGCATAAATTCAACCAGAAGCTCCCAAGCTTCCAAGAAGAGTAGAAGCTGTTATAGCTGCAAAGGATGGACCAACTCCATATTAAAGTCTATGTATTTGAATTCAGTGTCATTGAAGTCACTGTTGATTAACTGGTCAGGCATCCCAATACTTTTGTCCACATATATCAGCCACAATATTAGAACCACGGAAAGGAAAAGCGAATTTTGGGCAGTTCTTGAAGCTGATACAGTAAATTCAGTGCATCGCTGATTTTGGCATTTAAGGGCCTTGTTTGGAGGTTTGGATGGAAACTTCTATTGTCTTGTGTATAATGCAGATGGTACAAGCCTACGGGTGTAGAATACAAATGCCACCAACATTGCAGTGAAAGAGGGAGTGAAGTAGGAGATGTGAAATGATAGTAAAGTCATTGTGTAGTGTGCTTTCTTCACTGGGGATGAAATAACAATTCATCCAACTGAGAGAGTGGAAAGATTAATGGTGCATCTTTAACATTCAACATATCCATTGCGTGATGTTTTTTGCGGCAATTTTGCTTCGTGTGTGAGCATGCAGGTCTGTGTTTATGCATGACATTTCATTTATGTGGCATTGGCCTCATACACTGTGATGATAATGAAAATGGAATTCAGTTATCTGACATGAGCTATACACGACAAATATGTCAAGCTGTGCTTGTCGTGCGAGGAAGGCAAATGTTTTGACTCTATTTGAATAGTCTGGAGGAAAAAAGGGAAATTTTTCCCTTTGTGGAAGTACCCAAGTGCATCCTTGGCGTTCGTATGTGATAATTGCAGCTAAAACGTTTTCTAAAACACGTTTAGCTGTTCACAGAGACATTTGGAGAGGTGTGTTTCCTCAAACATACAACCACACTTTCTATTGTTAGCTGAGGTTTCGTACTTGCTGTGAGTTTCCTTCCTCTGTCTATATCCGTGGAGTGACCGTTCATTACTTACGTGCCAGTCACAGCAAAGGCACTCTCTTCCTCCTCTCCGTGCTTTATTGTTGAACTGTGCCACTGAGCAGTGCCACTGACAGGCACGGCACAAACAAATACACTCTTGCATTTTGAAGAGAATGGAGGGAAGGAAGAGGAAAATATGCGGATTTAATCGGAACTGTTGCGGGTTGCGAAAGGACGAGTCTCCCAAAGACAAAGACTCTTTTTAAAATGTTTTGATAGGTTTGATATGTAATACAAATGGTAAAAAACACAACCGGCATAGGACATTTTTAGTTTATTATTCTCTGATAAAGTCTGATGGTGGTGCCTCCATGCATTGAGGCACCTGACCAGGGGCGTCACTAGACCCCTTTCTCTGGGGCACATACCCCAGTATTTATGGGTCGTGCCCTGGTAAAATCTCACATTCAGCTTTCAACAACAGAATAATTCATTTGGCAGCGCATTCATTTCGACTGATACTATCGACAAAAACTGGATGTTTTTCTACTAGTGTTGCAATGTAGTTTTAACCTCAAACAGGAGCAAAATTATTTGCACATACAGGTATGCCATTTCTGCCATAAAACATGTTGAGGATGTTCATATATCTTCATGCATTAATTAATGAATCTGTACATTTTTACCTTTACCTGTAGTAGCCTCAGTAGGAGTTTGGCATGGGCAATAATGATAAGCTAAGCAAGGGAAGCTGGGGTAGCACATACTACAGCTCATTTCATATGAAGCAGGCTTTCAAAAAAATAAGAAGAGATATGAAAAAGAATGAGAAAAGATAGATTATATGAGTAATGGAGGGTGGGCATGTGCCCCAGTAGAGCCCCAGTACACCGCTGCACCCCTGCATTGTAGTGATAGTTTTAAATGTTACCTGATTTCAAATCATTGCTTTTGAATGATGCACAATTAGATTAGATCATAACAAAGCAAACCACTAGTATTTGTCTGGAAAGTTTTTTTTATCGGAATTCTACTCAGTCTTTTGTCTTTGGCCAAATCCAATTGTTAGCGTACATGGCTTTAATACTTGATTGGGCACCTACTGTGTATGGGGTACAAATCTTTTGAAAAATCAGTATGTGTAGGGAGCCTTCAACTCCAAACAATTTAGTGTACGGCAGAATTGTTCACAAGAAAAGTCATACCGTTGATGTCCGTAGTACATTCCTGAGATAGACAAGCTGTGAGTGGTTTCATGATGGTGTTGACATAGTCTAGAGTCTCCCATGGCTTCAACATCCAGACAATATTTGCCTAGCATTTCCATAATCACGGAGACGAGTTTTATGAGTTTATCGAACGCACACAGGGTCCCTCGTATTTTTATTGCCTTATAAAGGCATCACCCGGCCGACTTCAGAGGCATGCGAGGAATGTCATTTGTTCTCTTTTCTCACTTCCTCTCTTCTGACATGCAGTGAAATATATGCACTGGGACCCATCATGACTTCCCTCCTTAGTGAAGTCCCATTCCAGTGTGTGTTTTGGGGCACATGTGTTTACTTTGGGGGCAACAATAGATTGACTCTTAGAGATGTGTTGAGTCTACGGTTGTCCTGTAAACCTTTTTATTGAGTTTTATCATGCAGCTAAAATTGGTTGCTTTCTTTTTGACCCTTTTTCATAGTCTGTCACACAACAGTCAAAAAGACTAAGAAAGTTCATACACAGTTCTGAGCAGAACAGGACAAGCAGAAAAACAGCTACATCATAAACTAGGCCTGGGCTTGACTTAATGACTCAGCTGAAACCAGGGAGAGGCTTTGCAAATGATGAACAGAACCTGGGGTGGGTAGTAAATGAGTTCATAATGCAAAACAGGTGGCGATGATAAATGAGTGGAAACCAGACAAAGCCAGTAATCGGATAATATATTAGAGGAAAAAAATACAGATCCATGCATTATTTTGTGGCTACTGTCGTGAGATCGGATAGGCTTGGCAGAATGTTGGCGAAATTCCATTCAGCCTAGCTGTAGTGACCTTTTCTACAGTCTCTGTGTAAAGCTGAATTTGTTGCTACACTATCAAGCGACGTCATGCTTTTGTAGCTAATCGAAAAAAATGTACTGGTTGTAATGGTCAACAAGTTTGCCACCATGCTTACCTTTTATTTACACTTAATGTTACAACTTGAAATCAGTAACACCCTAGGGGCTTTGACAGAAATGACAATTTCTCATTAGGTGGAAATTGATTTTTTTCCCCAACATTCTATAAAACAGTTCAACCTCTGATAGATAGATGGATGGATAGATGGATGGATAGATAGATACATAGATAGATAGATAGATAGATAGATAGGTAGATAGATAGATAGATAGATAGATAGCGCTTCAGCGCCCTCTCAATTCCCTTTAGTCACTTCTGTCTATTGTCTCTCCCTCTCTTCCTTAATCACCCCTTGTTTTCTTGTCAGGATGGCGAGTCTCGGCTAGCAGAAGTTCTGGCATGGGTGCCAGGTTCCTATGGCAGGTGTGCTTTGATTTATAAAGAAGCCACAAACTCCTGCGTTGCTCGAGTAAACGAAACAACTCCTGTACAAAAAGATGGACTTGCCAGCTAATTACAGCAATTACAGGAACTGATAGATAGATAGATAGATAGATAGATAGATAGATAGATAGATAGATAGATAGATCGTTAGATCGATCAATCGATCGATCCTGGTCGATCCTGGTGATCTACTGCTCTGGAAAGTTTGGCTCCAAGACACCAGGCTCCAATAGAGTGTTCCTGGTGGCCTTAATTAACAGGATTAGATCAGCGTTTTAGATTAAAGTTAGGGGGTAAATCACCATCATTGCACACTTCTTTACAATATAGATTGAAAAAGTTTTTCAAAAGTAGGAAGAGACCCTTTGGACATGCCTTTTATAATTGACCAACCAATTACTAACGACTGTTAGCCTGACACATTAGAAAGCCTTTTTCTAGAGATCACTGTTTCCCGTGGGATCTGCTTAGTGTTAGCTTAAGACTTGCATGTGACTTGTGACATTGTCCAGTCCTGCAAGTGTGCCTGACTCAGCCTTCAGTTGCAGCATTCTTCTCATGCATGAACATCTGCCAGATCTCTCCAGTCCACTTCCTGCTATCTGCTCTCACACGGTCACCTTTCGCAGTTTCCAGAATAAAGGCGGCTTTTACCATGCAGGGTTTGAGGGTGAGGTCATGACTGTCTGCATTGTTTGGAGCAGAAACTGGAATTAATAGATGATTACTGGAGACTTAGGGCGCTATCTTGGGTGTTTATTGTTCTTGGCAGCCCTGGATAGAGTCTGCCGAGGCCAAAAGGTGTGGTTGATGCCAGGGAATCAGGCAAACAGAGGCACAACAGCTATCAACCAGCATGAATCAGGGATAAAGGCTCAGCCTCTTGAAAGTGGACAAGGTTGTGCCATTGTCTAATCAAAACTCTAGTCAGCTCTGAGTGAAGTGTTGAGCGTCTGCATAGATATTTATATGAGTTATTTTAAGTGACCAGACTTGGTATAAAGATTCTACAGCGAGTATGTTGTCACTATCAGAACAACTTCAAAAAAGTAACTTTACGGGAAAAGGGAAATACATTCTTAACTTTTAGTATAGAATCAGGCAACGAATGATTTTAGACTGTTCAGACCATTGTAAAATACATTTGATCATTTCAAATTCTGTAAAAAGATTTGTGCCCATGACTTGATACTTCAAGGTTTTAGACAGTCTTGCGTGGACATTGACACTTTTTGTTAGGTGCGTATGCCTGAAAAGTTGCCAGATCAAGTCCTAAAACTGTTCAGCAAACAAATCCATTAACATTTCACACAGCAAAAAGAAATGACTACAAAATATGTGCAGAACTTACTTGTGGGCTCTGAGAATTTCCAGTAAAGGCCTCTACTGTTCTGCAGCTCAAATGCTGTATGTATGAGTGGCACCATGTGGAGGTTGTAAAATGTATACTACAGTGCCACTTATGCCACACAGTATATCGGTTTGTGTGAAACAGGCCTCGTGGAATGGAGCAGTACTGGAGTGATACTGGAGTGAGAGAAAGCACTGTCTTACTACAAAACTGCTCACTTACTTTACATTTGCTTCGAAATTCTGTAGAAATTCAGCTTATCATTACTTCCATCTTTTGCCGTGGTTCATATCCTTGGATTGTCATGGTTCTGGGACCTGCCTTGACACATACAGTAAGTGTGAGTGCGTACAGTTTTAATCTATTGCATACTGAATACATTTGACAAGAAACTCAAACCCCACATAGCCCCTTAAGCTTTACAGAGCGTCATAGACATTGATATATGAGGCGCTACCAGAATTTGGCAGATCAGGTTATCTAGAGCAGTTTACAACTTTAATGACATTACAGAGGTAGATGAATGTAGCAATTGGAGGTTTTACCTAAGGGCTCTTATTGGTGTGCTTTCCCAGACAGAGAATGGAAACCTCAGTCCTCTATGTGCTTTTCATGTCTTCGTATTTTAAACTTTTGAGATTATCCCGCATGGGCACCAGTACATGAGCTCCAAGTAGAACATGCTAAGACATCCCCACCAGGCAGTGCACTGTTTGCCAAACTCAATATCCATGTCCAATTCTTTGTCAAATGGGTGGGGAGAGTATAGATGGATATTAAATCCAGGTTTTTCATCATTATTTGCTTTTTGGCTTCTTCCACAAAGAGTATCTATGACAGGATTGACAAGATGCACTTCAGCGCCCTCTCAATTCCCTTTAGTCACTTCTGTCTATTGTCTCTCCCTCTCTTCCTTTATCACCCCGTGTTTTCTTGTCAGGATGGCGAGTCTCGGCTAGCAGAAGTTCTGGCATGGGTGCCAGGTTCCTATGGCAGGTGTGCTTTGATTTATAAAGAAGCCACAAACTCCTGCGTTGCTCGAGTAAACGAAACAACTCCTGTACAAAAAGATGGACTTGCCAGCTAATTACAGCAATTACAGGAACTGTTGGCTTTGTAGGCAGCATGGGGCAAGCCAAGTATGAGACAGTGCTTTTACTGCGAGCTTCTCCATATGGGGTTAGTTTGTATGCAATCCTTAAAAAAGAAATACATTCAAGAACAGTTTTCCTTATACCCCAAATATGCCCGAAATTTTTGATGTCTGAGGTTTGTTCTTTTAGTTTTGTAGCTTCGAGGCTGGAAAGCTTACATCCCACAACTGATCATCATGTCAACTGCATGTCTAAATCATCAAATACAACCAAAAAATAAGTAATCTGAAGCTGATTCACTTTTGTGGGTTCAGACACTGTATGACATACTGTTATCGATAAAAATGTGTGAGATGATTAAAGCGTTTGGTGTCTGTATGCGTCCATTACTGGTTCATACCTGTGCATTTTAGCTCCAGTGCAAAACTAAGGAAGTGAACTTCTGACATCCAACATGTTTCGGCTGATGGACCAGATTTAGATTAAATACAAAATTGTTTTTGTGCTTTTCTGGGAACTATTTTTTGAACTGTTGGCATTACTGATCCAGAGCCTTGGGGCTGTGCTGTACGTCAGCAGGCTAAATGCTGACATCTAGGCAAGTAATAACAGAGTTAAGTCATTTACACTCCTCCTACTTCAAGAGAGTGATGAAAGAATAAGGAAGGAGGGGAGGAAGGAAGGGACCTTGGTTTGACCTCATGTTCTTGTAAAGTACTTTTCCTGCGAGGACGCTGGATAACATGGACATGCACATCGGTCTCGACTTGTCCGTGCTCTCCAGCCTCAGTGCCGTCTCTGTGAGAAGGATAAGAGGATTTTTAGACATGAAGAAAGAAGTGGGTGTGGAAGGAGCAGCCCGGGCCTGCTGTGCGCTAGCACTGGCAGTGCAGTAATCCTTTCTGAAGCTGTGGTTTTGCAGGCCTTGAACTGCGGCCAATACTCAGTGATGTGAGGCCCTGAGGCACACCCACAGCCTTTTTTTTTCATCCCCCACTCTTCCTAGCCTGCGCCCAGGCCAGAGCATACCATCTGGGAACCCTTGCATTGTGTACTGATTTATAACGAATGGTTATGGTTATGGATCTGTTCACCTAGAAATGCAAATATAGCTAATAATGAATGGTATTGGAGCTCCTGTTAGCTTTTGTTAGCCATTAGCAATATTATCCTCTTGTGCAAAATGTTAGTGATTTATTGTTTCAGGGCTTTCCAAGTACAGTTTCTCAGAGGTTTGGACACTAATATTCAAAAGTTTGGACTCACTTAATAATCGATTGTAATTAATTCCATAATATTTTGTTTAAGGGCTTTCCAAGTACAGTTTCTCAGAGGTTTGGACACTAATATTCAAAAGTTTGGACTCACTTAATAATCGGTTATAATAAATTCCAAAAAAAATTTTAATAATGCTTTATTAGAACAACACAGTACAACACAACAGATCACATAATCATATAAGGGAAATAAACGGACAGCAGACGTTTATAAAACAAAACAAAACAAAAAAAAAAAAATGCAACATACAGTGAATGCTTGTAATTAATCATAAAAAGAGGACGGCAGATCATATGTTCAATATTGTGCTGAGGAGGCAAAGCAGTCTGTCATTTTTTGAATTATTCCTAACTAAATGTAAAGATTTAATGAGTGTATCCATTTCTGAGGAAAACAGAGCGAAAGAGGGTTGCAATTTTTGCCATTTTTGCTTATGAACAAAAAATTAATTCCATAATAATAATAGTGTAGACTGAAATACCATGACACCACCAGGTATGTGATGTTTTATTCAATGTTTTTGAGGAACAGTAAGATAATATTAGATGATAAATAATTCACTCCAATATTGTAAGCAGTTAGTTGCTGGAGATTTGACTACCACGTTCTAAATCGAAAGTTTATCAGTTTTACAGCTTCCTACTATTTACTTAAATCTGTGAAATGCTTCTGTATACACAGAGAATACCTTTAAGGATGTTTATATTGGAGACATTTTCATATTTATATTGCTCGGAGCTACTTTTGAAAATACAAGTGAATTCACATGTCTGACAGACAGAGATATGTTTGATCAGAAATCAACTTGATCCTGTTCCTCTGCGACCTGGTAACTTCCACTATTTGTCCCTGTTAACAGATGCCTTCACTATCAAAATCTGACTTCTGCATTCACAGTGGTGTGTGTGTGTGTATATGTATACGTTGTATGAATTTGGAATATTTTATGTGTGTGCCTGCGTGTGTGATGAGAACTGTGAGTTCTCTCATGGGCTTATATGGTCACTTCCTACACTATCAAGTATTTAATAAATCAATGGCGTAAGCCAGTGCTGGTGGGATGATAGGGCCCATTGGGCCCACTGACTTTTTTTTAAACCAAAACCACAAATAAAAATGAGCTTGCAAAATATGCGAATGATTCACATTTCTGTTTTTTTATTTTATTTTAACCAAATAAAATTCCAGTTTAACCATTAACCATTGCTATGAGGCATTTGCCAAGCATTTTGACCTGAACAGGACCAAAGCTTGTCAAAGAAAAACATCTCAAAAACTAGTTAATGGAAACTGAAGCAGTAATATGGCTTATTTAAAGCGCAGAAGCAACCTGGCCATGAACAGTGTCAGTGCTGTTTTCAATTCTATTCCTGTTTCCAGTAAACAGGGGTGGAAATGCATGCACAGCGTTTTATTTTAGTTCACGTTTCCACATTTTACGCTCATGTTTTTGTAGAAAATATTATGATTTTTCAACAGAGTGTATTCAGTTTGCGAACAAGGTGGTGGATCCACTAAAATAGGCGCCAGATGTGAATCCGGCTCGCTCCAGCACAAATTGAGCACACACATACTTTCTTCTGATGTAATGTCCACTTCTAGCTTTGCTCTCACATTCTTTCTCTGCTTTCTGTTGCTCATGGTCCTCTCATCTCTGATTCAGACCACAATAATTCAACACCTACTTTTTGGTAAATATTCTCTAAATGAAAACGTCTGCTGTGTGAGTGCATAGGCCGAGGGACTGACAGAAAGAAGGACAGGTTTAGGACGTTTAGCGGAGTGTTTAAACCCACCTCAGCAACACTGTTTTCAAGGGTTAGGCTAGTGTTAAACAGCGAAACCAGTCACAGATTTTGTATTGGGCTTCTTTGTTAATGTTCTTCTCCATAACATGCTGATCAGAATTAAGCGAATCAGCTGTTGGAATGACATGAGTGTTCCTCTAGCCATGGCCCTGTGTCGCCACGTCTCCACATTCTTATTGTTTTTGAGATCCAGGGCTTTTCATAAAACATTCAGACGGACGCCCATGTCTAACGACGCCCCTGGTGCAAAGCAAGTGAAATTTACTGTCATGTAAGTTTCAAGCAAAGCCAGGCCTCGTCTCAAAAGCCACATGTATTAAATTCTGCCAACTAAGTGTACTGATCCAGAATCAGTCTTTAGTGTCCCAGTGGCTGGAGATACATGCAGCGGAGTGGAGAGGAAAATGATTTCAGAACGGTGCTCACTCTTACATTCTCACCGCTGTGAGATTTCCCAGCGCCAGTGCAAACAGAGCAGCTTCCAGTGTGAGAGCGTGAAAAGCTTCCTGAGAGCAAACATACTGAGCTGTTACAGCTTCCAGCCACAGCACTGTCCCACACACAGGACTGTTTGTTTCACTAGATCATAGTAAAACGGCCTCAAATCTTCATACCATGCTCTTTTTTGGTCATAGACTGCTTTAAATGCACAAGCTTATAACTTAAAGCAAACCCATACAGGTGCAGACTGGCAATCCTTATTTCCTCGTGGTCGCTTCTCAGGAAAAAAGGCTGCAAATGCTTTAGAGTGAATACTTTTGGGTGGGCTGTTTATTATTTTTTTGTTATTTCACTAAGTTTACCAACTGAAGTTACACTATATAGAGATATGCCTCTATAGAGATACACTATAGAGGCAAAAGTATTGGGATGACATTACTTAAGGTTTTCCACAAGATTTTAGAGAGTTTCTGTGGGAATTCATTCATTCTGTGGAGCATTTATGTGGTCAGACACTGATGTTGGACTGAAGGTCTGGCTCACAATCTCCGTTCCAGTTCATCCCAAAGGTGTTGGATGTGGTTGAGGTCTGGACTCTGTGTGGAACAGTCAAGTTCTTCCACACCAAACTCATCCACCCATGTCTTTATGGAGCTCGCTTTGTGTACTGGGACAGTCATGCTGGAACAGAAAAGGGCCAAAGTTGGAAGCATGGCGTTGTCCAAAATGCCTGCTTTAAATAAACATTATAGATGATTTTAAGCTCTTTTTAGTGACCTTCTCCCTTCCTTTCTTTTAGGAGGCTCATGTGTTTATCAATGCCTCTACTAAAGATGACGTGACAGAAGAAATGGTTGGAGAACTTTTAGCAAAAGTGCGGCCGCCGGCGGAGAGAGTGAGAAGAAACTCAAGACAGACGGAGAAAGAAGAAACGGTGGCAAGTGAACGATATTAATTACGTTATCATTATCATATTATATGCATTGGTGCTGCATTATCTTGCTCTCTATGTAATGCCATTGAAAAACCTGTTCCCTTGAGAACAATGAAGATGTATGGATGACTTAGTCTCATTGCATACATGTCCTTACTTACCCCATTTGCAGGGCACGAACTACCGAAAGACAAACGCTGCCATGGAGATGAAACGGATTAACAGAGACTCCTTCTGGGCACGAGCAGAGGTACAACCAAGCCCTCAGCCTTTTAAACTGTCTCCACTTTCGCTTCTGTCTGAAATACAGTGGAAACGGTAGAAACATTACCTTTTTACTCCATAAGTCCATTGCCCTGTACACAAATCTCTCAAATTGGGGATGACATACTTTTCAGAAACATTTCTTTTTCAGTTTGCTGTAACTTAACATAGAATGTTATTCTAGATCGCTTTATGAGGGAACTGAAGGAAAAGTGTACAGAAGTCTAACCAAGCCCTCATATTGGATTCCCTTGTTGTGGTGTCAGAACTCTTCAGTCAAACCCTTCAACTAGCCATTATAACATTGAGCTTCATATCATAGAAGACCTTGTGGTGAACATAAAACTAAGTATTGCTAAAGTGCTGTTCTATGTTTATAAACAGGATTTTTTTCTGTAAAGTAGCCCTATACTAAACATATTGTCAGAATGGGAAGTGGAGCTCAAATTACAGAACAAATTACAAATAAAAATAGAAAATAGAAATATAAAATAGCAAAAATAATACAAATATTTCAACAAGGCACTTAACTGGATGCACTAAAATTGTATCTCCACTCATTGTCCACTCCTTAGATTAAACAGGTGTTTTTTGTCACCAAGACTAATATAAAACGGACCACTTTATTTATTTTTAAATCAGCATCTCTATGAGTATGACAGCCATTCCATGCCAGCGTCTGTTAAATTCTTACACAAGCACCTCATTCTGCTTTATGCGGTACTGAATCTTATTTAATGAGGAAAAGAATAAAAACACTGCTGTAATCTCCTCTCGCAATGTAAGCAGTTGGATGGTAAAACACTACTAGAAGTTCGTCAAAGGTAATTATTGCCGTTTTGTTTAAGAGTGAACAAGAGATTTGTTTTCTTTGAATTATTCAAGTTCTGTAATCACTGCACAATCATTTCTCTTATTTTGATGTTTTGTCATTTCCTTTGATATCATGCTTTATAACAATATTTTTCTTTGGAAATTAGGAGAAATATTCTTAGCAGTTCTTAAAAACGAAGGCAAAGCTGTTCAGTTCAATACTTGCACCTATAAAAGATAAAACCTGAGAAACTGAACAATTTTGCAGTGGTCTCTTTTTTTCCGGAGCTGTATGTAAATGGTCTTTCATCCGAACAGAGCACATGATATGGTTGAGGGAAAATGAAATCTACTCCAAATTCAGTTGATGAGTTTTCAGTTTGCTGTTGTGAACTTGTATAAAAGGATGATACAGCAGTAATATACTTCATTACCATATTCACAGTTGTCATACAATGTCACAAACAAGTCTATTTGAGAGTGCTAAAAAGTACCCTGTTTGAGGCAAATGTGTGATGTGGACATGCAGTTTGCACAATGCCTGTGAAAACACACAATCACTTGTTATCTAAATTAGCCTAGTGCGAAACTAAACAAGCTTTTCTGTTCTGATTGGTTGCCTTGTTTAATGCCTCAGTTCCAGCTAAACCTCTCCCAACAGCTTCAAGGCTTTGTAGGCCAAACATGCACATCCGTATATGTAAACACATTTGTTTTATATGTGTCAGCGTGAGGAAGAGCAAAGAAAAGAGGAGGAGAGGAGGAAGGCTGCGGAAGAGAGGAGACGCAGGGAGAGAGAGAGAGTCCTGCAGGAGAGAAAGGAGGAAGAGGAGAGAGACAGGAAGATGAACGAAAAGCTGCAGATGATCGAAGAACAAAGGTCAGTATGCTGCACAAAACTCTAAATACACTGATCAAAATACACCATGCAAAGGATTTCGGAAGAGTGGAGGATAAGCTTAATGTTTAATAACTTTACATTCAATATACTGTTGATTTTTCAGGAGAATGGAGGCCAAGCGTGAAGAAGAAGCTAGAAGAAAAGAGAAGGTTCGCTGGGTGAGGATTAGAATTATTTTATGTGATGAAAGAAGAGATCCTGATTTTCCCTGTAAGAATAGTGATTGAGGGCTTGTATGTGTGTGATGGACAGGAGGTGCAGCAGAGAGAGCATGAAGACGAGATGAGGGCTCGTCTCAGACGCAGTGAATCTATAGAGAAAGCTGCTGTGAGTATCTTTTAAATAAACAAGCTTTAGGATCATTTGTAGCCATCGGCTTATTGCTACGGATTCCTCTCTCCACTAGGAGGCAGCAGTGCTGGTGTCTCAACGCTCCATGAACCCGCGGGAATTTTTCCGACAGCTGTCCTCATCATCCCAAAATTCCTCCAGCCCTGGATCCCCACGCTCAGGTAAGAGTTTCCATGAACCAAAGCTTTCTAAGTATTCTTTGAAATACTAACAGGAATAAAACGATCGCTGGAGTTTCTAGGTGGTTGTATTTTCTACAAAATCAGAAGTTTGCATCGGATCACATGATCAAAGAATGATATTTTGAGTGTAATGTAACCTCTACTGTGGTGGGCTGGTGCCACGCCCATGGTGGGAAAGGCTCCTGGTACCCACAACCCTACTAAGGATTAAGTGGTCACAGAAAATGAATGAAAGAATGAACATGTAGCTGTGGTTATTATCACTTTAACCAGCCTGAGGTTCTCACTTTTCTGACTAACTCAATTTTAAAGCGTTTCCAGTAGAAAGAAGGTGATGGAGATTTAGAGCCTTGTAAGGGCTCCATCATTTTGTGATGGGCTGAGTTTGAAAAGCTGTAGGTACTTTATCCTTTGACCCTTTGAGGAAAAACATAGATCCAGGCTGATCCAGTTGGAAATAAAACGCTGAGCAGCACTTTTAAAAGAGTTATTATCCCAGGATCCCATGTACATGTAATCCCATCCGAACAGAGTTTATGATATGGTTGAGGGATAATGAAATCTAACCCAAATTCAGTTGGTGAGTTTTCAGTTTGTTGTTATGAACTTGTATAAAAGGATGATACAGCTGTTATATACTTTATTACCATATTCACTGATGTCATATGGTGTCACAAACAAGTCTATTTGAGAGTACTAAACAGTACCCTGTTTGAGGCAAATGTGTGATGTGGACATGCAGTTTGCACAATGAAAGTTCACAAGCTTCCATCACTTGTTAGCTAAATTAGCCTAGTGCGAAACTAAACAAGCAAACGTATCTTGGCCAGTTTGCCTTATTTGAGGCAGGGGGGGAATGTGTGTGTCTGATTTAATAACAAAAATACATTTTTCATGTGAAATACTGTTTTTTCCATCATGAAACATCCAGGCAAGCCTCCATTCCGTCGTTACCAGCGCAGTTTGACAGACACAGCCTTCATCTTCGAGCGGGCCAGCGCTACCAGTGGCTCCACTTCTCCTCTTAGCCCCTCCTTCACCTCCCCTTTCTCTCGCACACCGACTAGCCCCTTCAATCAGCCAGTGTCCCCCACCAGTCCCACCTTTCGTCCATGTACATCTCCTCCATGTCCTCGTACTCCCGTGAGATCACCTCCTCCATCACCTGCCCAGCGGCCGGCTCCACCTGTGGCGTCTTTGCCCAGCCCACCAGTCTCCAGACCACCTGCACCCCAGTCCTCCCCACCAAGTCTGCCTGTTTCTCAGGCTTCAGCTCCCCCTGTCTCTCCAGGCCTGCGGGCCAGCTTGCTGGAGAGTGAATCGTCCAGCCCAGGTGTCAGCAAGCAGGAGCCTGCTTCCTTTCCAGATGCCCCTACTGCACCCCTGCCTGAGAGTCCAGTTCAGTTTAAGGGTAAGGCATGAATACATTTGAGAATAATGCTGGGACCAAAACAACTGATATTGTGCCTCACAACTGATACTGTGCCTCACTTTAAGCAAAACAGTGACATCTATGCAGAAATACAGTACTGCAACAAAGCCTTGATAAGTCATGAATATGTTTTTATCCAGTAAGAATAACATTAGAATACAAATATGGTACAAAGTTACAAGAATTTCTTGTTTTCAAAAAAGTAATTGATGTGCTGGCCCGGACACCACTTAACAGACTCATTTGTATTTCTAAATGGGTGCTAGAATACCTTAAACCTTCATATTTATGCTGCATTGTTAACTATAATTGTAGGCATTGTTAAGCACATTTTCTTTTTCTCATAGATCTGTCATTTTAACTGTCTTCGCTCAAAAGAACAGTTAAAAGCATGAAAAAATGCTAAAATTAAGAACTGAATAAAAATAAAAATGCATAAAAATGAATTATTTGAGACAGCCTTTGCTAATATCTTAGAAGAATACAGTTAGAAGAATGAAAGTTTGGTTCTGCTGCAAAAATGTATTTAATTCCATCACCAGCACACCTGGTTAAAATTACCATTGGACTTTCTTGATGAACTACAGTGGTTTGGTTTAAGAGGTTTAAATGGTTCAGCTAACACACTCACACTTGAAAGCACAACGTGGTTTTATGTCATTGTGTCTCCAAAAAAGAAACTTTACAGGAGAAGGAAAATCTTTCTGAACTTTCAATGTAAGATCTTTTTTTTTTTTAAGTCATTTTGGCTGATTTCACTCATCTGAACATCATCAAATTTTGACGCAATATAAAGGGTTGCCAGCACCTTTAAAATAAAGAAACTGGAGATAAAAGTTTGTGTTCTGACAGCGACATTGTTTATTTGTATTTAAATTAGGGCTGGACACGTTAACGCATTATTTAATTAACGCTGACAATTTATTTTTTTTTATCATTTTATTTTGAATGTTCGTTGCTTTTTCGGGCTTGCGTGTGCGCGCAGCTGTACAGCTCGGCTGTTTTTCACAGGGGTCGAACGTCCCATTACATATTATATGGACAAAAGTATTGGAATGCCTGACCATTACACCAACAGAGACTGTAATGACATTGCATTCAGATACATAGACTTTCATATGGAGTTGGTCCCTCTTTGCAGCTACTATTATGGTTCCGTCCCCAATGCAGCTGTGTAACTGTGTTAAAGGGAATACTGCTGTTAAACACTGCTGTCACTGGCAAACTGCGATGTCTGAATGACCAGTCAGAACATCTCCAGAGCCACAGGTCTTGTGGGGGGTTCCTGGTCAGTGGTCAGTTCCTATCAAAAGTGGACCAATGACAGAGTCAAAATGACAGGGACACTCAAGGGTCTCTGATGAGAGGAGTGAATACTAGTCTGCTGAAATATATACACATATAGGCATATAAAGTATATATATATATATATATATATATATACACATATACATATATGTATATGTATGTGTATATATGCCTGTATGTGTATATATTTCAGCAGACTAGTATATATATGTGTGTGTGTGTGTGTGTGTGTGTGTCAGACGGATGGGGGTTTGCATCTCAAGACTGCTGAGTATCGTCCCCGCACACTGCTCCCCGGGGCCCATGTTGGTGGCAGTCCACTGCTTCACTTGGTGAATGGGTTAAATGGGTTAAATGCAGAGAAAGAATTTGACATTGTTCACACTGTGCTGTGTTCATGTACGACTATAATGGGCCACTTTACTTTCCCTCATGTGTGCATTTGTCAGACATTAAAACCTGGTTCCCCCAGTGCTAGTATATGTATATTGGACTTTTTGAAGCACAAGCAGTGGCCCTAGGCCTGTCTTATTGTCTCAGTTCATAACTAATATTTTTCACCCTTGTGGCCCTCTCGGTTATGCATATCAGTCCAGGGAGCCACAGTCAAGTTCCAGTGCTACTGCATATAAACTAATTAAAATAACTTTTACAATGAAAATCAGGGATGTTTCCACTCATTTAAACGAGTCTGAAGATTTTTCAGCAGTGTGCGAGCTATTAGAGACTCATATTAGCTGTAGAACACCCACTGCAGGTGTGTGTAGAAAATAAGGAAAGGTGGTGGCAATCAACCATGACAGCACTGAGTAACATCCAGCAAGTTCTTTTCAGTATCATCAGTTGAACTTAAATTTCAGTAGCTCACATTAAACTAACAGTGTTCTGCCTATTTAATTTAGCAATGTCAGCATAGTGGTTGGGGCTTATGACCAATTTATGTAAACATCATAGCTACACATCCTTGATGTAATATTTCAAAGACTCTGTTAACTGAGATGTAATGGATTTATGGATTTCATGAGTAATATTAATTTGTCCATGTAAATTTGAACCTCATTAACCACACCTGATTAAACTATTTAGAGAGTTGGTAAAGCCTTTGTGAGCTGAACTCAGATGGTTAAATGAAAGAAAATGCCGATGTCTGCAGAAGTGTGGTCCTCCAGGGACTCGTCACAGGTTTGGAATCCCTGGATTTGGGCTTAGATGGAACCACAGATTGTTTATGAGAGCCAGAAGGTAATGGGCTTGCAGTCTTCCTGCCTTAAGGGAAGGTTATCAATGGGCCATTGGCTCACTTCAATGACGTCTTTATATTTGTTCATTTCAAACTCAGATAGTCAGGCTGAGATGATTTAGGAATCTGAAAGATACATATAGAAAAAAGCTGCATCACTTGTCAAGCCATGTAGCTCGCTTGTTTACGCTGTGACTTCAGAAACATGAGGTCATGGGATGAAACCCAAGTCTTTAGTTTTAGGTCTTGCATGTCACACTTCAGCTGAAAGTCTAATATCCAAAAAATGAGCTGGGCCTCTGGCCTAGCTCTGTAGCTCACAGTTTAAGCTGCGGTCTCAAAAACAAAAGGTTGTGGGATCAAACCTGTGTCTTTAACTTTGTCGTTCATGTCATACTTCATCTGAAAGTCATGTATCTTAAATAAGTTAGGCATCTTGTCAGGCCCAGTAGCTCACTGGCTTTAGTTGTGTTCTCAAGATTTGAAGGTCATAGCATCTAATCACGTTTAATGTTTGTTGTATGTCACACTTTATCTGAAATTCAAATGTCCAAAAATAAGTGCAACGTTTGGCCCCGGCTCTGTAGTGTACTGGTTTAAACCATGGACTCAAGTCTAGAAGGTTGTGGGATCAAATCTGAGCTGTCTACTTTATATCTTGCTCGTCAGATTAATCTGAAAGTCAAATATAAAAAACGTTGGTTAGGTTGCAGTGGTCAGAAAGTTGTGGGATCTAATCTGGCTTTTATGTCTTGTATGTCACATTTCATCTGAAACTGAAATGTCTACAAAAAAGCAGCATGCTAGCTGTGTGATCCTGTGGCTCAGTGGTAAAAGCACCGCCCCCAAGACCAGGTGGTGCGGGTTCTAATCGGAGCCTTTAGCATTATGTCTTGAACATCAGAGCACATCAAAAAGTCAAATTTCCAAAAAAAAGGCAAGTCAGCTGTGGGATCCTGTGGCTCCGTGGTAAAAGGCACCCC
>JBBPCX010000040.1:11185471-11201406 GCA_037974365.1 Hydrocynus forskahlii
GGGGAAAAGGACCCCCCCCCCCCCCCCCCCCCAAACAAGACCAGGTGGTGCGAGTTCTAATCAGAGCCTTTAGCATTATGTCTTGAACATCAGAACTCATCTAAAAGTCAAATAAAAAAAAAAAAAGGCATGTTAGCTGTGGGATCCTGTGGCTCAGTGGTAATAGTGATGCCTCCAAGACCAGGTGGTTGTGGGTTCTAATCAGAGCCTTTAGCATTATGTCTTGAACATCAGACTTCATCTAAAAGTCAAATATCCAAAAAAAGGCAAGCTAGTTGTGGGATCCTGTGGCTCAGTGGTAAAAGCGATGCCTCCAAGATTGGGAGGTCATGGGTTCAAATCCTGAGCAGGGGTCTCCACAAAACCGATACCACAGAAAGGGAGGGGAACTTATCCGTAAGAGGAACAATAGCAACAGTAAGTGACTTAGAAGAAGAATCCTTTTTTTTTTAATGCTGGACAAAATTGCTAATGAAAGTGAAAGTGAAAGTGTCAGTTTCACTTTCATTAGCAATTTCCACCAAAATAAAAAATGCTAATGAAAGTGAAAGTGAAAGTAACACTTTTACTTTCACTTTCACTTTAATGGACTGTTGATTTGAACCATCCGCTATTACCAGGTTTATAAGTGCTGCTGCTTTGAAGTTTGGTGCTCTGGCTGGTCCTTTGGCTTCTTGTTGACAGGACAAGACTTGGACGGACTGAACAGAACAATGACTTTATGAGCTCTGGATAAGATCAGTGGTGGATGAGGTAAAGATTATAGTGTGACTTTCATTAGGACATTTTCTGCAGCAGCTTGGTTTCAGCTGGTGGATCATGCCACAAAATCTCCCAAGTACACACACACTGTTCCAGTTTCATGAGTGTAGAACATATGGTTAAGCACCACTTGTCTTTTTGTGGAACATATTTTATTCATTTCAGACAAAGCTGATATCAGTACATGTAAGAATGGAATATTTGCCTTTTTACCAATTAATTTTATATTGTATAAACTCTCAGAAAGGGATCTTTGCTTGAGGCCACAGACCTTTTCTGGCTTCCCTTAAGAAACGCTGTTGTTTAGAGAACCACTTTTGTAAACAAGATGAGTCATTAAAGTTTGAAGAACCTCCTTGGAGGATCTGTGAATAAACCTTGACCTATGTTACGTGAAGGTTCCTTAAATCTTGAGCTCTAGTGAGTTGCTCCAATAACGCGCTGCAGCACTTTTCCTCCCCAGTCCTGGTCCTTTTAGTGCCTTCCCTTCTTTACCAAACCCACTTCAACACAGTAAGGACTTGATAACCAGCTGATTAGTTGGATTAGTTGAAAATGCTCACATGTGCAGGGGAGTGTGTCTCAGAAACTGGAAAACACTGTTTGAATGTTGATAAATGTTGCACGGTGGTCCATGGAGAAATATCTCATTGAACTATGTTCGTTTTCACACCTGCTGATGACAAAGTAACCTTGAACTGTTTTGGATCAGTCTTAGGAGCTCAGCATTCCAGTGGACCACCTGATGCATCTGTCCCAGCTCATTATGTTCTTCTGAAGACCTTGATTGGCTGGATCAGATTCATTTGTGTGTTAGAAAGTGGATCTCCATGAGGACAGTTGATGACACCTGGTGTTACAGCAGGCCTGCTTCCAACACAGAGTTATTTAACAAACTACTGAGGGGAAATGGGTTTGTTAGAAGCGTTTTCAAGTCCTGCTCCTGCAGAGTGCTTTCACTGCTCTCAACATTCCTGATCCAACTAATCAGCTCCTGAACACTCCCTTACTGTGCTGAAGTTTTTTTCTTAAATAATGGGAAGCACTTAAATAAGTAGAGCAGTGGCATCCAGGACCAGGATTAGGAAACTATACTAGAGAAAAAACACCACAGTCTGGAGGGCAGCAGTGCTCCAGGAATAAGACTGAGAAGATTAAGATATTCCAGTATCCACTATTTCCCAACCTTGGTCCTGGAGGCCACCCTGCCCTGCACGTTGAAGTTCTTTCACTCCTTTAAGAAACCACTTCAGCACAGAACGGGCTTGTTAACGAGCTGATTAGTTGGATCAGGTGTGGTGGGAGCAGTGAGAACACCTCATTGTGCAAAGCTGGTGGCCCCCTGGACCAGGGTTGAGACAATTACACTTCTTTGTAGGCCACGACTACTTCTGTCCAAACACTTCTAACAAAATAAGGATAGAAGAATCAGTTTTAATTACAGCTTTCACTATAGTTTTAATCATATATATTAGGGGTGGGCATGTTAACGTGTTATTTACTTAAAGCCGACAATTATTTATTCGTGTGTTAATGCAGGTTTAAAAAAAAAATCCTTTTATTTCGAAAGTTCGTTGCTATTTTGTGTTTTTTTTTATTAAGTCTAGGCTGGTTTTTGTGGGGGTCAAGCGTCCTGTTACTTTTGTCATTATATGGACAAAAGAATTGGGGCGCCTGACCATTACACCAGCTGAGACTTTAATGACTCTGCATTCAGATACATAGACTTCAGTATAGAGTTGGTCCCCCTTTACAGCTGCTGTAAATGTTCTGCGCCCCCCCATGTTCCAGAACTATTCATTCAACATCACCACCTACTGTTGTGGCTGAACACGATCAAATCCTCACAGCAATGTTCCAACCATAGTGTAAAGTCTTCCCAGAAGAGTACAGCAGCAAAGAGAGATTCGCCATGATGTTCTTGATTTCAGAAGAAACCTATGTCTTAAAACTCTTATGATGGACAATACAAATGCAAGTCAACTTACACTATATGGACAAAAGTAATGGGACGCCTGACCATTACACCAACAGGGATTTTAATGACACTGCATTCAAATACGAGTATGGAGTTGGCCCCCCGTTCCAACTGCTATAATGCTCTGGACTCTGAGAGTAACTTGTTTTTCTATAACAAACTAAATAAAACATGAATGTCCTGCAGTAGTAAATACCTTTGGTTTTATATTTGATTTGATTACATTAATGTTTAAGTTTTACAATAAATATTTGAACTGCAGCTGTGTAACTGTGTTAAGGGGAACACTGCTGTTAAAAAGCTCCTTATTTATTTAGTGTTTGCAAACCATACGTTATTGCACTTTTGTTGTGCAATACACTACTTTTAATCGTTGCCCAGCATTAATTTAAATGAATAAATACTTTCAGTTCTTACTGCATAGACAAGTACAGTTATAGACCATTTTCTCAGAATTTGCACAGTACTGGATGCACAGAAATCTAAATCCTTTAATTATGTAAAAACAATTCATTTGTACAGTTTAGGGCCAACTAGTATGTTCCAGTAGCTCGTGCGTATCACACAAAGATCAATAACAAAAACGTCTGGTGCGGATCATCTCTTTTGCCAGACAAATTAAACCTCTTTTAAACCTTTTATATTTTCATTTTCTTATTCATAAAAGATTTTTCTTCTTGATTTTTTTTATGGGATGTTTATTTAAAATGTGGATGCTAAAATAGCAAAAATGGGTAAAATGCATTCTTCAAAAATAAAAGACTATGGTCTTTTTGAAATTTCTCCTCAGAGCCTGTCGCCAACACTCGCATGTTGAGTGAACTGAAGCCAGAGATGGACTTCACAGTCAAAGCTGTGCTTGTTGAAGAAGATGAAGAGGAGGAGGAGGAGGAGGAAGAAGAAGAGGAACCATGCACCATTTCCCCTCCACCTTCAGAAACCAAAACAGCCATGAGTTGTCCAGATGTAGCTGAACCAGAGCAGCCCACTGTGCCATGCTTGCAAGCCAGAGTCCAGCCTGTGGTGGCGTCTCTTGTGGAGGTGGAGGAACCCGCAGAGGATGAAGAACCGGAGCATGAACAGAAACCAGCTGAAGAGACTGGAGAGTTTATTTCAAATGTGGATGAAGAAGAGCCTGAAGCCTCAGGCAGTGAGGAGCCAACTCTGGTGGAACTCCCGGAGGATGAGATTGAGGCCGACATTACAGGTAAAGCAGACAAGAACAGTGCTACATGGAAAATGAGAAGGTTCCAGTGGCTGTGATGTCTTTTAACATCTCTCTCGTCATGTTTGCAGAGATGTGCCCGGATGTGTCTGAGAATGGGGTGGCTGAAGAAGATAAGACAGATCAAAATGGCGTGTGTTTTCAGAATGGTACAGGTAACGGCTCGTCAAGTTATGATGATGTTATATTTAACCTATTTTGTACCTGATATGTGGTGAATGTTCACTATGGGTCGGTTTCCCAGACAGGGATTACTCGGACTACACTTTCCTTTTCAATAGAAAATCTCTATTCACAGCACTACGTAATCCAGGACTAGGCTTAATCCCTGTCTGGGAAACCGACCATATATGAACTGTCCCAGTCAGCAAGCTCTGGCCCACATGAATGACAGCCCAAGCATGGTCCAAATCTGTACAACCAGATCTGTAAACATTTTGCAAAGTCATAAGGTACATCTATTTTTGAATAAATGAATAATTTAAAACTAGAGCCAACAGTACCATACCAAACACATTTCCGACTGTGGCCGGCGGTTGGACACCAGCACTCATCAACAGCCTGAGAGTGTCGGACAGCCAGCATTCAGCTTGCTGTGTCCCGGGCCTTTTACAAAACTTTTGGAGTCAAAAATTTAAATTTAAATTCTAAATATAAAATTATATCAAATTACATCAAAGCACCAGCTCTCTGAGTTACACTAAATGGACAAAAGTGTCGGGACGCCTGCCCATTACTCCAACGATAACTAATTCCATTGCATTCACTTACATAGACTTTAATATGAAGTTGGTCCCCCCTTTGCAGCTATAACAGCTTCCACTTTTTCTGTGGGAATTTGTGCCCATTCATTCTGTAGAGCATTTGGGAGGTCAGGCACGGATGTTGGATGAGAAGGTCTGGCTCACAGTCTCTGTTCCAGTTCATCCCAAAGGTGCTGGATGGGGTTGAGGTCAGGACTCTGTGTGGACCAGTCAAGTTCTTCCACACTGAACTCATCCAGCCGTGTCTTTATGGAGCTTGTTTTAAACACTGGGACACAGTCATGCTGGAACAGAAAAGGTTCTTCTCCAAACTGTGTCCACAAAGTTGGAAACATGGTGTTGTTCAAAATAGCTTGATAGAATGAAGCATTAAGATTACCCTTCACTGGAAGAAAGGGGCCGCCTGAATTCAATAATTAAGAGGTGTGGCCTAATACTGTTGTCCATATAGTGTAAATGGTTGGTTCTGAGCATTTGCATCTTACATGTAGACTATGTCCCAGAACAACAAAGGTTTTGTCTTTTTTTGGCAAACTGTTACCTGGTCCTTCTGTTCTTGAGGTATTGCATCTTGTGGTAAATCCCCTCAGGTCATGCTGAGGTATTCTTTTCTTTATAGGAGTCTTTTTACACATCTGTACCCACATGCTGTAGATTGAAATATTGTCACTAGTTTTCATCATGACAGCAATAAATCATGAGACTGTGATGCATAACAATACATTCCTGAAATGCAGAAACTGCTTCATAACAAATTCCTATAAATATACATAAACATATACTTATAGGAATGTATCATCTTTATTTAATAGCTGTTATTACTCAGTATAAATGTACTATTCTGGAATTAATGGTGAATTCTAAGACTGTCCACTGTATGTCCCCCGTCCAGTCAAGGAATATGCCGACTCCTCCGAGGAGAGCACACCGGAGAAGTGTACTTATATAGTCAATCGTGAGGAGACTGATGAGGAGGAAGAGGTCCAGATAGAAGAGAATGGACAGGTGTGCTTGCAAAACCCATTCATTTCTTTTCTACTCTGAACTTTAATGTCTCATTTTGTTTTTCACTATTCATTCAATTTATAGCAATTTTAGTGCACAGATAAAATTGGTAAATGCGTAATTTGGTGTAACCTATTTGTCTTCCACAGCTATCATCAGGCAGACGGCTCCCGCGTGTGCGAGCACTCTATGACTACCAAGCAGGTCAGCATTGCCTTTTTACTGTTTGTACTGTAATCATCAAACTTCTAGCTCCCCCAGCAAGTGGCAGCCTGTTACGGCAGCTCTGCTCATTTCTGAGCTTCTTTCTTATTCCCTCTTTTATTCTCTTTAGTTTCTAAATTAATCTCCAGTCACTTAAATATACTATACCGTTGTGAATAGCCTTATTCTATTGTTTTTTTCCTGCTTTTACTTTTGTACTGTCCACTTTCTGCCGTAACAACGGAAATTGCCCACTTGTGGGACTAATAGAGGTTTGTCTTGTCTTATCTTATGCAACAGTGCCTAAAGACATTTATATGATAAATGAATAATCACATTATAACAGAGACACATGAAAAACACATCAAACAAAAAGACACCAGCATGTGCAAGTGCACTGCATATATTTTTTCAGACTGTTTTTTTCTGAATCCTGCCTGTCTCCCGGTTGCTAAGCGACAATAGTATCATAACTGTCAATCACTTGGCTAATTAGCCATTGTTTACATGTGCACACGCAGAAGGCTCTATCACTCATCCTTCAAACAGTGATCAAGTGACTGCAAACATCACTGAAGGCCTGTCTTCTTGTGATCTGTTTGGACAGCACAGAAAAAAGTGCCCGTGATGGATCTGCTTTCTGCAAGCAGAAAGTTTGCCCCCCTCAAGAACAGTGCACAAAACACATCTGGCCCATAAAAAAGGTGCCTCTGTTGCATGGCCCACCTTTTATTTAAGAAGAAATTGATAAAATGATATGTAATAGTAATATATAAATTATACACACTTCAGTTCAGGCTATACTGATGATACAGCTGGTGATCTAGTGGTCAGGGAGTTGCCCCTGCGATCAGAAGGTTGTGGGTTCGAGTCCCAGGACTGCTAGTTTCACCACTAGAACTGCTAGGGGCAGCTGGTGGTCTAGTGGCTAGGCCATTCAGCCTGCGGTCAGAAGGTTGTGGGTTAAATTCCCAAGACTGTTAGTGGCACCTCTGAGGTTCCCTTCAGTAAGATACCGTCCCCACACACTGCTCCCCGGGCGCTGTGTTCCTGGCTGTCCGCTGCTTCACTTGGTGAATGGGTTTAAATGCAGATGAAGTATTTTTTGCTTATCCCACTGTGTGCTCTGGTGCGTTCATGTATGACAAAAATGGACTTTACATAGTTTATCATGATAATGAATGTAGCATCCGATTGCCCCTATATGTTAATACTCGTTTTTTCCCCACAGAGGATGAAAGTGAGCTTTCCTTCGAGCCTGGCGACATCATCAGTGATGTGGAAACTGTGGACAAAGCCTGGTGGCAGGGCTTCAGCAAAGATGGCCGCAAGGGGCTCTTCCCCGCCAACTATGTAGAGACCATCTAAGGACTTTCGCTTTCTTTTAGTGACACTCTTCCTCATGATAGCAGCCCTCAGGGACAGGGAAACTTTGACCTGTAGGAGGAGCCAAAGGGTGCTCCTGGACTACTGGATGAACCGTAGCTGAGGTACTAAGAGAACAAGGGAAGAAGAGACACATCAGGAGGATCCAGGAATAATGTAAGTGTCCAAGATCAGAGCTTGGCCAAAGTTAGTTGTATGAGGGATATGAGGAACTCACCTGTCAATGTTCAGCCCACAAATACATTGTTTTGTAGGAACTGTTGCAAGATTGGACACGTTTTTCAGAATGTCAAGACCCCATTCAACCCAATGAGGAAATATGGATATATTTTTTTCTTTGTGGGATTAAGGTCACAGGCTTGGAAGAAAAGCTGTCATTTAGTGCATGGTGGCAATTCACCCCTTTCGAATGATCTACAACATAGTCCAGCCCAATGGTGTTGCATTTTCAACCCAGTCCTACTTAACGAAGCAGAACGACATTTACTTTTGTTGGGTCGAATGGGATTTTTAGCAACATTTTGTAAACCTTGTTCAACCTCACACTTTGGAAAGAAAGCATTTGTTGGCTGTGCATTCTGTAGAATGGGCAACTGAGAGTCAGGTTGCTTGAAGCGAACCTGAACAGTCTACAGATAATTATTTTTCTTTACAGTATCTACAGTTTTGCTCCGCAGAAATGTTTGACTGTTGGTTATGTTTCTAACATGTAATCTAAGTCAGTCGTCCTTTTCATTAAGTTTGATATTGACCGATTTATGACTTTGCAATGTTAATGTTAGACACGGTAACTATAGGCCTACATTACAACTGAGCATTTAGAGCATGTATAAATTTCATTATTTCATGTGATAGGGATGTTCCCTATGTTACTTACAAAGGTTCTATGGTGCTGCTGAGCAGATTTTGATCTTTTTTATATAAATATATATGTTTGTGTAGTAACTGTAACAGTGAGGATCTCTCTTTTCTAACCAACACTTCTTTGAGATAAAATATAATACTTATCATTCCTTTATTGTATTGTTTAAAGAAAACGGACTTGGGATCAACACCCTCATGAGTAAAGTATTTTCTTTTTTTTTTTTTTGACCAGAAAAATTTTTCATTGTTTCCGGTTCTGACAGCTTACTGGTCAGCCCTGTATGGCAAGTTTTTTTTTTATTTCATGTTCCCGTTGCATCATTACAGTTCAGTACAACACTCTTCTCTGATCCAGCATATCATGTATAAAGGTCATAGGTGAATTTGTATTTGTATTCATGCAGCATGAATCCTTTTTATCCATGCACATTAACTTTTGGGCACTCATATTACAGAGCACCAGATGCACACTTCTTTCATATTGTTTCTTTTATATGGAATATCATCAATGTCACTGAATCCATATCCAAAGTATGTATTTTGTTGCATGAAATTAAACATATGAAATCAAAAGCTTTGTTCCGATGCTTCAGTAAAGGACTTCGAACGCAAGGCATTATATTCGTCTTTTCTAACTGCCACGTTGTACGGAGGGGCTTTCGAGGGGTAAACACGCAGATCGAAAATCACAAGACGTAGTCCTTATTTAATGCTTTTTAATAGTTTCCTTTCTATTATTTTTCTACATGAATTAGTTACCTCTCCAAAGACAATGTGCATGCAGACAGACTGACAGGACACTCATCTCAAGGTTAATATTTAAAGCTAGCTTCCAGGATAGTTAGCTCTGTTCTCGCCAGATACAGTATCTCAATATAGCTGTATTTATAACAAAATCAATATGGTAAAATACAATTTTAACAAAAGCATTTGTTAAATTACAAAACTTTACAAGAGGAAACACTGAATGAATTTACAGACTTAAGTAGAAAGCAGGTGGCGGCTCTTAATGAAGGAAAGCAGTATCATTTTAATAGGTTCACCTCAACAAAGTTATTTTCCACATAAATCTCAGCAGAATGGCTTTGAACCTCACTGACTGAACACAGCTATTCAGACAAAGGGCAAAACCTCTCATTTCCAAATATTTGCTAATGAGAATTCTTTTGACTACACAACATGTTGAGGTTCTTTCTCATGCACTAAATGGACATGAGCTCCTGAGGATCATATATTGTATAATAATGTATTCATTATTATTAGTTAGTGTTTACTGGAATTGTTAATTGCATTCTATATGTAACATTTTAGACACTGACAGAAGTGTCAGAATCGACAAAGTACAATTTATCTTGACCTTTACCATTCTAGTCACCCTTTATATCACATCGTAAAAGTGCAAAATTGGCTCATAGGCCAATGGAGTAAAAGGGAGACAGTGAAGGTCTTATGGATGTACCAATGATGCAAAAGAAAATTAGGACCTTAAAATTTGTAACACATTTGCATAGTAATTATTTAGTGTTTGATTAGGATGCTTTTAGCATAATGAACAAAAAAAAAAGATTAAAAACTCTGTCAATGAAAGTTGCCTACAAAGAAGAACCATGACCAAAAGAAGACTATAGTCTTTTCAAATGAAATCTTTTTGCAGAAACTCATCTGTTTGCAGCCAGGATGAGTACAAAATGAGGAAAAAAAGTACTCTGAGGTCATCACAGTTAGTAGTTACATGGAATCACATTTTATATAGAATCTGAGTAACGTACGGAGGTTTCTGATACAGCTGAGCGATGACCATGTCAGGAAGATTAACAGACCCTCCTCTTTGCTTTGAGGCCCCCCAAGTATTTTAATTATGAGCGACAAGAGCCCTCATAAAATAGTAGTCTAACAAATATCTCTTAATGGAGATTCCGCAGGTTGGGTGCCTTTAAAATTAGTTGTATCAGTAAGTAGAACTTGCAATCAAGGTTAGACTTCAGTTTTAAGTTAATAAGTACATCTTGCATCTGCTAAGTGAAGTCATCTTCCGCTAATGGAGCTCTAAATCCTGATTTTTTTTTTTTTAAACACAGCTTCTATTTATAAAGCAGCTTATTTATGAAGGCATAACTGAGAATGTTGAGAACTTCACAAGAGGATGGCTGTGAGACGAGTGTGGAAAGTGTGAAATTGGCCATGCTGATAAAATATTTGAATACTTCCACGCCAGTTAGGAGATCTTCAGCCCGGTATGGAAGACGCAGTAGGAACACTCCGATTTTATCGTGTTTGATCTATTAGAAACACTACACTCAGGTCCAGAAGTGGAGGTTTTCTTGTACACCGATAGTACACATAAGCAAGCTGTGTATAAATAACTGTCCATCTCCCATGGTCATGACCTCATTGAGAAGGAAATCTCCCATGAACGGTGACATTTGTCCGCCACCTTCAAACCAGTCCAAGTTGAACGTTCCCCTGGGAACAGCCATACGTCCTTAGCCTGAGGAGTTCCAGTTCTTCACAGGGTTTGAATGAAAATTGAGAGAGTCTATAGAATAAAGATGGAAGTTAAAACTTTACACTCTTTTTGAGAGATTACACCTGACTCTGCATCCAGTTCCTGGGGTCCAGCTTGGCTCGGAGGTTCCTCAGGCTGCGCCGGGCACCGGAGGGCCGGGAAAAGGCCAGATCTGACTCAGGGCTGTTGCTGCCCTCACTGGAGCTGTTGCTGGAGGTGGAGCTGGAGCAGGAAAGAGCCGTCTGAGTGGGCCGTGGAGCCACCGAGCTTGCGGAAGGAGCCTGACAGGAGCACTGGAAGCCGGCGTAGCCCCGTTGGGCCTTGAGGGTGGACAGCTTGGCGTCCAGGGAGAGGGTGCGGGGGCGGAAACGGCCAGAGGTTGCGGGGAAGTCGCGGGGCCAGGCGTGGTGTGAACGAGGGCTGGCACTGCAGGGGCTGTCACTGTCTGAGGTCAGGCTGGCCTCCGAGGAGAGCAGGCCAGAGGGGCTGCGGGGTTGGCGGCTGTGCAGACGGGGGCTTGGAGAGTGAGGGGAGAGGCGTGAGGTACGCTGAAGATTATGACGGTGGTTTAGGGGGCTTCCGGGGGGTTCGGCCTCAAACAGGGACATCCAGTGAGGCGGGGCACCCAGTTGAGTCTGAAGCTCAAACTCCTCAATGCGCCTCGCTAGGATGTCAGTGACAGCACCTATGTCATCAGAAGTGTCAATAACTGTGGGAGGGACAGACACATAGAAACATGTTACTCACTAGCAGTGACGGAGACCAAAAGCTATTTTATTCATTTAGTTCCACCAGGTAGTCTTAGCTTATCCATAAACTTTAGCTTGACTGTGCAGTTATTAAACTTCCCAGGTCGAGGATGACAGATGACAAATGTCAGGAACGGTGCATGTTGGACACCCTTTTTTTTTTCCCCCGGACAGATGGTATTGTGCCGTATCGTGTCCTTCTCAGTAGCTTTATAATCTAACCTTGAACTGGATTATTTTTGGAGACTTTGAAAAATAAATTCATAATAAGAAATCCAACATTAAACGTCTGTGATTACTTATCCAAAAGTTTCTTTGCATCACTCCCTCTGTTTGTTTTTTTTTTTTTTGGTTGTTGTATCAACGGCATGTCATCCTCAATTTGCTGTACCAATATCACAATCCTGTAGGTACATACTGAACCCTTCTTGCTTTTTTAACTTGCTAAATATGTATAATGCCTCCAAGTAGATTATATGCTGTTTTTTTATGCCATTTAATTCAAAGTAATTTTAGAGCAATCTGTTGTATAGGTTATAACTGAGGTAGCTTACAAGGGAGCTACAATTTGCTTATTCCCACCACAACACAGTTCCAATCTGGCTGGTACACAGCTTTCTTATTCCCTCAGAGACTCGCCCGAGGACAACCTGACCAGCTGCCCTGGCCACCGCCAGCAGGCTGGGACCGGAATATTAGCACCATAGTACACCTCCGCAGTTCTGACTAGTGCTTTTCTAGCTGGATCCCCAAAGGCATAACCTCTATATTTACAGTCAGTAACCGTCTTCAGTGTGGTCTTCTATACAGCTGATATATTTAACTACAAATCTATTTCTCCATGATATAGCTGCCCTGTGTTTGTTATGGTCATTCAGAGCATTGGTAGTGCACTTCCTTAGAAGGCCAGCACATCTCCTCATTGTAATTTAGACATAATAAGTGGGGGCAGTGCAGCAGTGTGGCAGAACATGAGCAGCAAACTGAACAAACCACTTTTAGTGTCTGTTCCTGACATTTTCTCTTCATAAACTTAAGGTTCTCCTCACTTTTGGCCTTGTGCAAAATCGGCAGTTGTAGTTAAGGAATGCATTTCAGTGCCAGCCTGGGATGTTGTGCCCCTAAATCTGCCCCCTAGTGGAAATAGCCTTTAGTCAAATAAGGGACTCGGATGAGTTTACATGCAATGGTGCTCCACTGCAGCCAAGATGACCTGCCTAAAACAATCACGCTAGTTACTTCACCTGTCGCTGTAATAGGAGGAGAGCAGTGCACGAATCTCAGCAGAGACAGCGTTATCCTGAAGCAGCAGACCCTCACAGGACAGAGGGGCAGAAAGAGGGGGTGCTGAGAGGAAGGACAACATATCCACGAAGGGGAAATAGGATGAGAGGAAACAAGGAAGATAGGGTTTCATGTTGTAGGGCAAAACAAAAAGAAGTTTTTTTTTATGCATCAGAGGTTGCATGAAATGAGTTAAATATAAATAAGAGATGTGTTTAATGTATCAAGAAAAACAAAACAGGGTTTATAAGAAGGGAAAATAAGGAAAAATAGGATGGAAAGGAAACAAACAGAAATAGAACCAAAGCAAAGGCAAAAGAGGATAAAGAGGGAAGATACAAAGAAAAAGAGAAAGACAGAGAAAGTCAGTGTGTGTCAGAAATAATTTTATCTGGAGCAACTCAGCCTAGGAAGAGTGAGGTTCAAAACTCAGAATTACAACAAGTGCGCATGCATTAGGTCTCTATCTGCTCTGTCTGAGGCCGGGATGGCTTTTTGGTTTATGTTTCTCAGGAATAAAAGATACAGCTATTCTATAAACTGAAACAGGAGAAATGCCGGAGACACTAACCCATCTCATGGTAGAGAGAGCCCTGTTTGGATGTGATTAGAGCCGGTTTGCGTGGTGAAGGCTGGTCAATCTTCATCACCTCGTCACAGCACTGCTTCCACTGGCCTGTGGAGGGAGACAGCTGCTCAGTCAACCAAGCAAGAGTGAGCCTAAATCTCAGCCTGTTTTTACTGCATTCACTCAATGGCAAGAAACAAGATGTTCCCTAATCTGAACAAAATTGATTTTTTAAATGCACCACGTGCTGGTAAAATTGCAGGTTACGGACAAATGACTTCGCAATGACTTTCAGTGTGATCACTTTAGTGAAATCACAAACTGATGAGAAGGTTGCCCCTGCGATCAGAATCCCAGGACTGCTAGTGGCACCACTGAGGTACCCTTGAGCAAGATACCATCCCCACACACCTCCTCGGTGCTGTGTTCCTGGCTGCCCACTGCTTCATTTGGTGAATGGGTTAAATGCAGAGAAGTATTTTGTGCTGTTCACACTGTGTGCTTTGGTGTGTTCACATATGACAAATGGACACTTTACACTTAACCAAAATTGCATGTACTGTAGTAAAAAGTAAAAACAAAATAGGTAATATCCAGTATTTTTCCAGAGGACCATCTCCAACATTTTTTTTTTTACAAGTTTTCCAACCTCCTGAACTGTTCTTTTTGTGCGTTTACAACTTGTAATGTTAAGTGGCATTTGGCAGACATTTGGCAGGGGAGGGGGTGGGGTTTGTTTGAACCTGCAATATTGCGGTCATCGGGTTCACAGGCAAGCGTTTTAGCCGCTAGGCTACTATGTGTAAATGATCTCTGTTCTGATTGCCTGCGGTGTACTGTGCCTCATTTAAAAAGCATACTGGGTTGAAACACTTGTTTTAACTTTAGCTGTGAATGTGCTAAACTGGAGGGGGAATACATTTTAATTGCATCAGCTCTCTAAAAATAAACTATGATGGCTGGTAATGAGCTTGCATTGCACTGTACACATTGCACTGTACACATCAGCTCAGATCTGATCACTCACTCATGTCGAAGAACTGCTGCCAGAAGGCCTCCATCCAGCGCTGTGTGTCCTCCCGATTGTCTGTGGCTAACGTGTGTGTGACCTCTTCTCCTCCATACTGGTTACTGATGCAGATGCTCTGAGCTTTGCTGTGGGGATCTCGCTCTGCTGCACGTATCCTCGTCTCCTACACACACACACACACACACACACACACTATTAAACATATGTCTCTTTATAGTCCTGTGGGCAAGGACAAATAAATGCAACATCTGGCAGTTACTGCCACATAAACATTTTACTTGAACAGTAAAGATGACAGAGGACTTTTGGTGGCTGGGAAAAAAATAAAAAGGCCATTTCAAATAGTTTTTTGACATAAAAGAACTTGCCTTGAAATAACTCTTGTAAACCTGGGTGTAAATCTTTGACTTGATGAGTTACTCTGATTCAACTATTCTGATACACGTCATGTACATCTGTAAACTTACAAAATACATAAAACACCGATTTGAGCACAGCTGACCAGTCTCGATGAAATGTTCTGTTCTTCTGAGCACAATAAGCATCAGATATCAATAAACGTGAAATATTGCTGAAAACAAAAACATTCGTCCAATATATTTTAATGAACCAATTTTCATACTGGTATTCTCATATGATCATGCATCCTCACTGAATACACAAATGTCACTGTGGGACCGATTTACACATTCTTGGATTATAGACAACAAAAACTTTGGGAAATAAAGCCTGATAATTGTACTTTGTGCCCTTTATTGAATTCCACTATGTAATAATTTTACCATTATTTAAGTGTTACAGAATGCATGCACTTAAATCACTACTGATCAATCTATTGCACAGTTTTACAGCCTTGTTCAGCTGAATGACTTAAGTAAAGATGGTTACAGGCTTCCTCACAGTTCCACTATTTCCTCTTTCACTATTTAATGAATGGTTATCTTCGCCAGCAGGTGGAAGCAGAGGTTCTTTGGAATGCTAGCAGGTTCGTCCACTCCTCTCCAGACAGACTAACATGCAGTGTAATGGAAAACCCACAGGGCAGACTAACTCCCTGACATATACTCAGCGTACCTCCATGTGACTCACAAAGAATAGATCATGACAAACCGCTCACTCCTGGAAAGAACAAACTGAACAGACAGCAAACACATTGTCGTGACAAATACGTTGCCTCCCTCAGCTAGACCGTGACTCTCCGCACAATCGCACATGTTTATATAAATGTGAAAGCTGCTCACTTTGTTAATGCCGATAGTTAATAAAGGCTCCACGCTGGCCTCCATGTCTTCTTGCCGGCGGTAACAGAAGAGGTTTGTTCCTTTTAGGACCCCGTAAACATTTGTCCATCCTTGAGGCTCCCCGCTGAGCTGAACAGAGTGGAAGTGTGAACATGAGAAATCTGTACGTGAGCAATGTGAAACTGTGTGTTTGTCGGTGTGTCCGACTGCGAGTGTGTGTTTCACCTTGACCCTTAGGCATCCACTCATCATCTGCTGTGTCATACAGTGAGGCTGAGCTGCTAGACGACAACATGCACTGCCATACAGCGGCAACCAGTACGAACATTCCTCTAAACAGAGGAAAAGAGGAGGGCAGGGAGAGAGAGA
>JBBPCX010000040.1:11201506-11213392 GCA_037974365.1 Hydrocynus forskahlii
AGAGGGAGAGGGAGAGGGAGAGGGAGAGGGAGAGGGAGAGGGAGAGAGAGAGAGAGAGAGAGAGAGAGAGAGAGAGACAAATAGAGAGAGAGAGAGAGAGAATTAGGGAGAGAGACATACACAAAGAGAGAGAAAGAGAGAGAGAGAGAGAGACACAAATAGAGAGAGAGAGAGAGAATTAGGGAGAGAGACATACACAAAGAGAGAGAAAGAGAGAGAGAGAGAGAGAGAGAGACAAATAGAGAGAGAGAGAGAGAATTAGGGAGAGAGACATACACAAAGAGAGAGAAAGAGAAGGCAGTTAGGCACAGGACTTGGGCAAATGGGGACTACACCAGTTACACTATATGTACGAAAGTACTGGGACACCTGACCTTTACACCAACAGGGACTATAATGACATTGCATTCAAATACAGAGACTTTAATAGGGAGTTGGTCCCCCTTTGCAGCTATAACAGCTTCCACTCTTATCTGAAGGCTTTCCACAAGATTTTCTGTGGGAATTTGTGCCCATTCATTCTGTAGATCGTTTATGAGGTCAGGCACTGATATTGGACGAGAAGGCCTGGCTCACAATCTCCATTCCAGTTCATCCCAATGGTGTGGGATGGGGTTGAGGTCAACCCCATCCAACACCATTAGGATGGTGTTGGAAGCAAGCAAGCTCCAACCAACCATGTCTTTACGGCTTTCTTTAAACACTGGGACACAGTCATGCTGGAATAGAAAAGGTTCTTCCAGTAAAACTGTGTCCACAAAGCTGGAAGCATGGTGTTGTCCAAAATGTCCTGGTATGATGAAGCATTAAGATTAAATTAAATGGAAGACCCCTAGCCCAAACCCTGAAAAACATGTGTCCCAATACTTTTGTATTCCATGTAGTGTATAAAAGCTTTTTTTTCCCTGAGAACTTTGGCCTACAGTTAAAACCACAAAGAAGTATCAAAAATACTTTTTTTGTGAAGAGTTTTTTTTTAACAAAGAATGTAATTATTTATTGTGCATTTGTGGTTTAAATTATAGCATATATTGTTATTTTATGTTGTGCCAACTCTAAACAGCCCTTTACTGTTGTAAACACACTGTAATCCACAGCCTCTCATGGGCTTCCTACTTTCCTGTGTTATAAAAATGGACAAAAGAAAAAGAGATCAGTCCAGATAGAAATCTAAACAGCTGTACAACCACCATCTGTGAGCTATAGTCCCTGACAGCCTGTTAACACACCTCCTCACAGACACTCTCCCATTAACCAGACATTATTAGCAATTTACACACACTTTTATGAGCGTGACCCTGACACAGTAAATCTGACAGACATCCACTAGTGCACTCAGGCACACACACAAACCACATATACACACAGACATACCTGATTTACACATAAAACAGCAAGACCCCTAGCTGCTTGATGGTGCATGATTGATTGGCTAATTAGGGGTGTACCAATGTATTAAATTATTGTGATACTGCAATGCAAAATGTGATTAATCTTTATTCATGGTGGCCTCGTGGGTAGGATTCTTGCTTCTGGACCAAGAGGTCATGGGTTTGATTCCACCCTTCAGCAAAACCACCACTGGGTTCCTGAGCAAGACCCTTAAACTCAAATTGCTCCAGGGAGACTGTCCCCTGTAGTTAGGGAATGGAAGTCACTTTGGATAAAACCGTCTGCTAAATGGCGTAAATGTCAAATGTAATGTAAATGTATAGCCATTATTTAATGTCACCCATTTATGATTTATGATTTAACGTCACCAATTAACATGAGAGCAGTGCTAACAAACAACTAGTGGCTTAGACGAGAGAGAAAAGTCTATATGTGTGAAGGTACTGAGTGTAGAATGTACAGGTAGAGAAAAGGACCGAGAGGCGTGATAGGGGAGGAGAAGCTGAGTAAAACAGTAGTAGGCAAGAAGAGAGGAGGGATTAGGGGAAGAACAGAAGGGGAAAGGAGAGAAAAAGGAGGGATAACAAAAAGAATAAAAGGTGGAGAAGATAAAAACTAGAGGGCAGACATGTGCAAGTAGTGGTTTACCATTGCCGGTAATGGTGAGGTCGTGTGTACGGAAGCTGTCCTGGACGTGAGAGAGTGTGAGCGTGGTATGAGCCAGGAGATGGTATTTCGGCCCTCTGTGGACGTATACACACACCACACACACACACACACACACACACGTGCGCAAAAGTGAAAATACAATAATAGAGAGGAGAAAGTCACATGCATATGTATATTCAATAATACTGACCTTTCACAATTTCCAAAAACATATTCAAACGCCCACTTAGGCTTGTATAGAAAAAAATAGTCATACAGTAGTATGAGTAGTCAAACAGTGGGGCGAAACAAGCATTAAGACACTTTAATATACTTCCAATTTATACACAGTCTTGTACTTAGAAACATGAACAAGGTACATATTCATAAGCATAAACAAATATACATTTAGACATTAATGCTGCAAATGTTCTCGCACACATTGCAACAAACGGCCATTCTAAAAGATATTGCTATCGCTTGGGAAGATTTCACGCAACAAGTTGCAAGAGCTTCCGAAAGTTCACAGAGAAAACATTATTAAAAATTTTTGAAAAAGCTACACAGGCCTACAAGGACCTTGAACATCCCTGCCAGGTTTGATAACATGCAAATGGAAAGTTCATTAACCACTCACTCGCAGGTCTCAGGAGTTCTGAACCCTAGAACACTGTACTTTTTTGTTCACATTGGTACAAACTGTATTTATGTAGATACTCACGGCACTGGTGGTACAGGCAGCAGCAGCGGTGCGGCTCCTCCGTTGCTGACGGGGCTGCAAGCTCCAGGCTCCATAGCTGCCCGCAGTTTCTTCCCTGACGAGCGGCCCAGTGAGGAGCTCAGCTTGCTGGCCAGTTTACGTGGTGTGCTGCCCGCTGAGTAATCATCCTCTGAACAGCAGCTGAACAACTCCAACCGCAGCTCAAAGCCCGGGCTTGCTTCATTACTGCACACAGGGAATGCATGTACACACTGCTGAGTCATTACACACAGTATGAGAAGATGCCACTTCACTTTAGGCCAGAACCTGGTTATTTGTGGGGTTCTTTTCAGTGCAGAAGAGAAACAAATCTCATTACACGCTTACTGCAGTTCCATTCAATAGCTCAGAAAACCTTCGTGTTAATAATTATTTCATTCAATAAAACGTAAAGTGGGCCCCTTATGTCACACCTGAACAATGTGAAATTCTTTCTCTGCATTTAACCCGTTCACCAAGTGAAGCAGGAGCCCGCCACCAATGAGGGGGGCTCGGGGAGCAGTGTGTTGGGACGGTACCTTGCTCAAGGGTACCTCAGTAAGGACACTAGCAGTGCTGGGATTCGAACCCACAACCTTCTGATTACAAGGGTTACCCCCCGAACCACTAGACCACCCAGCTACCCCAATAATAACACCAATAATAAACTGTACAGATTGAAATAAATGTATTTTAGACAGCTTATTTAGTATTGTAAACAACAAAATGATTAATCTTATATATTTATCTACTTGGAACTATTTCTTGTTGCTGATTCCAATTTTTTTTTAATGGTGTGAATTTTTTTTTATGTGAAATGAAGTTGGTTCTCTTTTTTTCCCACCTCAATTAGAGATATATGCATAACCTAATGAGTCTGGACTCGTTTCTTTAACCTAAATTGAGTCTAATTTTAATGACCGCAGTGCAGTCCAAAATGCTTCAGCTCTGATACTGATCAGGCCCAGGAAATAGGTCACATTCAAGCACTCAAAAAACACTGAACAGTGCAGATGTAGCTGTAAAAAAGTTTACACTTAGGAATATGCCACCCACACACTTTAGATAATTCATAATTCTTTAATACAAACACACATACAGTTCATGTAAACCTAGCAGCAATGCGCTAGGTTAACATGGCCTGACACATGATTTATATGTGAAATGTTTCTGGGATATTCAGGGCGTACATTGCCAAGTAAAACCAACACGTACTTACAATACTATAGTGTTGTCAAAACAGATGTCTGTGAGGGTTCTGTCCACCATCACCATGTCTGTGTCAAAAATCTCCCCTCCTAACTGTAGCAGACAGAACACAGCACAGCGGTGCAGCTCTGAGGGAGAGGGAGAGGGAGAGGGAGAGGGAGAGAGAGAGGGAGAGAGAGAGAAACAGAGAGAGAAAATGCATAAGGAAAATTAAGCAAACAAGCCTTTATTCATCCTCAAAGCATCAACAGATCACAAAGATGAAATTCCACTGGAGTGTTAGTAGTAGGGAACAGATTGCTTTAGAATACAGCATTTATTCATGGAGTTTATTTTTCAATTTTAGGGCAAAAAATAAAAAGAACAAATTTCAAGCTTGCGATACACAGCAAAAACCACATCCGCTCTTTTAATTTTACACCATTGTGAAAAAATACTCTCGACTCAATGTGTACAATGTGTAGTTGGTGTTTTAGGGCTGTCAGATTTTAATTGTTTGAGCTGATTGTAATTATTTAATGTGTTCTTGATCATTTCCCAAAGTCATTACATATACTATATTACAAAGCAATAAACAGAATGTGAAATGTGTGCATTTTCATCAGCTGGGTGTTAGGCAAACAAGTAAGCGAAAGACAGAGAAAATGCATTTATAGAATTCAACATGGGACAACAAAAAAAGGTATAACGTCTTCTAATTTGGGAAGCAACACAAAGTAATGTCTGTTTATTGGCTAGGTAGCGAAGATTAGACTACAATTGCAGATTATCATTTCATGCTAGTATAAATAACAAGCTAAAGATCCCCAGTAAGCAAGATAGTCATTTTTGCTGCTTTAGACTAAAATGAACAAGTTAGTAAAATAAACAACAACAAAAAAACCCCATCAAAACCGTCTGTTATTTATGACATTTAATAACGTTTCCATGACTGTGATAGGTCTACAGTTATGAAGATTTCAGATTAAAACCAGAGCCTTTTCTTATGGTCTGCAAATTTCAGCGTTGTGCCTAAAAAAAAAATCATACATTATGTGTTGCTACAGAATCAGTGGAAGCTTTTTCTCCAGCATTAATAATAATATGCTGTCGCCTACAGAGCTGCACTCAGAGTGGTCTGTAAGAGCCTCAATGCTTTTTGTGCTTCAATTTTGAAAAAGACATTAAAAATTAATTATACAGCACATGAAATGCATGATAATGGATCTCAACATGTGATTATGAATGCATGTTTCAAGAGTGTTGCTATGCAAGAACTGAAAAATGGCTTGTTAAGACATATTGAATGATTTAAGCTCTTGCTTTACACATTGACAAACATGAGCAGGACATCTGGACATGCATATTACAAAAGTGGTACTAGAGCTGTTACTATTGATTATATTATTAACAGAGCAATGTGTCAATTGTCCTGATTTATATGTTGTTTAAAAGGTCAAACAACAAAAGCAGGCTTAACTGAAGAACAGCGTACCAGATACAGGACACATTATATATAGAACACTATTCATACAGTAACAGCCCAAAGTGCTTCACAGCCAAGTGATAAATATCAACATAAAATAATAAAATGAAAATTTGATTTTGGTAATTTACCAGCTAATACTGATAAAAAACAAAACAAAAACAAAAACAAACAACGTACATACGAAAGTTAAAAGTATTACTTAAAATACATGATTACATATGTCCCGCTAAGACAATACATACAGAGACTGAGAATTGTAATTAAAAGCTAAATGAAAGGAATCTGTTTTTAAAAATGTTTTTTAAAGTGTGTGTTGAACTTGACTAACTAACAAAAGGTGGAACTGCGTCCCACAGTTTAGTAACATCATAATAAAAAGAGGCCTCGCCACTATTTCTGTAATATCTGGGGGGTATTTGCAAAAGGCCAGTACCTGCAGATCTAAGTGTTACTGTCTTTTGTCATGAAGGATGGAGGATGTTTTATTAGGAAGTCCACATAGAGAGACAACTGTAGTAATCAGTTCTGCTTGTAACACCACCATGTACAGGTTTCTCTGCAATGATCATGGACAGAAAAGGCCTAACTTTACATTTAAACATGCACAGTTAAATAGAGCTCAGAATCTGGAATTTCATCCAAGTAACATGTCAGATTTTGCATGTGAAGAAAAGGGTCTAGTTTCTTACAAAGCGGCTGTCTCTGGATTTTCAAGTCAGTATTTGAGTTTTTTCTTAGTTACACTGCAGAAAATGCCGCAATGTCTACTGTGAAATATCCAACATAACTGGCTAGCTTGTGTTCTGATCTTCAGAAGAAATGGAAACGTATAAGGCGTCGCCAGCATAGCTATGTTTTAAATCAAGGAATTCTGTTTCATCCCTAGTTCACAATCTATTAATTGTGGCTGCTTTAATTGCTACATTTGTTTCTACTTTCTGTGAATCAATGCTCACCTCCTTTGTTTTTGAAGTACTCTGTGTCTTTCCACATCAGAGGGATCCGAAGGTCTGTGATAGAAACACATACAGAGCAAGAAATCAGACGAGATCAGGAGAGCACACGTGCCATGTCACACGTGTGACCCCCCCCCCCAACACACACACACACACACTCTCTCTCTCTCGCTCTCTCTCTCTCGCTCTCTCTCTCGCTCGCTCTCTCGCTCGCTCTCTCGCTCGCTCTCTCGCTCGCTCTCTCGCTCTCTCGCTCGCTCTCTCGCTCGCTCTCTCGCTCGCTCTCTCTCTCGCTCTCTCTCATACACAAACGCAGGTGCTGTGATGTCAATTATGATGAGTATCTATCGCTCTCTCTCCTTCACTCACAACACACACACACACTTATCTCAAGACAGCAGGCAGTCACTGCCACATTGTTGGTGTGGGAGGAATAAATGTGAAGGCCGTGCCCTCAATACTGTATCATCCCACCGGCCCACCCACTACATTAAGACTGCATTTATCACGCCTAATCTATTCTAGCCTAAGCTAGTCTCGCAAGGTCATGTTTCATCTAATTAGGTAAGGACTGCCACACCAGTTAATAAAAATTAATAGATGAAGGGCCATTAGGAGGCAATTAAGGAGACAATGACTGAGGCATATGAGCAATCACGAGATTTGTGTGGTCAGTGTGTGTGTGTGTGTGTGTGTGTGTGTGTGTGTGTGTGTGTGTGTGTGTATGAATGGTACATAAGAGACTGCCAACGTAGTATTTCATACTGCCAAACTTACAAGCAGGTTATACGGAGAGTGTGTTTGTGTGTCTTTTATTCTACATGGCTGCAGGGTATTGACTACTGAACCCCTCCGCACCCCCCAATACTTCAGAGAATTTAACAATAGCATCATAATTCCACCCTTCACAGCAGAGAGGGGCCTGGAGCAATCTCTCAATGGACCACATTGTTTTCATACCTTTTCTTGCTTTGTTTTTATACACTGTCAGGACATGGTATCATACTTATAACCCATATTTATTCCATGGTTTCTGTTTGTATGTCAGTTTACCTGAAAAATATGTAACCAATTTTACACCTTTTTTAATTTAAACATTTAACAGCGATCAGAATCCAATCGCTAAAACACATTTATCAGCATTTACAACCTACAAAATGAAATGGCAACACATCTGTGTGCCTGTGTAGTAGTGTTCAGTGGCTCTTTCTCACTGATATATATATATATGTATATATGTAATGCTTGTGTTATTGTGTGTGTGTGTGTGTGTGTGTGTGTGTGTGTGTGTGTGTGTGTGTGTAGTTTCTCGGCAGAGCTGTTACATCAGTAGCACTATTTAATAAGTGCCATGCAATGTGTGAAATGCTGACTAAAAATCTGCACAGAGTTTGCGAGTACCTTTACAGAGTAGTACATTTTTATACATTACATTATTACTTTTGTTACATTACTTTTAAGAACGTTATAGATATTCTATTAATTAATACAGTATACATTATAATAGCAAGAATCATATGGTGAATCAAGCTGTTGGTTCCGAAGGCTTGTTTTTTGTCTGGGTTTCCTACAAAGTCAAGACAGCTACGTCCTGATAATGCTTAAAAACAAGCATGTGCACACACGCACGTTCACCTACTAATATAAAGCAGGAATACAATAGCCATCAGCCAGAAGCGACAGGTTGTCATGGTTTGGGTCAGTATGAGGGAGAATGGAGTAAATATTATAGGGTGTGGAGGAGAGAGGCTGTAGCGAGTGGGAGGTACTCTCATAAAGCTCAAGCGACCAGACTGCAGACTGCTCGGCTAACAAATGCCGCAGCAGGGTTGTCTCTTAACACAGGGGGCCTTGATGAAGCCCCAGGAATGTGTCAAACAGACAGAGACAGACACCCACAATGCCCTCCCCTTCCACCACCCACCTCCTTTCACTCAAAAGAAAAGTCTACAAACAAAGACACTACCATTACCTAAATGGAAGTTAAGATAGTGGCATGTATGGAAGTTGAACGCAGTGAGTTACTTCAGTGGTAAGAAGCCGTCACTCACTAGTAGGGTCCAGCAAGTCTGTCAGCCTACCTGAAATAGCAACTTTGCCTTTACATGGAGATCGGTCATCCATTGGGCCTGCATCTGACGACCTGAAAAACACAAAGAACGATGGTATACTGACCACATAACATGCTTAATGATGTTTGAACTAGAGGTTGACCGATTATCGGTCTGGTCAAGTAATAGGGTCGATATTTGGACATTTTTTACATAATCGGCATTGACTGATGTCGGCGCAAATTAAGACCGTTTGGTAGACTTGCACATTTATGGGCAGTTCACTAAGTAGCCTGCAGTTAGCTTACCGTTTACAAAATAGCCTGCAGTTAGCTTAATTCTCTCTCTCTCTCTCTCTTTTTCTCTCTCTCGTGAAGTTAGCTCTCCTCATTATTAATGACCAAATATCGAAAAAAAAATAAAAAAATAAAAAAATTACCAGCTTCATATATAGGCCTACCCTGATTTCTAAATATCGGCATCGGCTATAGAAATACCCATATCGGTCCACCTCTAGTTTGAACCTATCCCATTTAAAGTTAAGCACGCCATGGTTTAATGTAAAAAAACATATCTACCGGATTTATTAGTCCACAGCAGGGTATTGTATTGCTATATATTATGACTCTAATATACATTAAAACATTGGTGGCCTTGTTGTAGCACAGTTCACAATTAGCTAATTAGCACTAATTTGAGTAAAAGGATTCCCATTTATTGTATCACGTCAATATCATTCACAAAAATGTCTGTGATAGGTCAAGATATTCAGAACACAATAAAATACTTGGTGACTGTTTAGAAGCTCATTTGCATATTACACAGTTCAGTAAAACAAAGCCCGACTCTACTTAAAAGAGAACAGCAGTACACTGCACAGCCATTGTGTCACAGTGTGAAGGAAATGAATGTAGACTCTTGCCTTGTTTGGATCAGGTCAAGACTGTGGAACTCAACAAGGCAGCCACTGAACTGTGACTGACCTCTACGAAATTTTCCCCACTTAGGCCGGGGGATGTCTTGTGCTTTGCAGTTCTCCAATAGCCTTTGCTTTATCCGTGACTATTCTAAGAAACTCTGTGTTTTCTAGGGATGAGTCAAGTGTTAGCCTGTGCTTCTTCATTTGAAAAGAAACAAGACTTGCATTTGTCCTACACTCACAAATTGCAAATCAAGCTTTAAAACATGTGTACAGCAGGACCTCTTCTACTGCAGCTCATGACCGCTGCTTGGCTAATGTGAACTTAGAAGTAGGAGCTAATCTAATTTTCCTTCAAAATCAACACTCCTTCCTAATTATCTACTATTTATTGTTAGGGGAATTCTGCGAAAATAAGGTATTTCCATATGCATCAGATCGATATGTACTTGATCTATTTGAACCAAATTGTCTACTTTTTTCAAATAATCAAACAAAACACTACCTGCGTGCCACCCGCTGCATGACCTGCGCCTCCTTCATGCGTTGCAACTCGGACATGTAGGCCATGATCCGCGAGTTGCATGTGAGCAGGCTCTTTGAGGCCTCCAGAGCCTGGTCTTTCTGAGAGCATGCAGCCAGAAGCTTGCAAGCACCCTCACGCATTCGGATCTCATGGTCAATCTTCTTCTGAATGTCACTGTCCTAGAAAACAGAAAAGAACAGTGTGAGGTCAGTTTTATCGCCACAATATGTAAGCCAGGAGCATGTCTTGTGAATATCTGTGGAAAATGAACTCCTCAAATGCTAATATTGAACTAATACTGATGTGGATTTAATGCAGAGGCCCCCAACCTTTTTTTGTGCCACGGACCAGTTTCATGTAAAACATGAACCGTTATAGATACAACTAAAAACAAAGAGGCTTTGTTTTTTACTCAGTTTTGCTAGCTTGTGGGCTACATTTTTGATGTACCGTATCACATAACCGAGACAAGCGTTGTTTTTTTTTTTTTAAATAAAATATCTTTGACTTTGATAATCAATAAAATATTTTTATTCTGTCTGTCTGTGTGGCCCGGTACCGAATGACTCACAGACCAATACCAGTCCGTGGCCCAGTGGTTGGGGACCCACGATTTAAAGAATACTTCAGCTATTAGCTGTACCTACAATATTAATGTGCATCCCTACTTTGAAGCCAGGCTTGGCACATTGTATTGATAGTAACTTTCTTTCCATATTGTGAAAGGCTTAAAAGAAAGGTCTAGTCACAAATCCGGCTATACAATGGAGAATCGCTACACAACCTCTCGCACGTGAAGGCATTTAGAGGCCTCAAGATGTAGACATACTTCACCTCGTCCTATAAACCCCCACTCTTTTACAGACTGTGAAAATAGCCCAGTGACAAGAGAGCATGACTGTCTGCTTCATAACCGGCAAACTCTCAGCACTCAGTGTCTCAGTTCACTCATGCATGAAGCAGGGTGAAAGTGTCAATGCCCCAGGAAAAAACTCGGCCAGCTCTGGCACCTTCAGGTCACCCCCTGCGAGGCAGACACGAACTTGCTGAATCATTCATGCTCTCCCACTGAGGGGAGTCAAAACATGAAACCACGCCCTGCGTCTCTGTATTTCCTCAGGGGCCAGGGGAAGATATTAATGGAGTGTAGTGGAGAAGGAGCTCAATTTAAAAACTGAGCTGGTGATGCTGTGGTGAGGAAAAAATGTAAAGAATAACTATCTAAAGAATAACAATTATTATTCGTATAAAACTATCATACCAATAGCCTCCATCATGCCAACTTTTTTGTGTTTCCGCCATTAGCTATGCAGTACAACGTCACTGTGTCCATAATAGGACAAAATCCATGATGATTGTATATACCATCCATTTCTAACAGATGTGATTTAGGCTTTCTCTAACAGCATGTTTCCGCAACGTGATGACGCCACGTAAAGGCCTGGGATATTGATAACTGTCTTTTAAGCCAGTGTTCATGTTCTGCAAGAAACATGTTCTGTGCATGGAAGGCTGCAGCACAGCTTCACAGAAGATGGCAGCCAAAAAATAATGGGAAAGAAGAAGAGCAAGAAACAGAGAGCGAGAGAGAGAGCGAGAGAGAGAGTGCGAGACAGACAGAGAGAGAGAGACAGACAGAGAGAGAGAGACAGACAGAGAGAGAGAGCGAGAGAGAGAGAGAGAGACAGACAGAGAGAGAGAGCGACAGAGAGAGAGACAGAGAGACACAGAGAGACAGAGAGAGGGAGAGAGAGAGACAGAGAGCGAGCGAGAGAGAGAGAGAGAGAGAGAGAGAGAGAGAAAGAGAAAGAAAGAGAGAGAGAGAAAGAGAGAAAGAGAAAGAGAGAAAGAAAGAAAGAGAGAGAAAGAGAGAAAGAGAAAGAAAGAGAGAAAGAGAAAGAAAGAGAGAGAAAGAGAAAGAGAAAGAAAGAGAGCGAGAGAAAGAGAGCGAGAGAGAGAGAGAGAGAGAGAAAGAGAG
>JBBPCX010000040.1:11222064-11247479 GCA_037974365.1 Hydrocynus forskahlii
TATATATATATACACATATATACACACACACATACACACACACACACATATATATATATATGACCACACTGTGTTATAACATCAGAAGGCTGGATATTAATACGGCTCTGCGTACAACCAAACTGCCCAAAAGGATTCAGCAACAGTCAAACGGCTGCATGTCCATTCATTTAACTTGTATTATGTAGGCTAAAATTGCATTCCATTTAGAGCAACAGCAGCACATAGCGCTTATTATTAGAGCACAATAGGCCATTTGAGATGTGTGTACGTGTGTTATCTGCAATGCGTAGTGTGCAACTCGGGCTCTCCAGCCAGCTGTTCTCCCCCACAAAGGCGCGAGGGTTTTCAGCACAGCTGGGCTCTGGCTGAAGGTTATGGAAGACCAAGAAAAGGTGGTGTCTATGTGTAGGAAACAATTTGTTTCTGTGAAGCCCAAATCTAGGGAATAAATTCTGAGTGCGTACACAGACTGTGATCATTCGTGTTTGACATTTTTGTACAGTGTAAAAGGGTGAGAAAGAATACAGGCTTACAGAAACTCAAAACTACTAGAGACTTAATTGAGCCTAACATTTTAGAACATAAATGTAGCCTGAGAAGCCTGACCTGACCCGAAAAAAGCTCAACGTTTTGAAACCAGACTCTACCAAAAATTCTACCAAAATTCTACCAGAAATTGACAGCCCATTTCCTCTAAATACACTAGTCTCACAAACCCTGCAATCAATAATGCACATAACTTCAGCGTGCCAGATTTAAATAGTATGAGATAATAAAAGTTAAGGGGAAAAATAAAGTAGGGGTAAATGCATGTCAAGATTTTCTGAAGGTCTAAGATAGTGTCTGGCTCTAATTTCACACTTGGATTTTTACAGCCTAAGTCAACAATTGTTCAAGACGTGATGTCCAAACATGAACAATCAGGTCCTATTAGGTTCAAACAAATACTTCAAGCTCTACAACCTGCTATTCCACTTACACAGAGGTTCAGTTAAACAATATGAAGTTAACTTGACCTTACGTTAATGTAACACCGAGTACTGTTTAGGTCTAACGAGGACTTAAGTGTACAATTAAACAATTTACAATCTGAATGATAAACACAGATTCCAGAAGCCATTATAATGCTGTGTTCAGTCCAAGCATTCTCCGCAAGACGAAAGCTATTAGCGGCCATGTCACTTTTGAGTGCATCATTGAAAGAGAGGAAACCCACACCCAGCAAGATCTCACAAATGTGTGTACTTTTGCAGCTACAAATGTATGTATACGAGCTTAAGTTTAATGTTTGCGGCTCTAAATCGTGTATATGATTACTTGATTAATCATTCAAATAATGGCTAGGTTACTATTATTATTATTATTATTATTGACCTAGATTTAATAAAGTCAAATGGGATTTCAGCCTGACTGGCAGGGTCTTCTCACTTCTGTCATTTTATATGAATCATATTCATTAATATGTATAACAGCAGAACGTTTATGTACCTTTATTAGTTACAGTGGCAGTGCTTTGCATTTTGTTCAGCTCGTTATGTCGATAGCAGAGATGGAACAGATTACACAGTCCTCAGTCCAATCGCACACAGAAAGTCAAGCTCTGAGTAAAATCCTACACGAAATTAATAGGGCAATTAGCTGGTGATGGATAATTGGATAATTGGATAATTGGATAATTACTGGGTGATGCAGACATGATTAGGTTTATATGCGACAATGCTGCAATTGTAGGACAACAGAATGACAGAGTGATCACTTCTTTCCATGTAATGTAGTTAGAGACAGGGCTCCACACATCTGAGAACCAATTACCATAGATTCCTCTGATACATGAGATATAGAATGGTCATTGTACACATAGGACACTCTAGTTCTGAGCAGCTCTGCTGTAACTAGTAATAACTGACTGCTCTGTAGTGCTGGTGTCAGCCGAATTTGCAGCCACGTCGCAATCAGTGCAGAAAACCAAAGCCTACAAGCATTTACATACTTAGTGGTTCTAAATGAGGACAAAGGCCTCAGAACTTCTGGGCCTAATATTTTAAGATGCTGTCTATTTTCTCCTCTCTCTTGGGTCTCAGAAATGAGGTGACCCCGCTTCGTCACACAATGACATGAGCACTATGAACAGCCACATTCATAAGAAACTACATCTTCGTCAGCTTTGGTCATTTGGTCATACAATGAACATGGAAAAGGTCATTGAAACATTTAAAGCAATGGTAAACAATTGTCTAATCACACAAGCTATCAAGATCAATCACCATAAGTTGCAAAGGTACATTTTTTGCTATTTAAAATGGCCCACATTCTCCACTTATAATACTGAAAATCAAGCAATGTGTACATACATACTATTAATTGATTTATATATTTTAATCAAAGAAAGTTTGGTCTACACTGACCACAGCTAGTATTACAGTCTCTCAACCTGGAGATTAACACCCAACATTCTGCCATGCCCTGATGCACTAATCTGATTCATGAAGTGTGGAAACAGCAATAATGGCATTTATCCAGCAATATTACACAATTACCAAGGCCGGATTAACTGATTACTTTGATTTTCTTGTGAGCTTATAACAAAAAGTGGAGCCAAAGCCGAACGGGCAGCATAAGCCTGGGATTAACAGTGATTTGTTTCATTGTGAGAGACCAGTCCCACTATTAGAACTGCTTCACTGCTACACTGCCGTTCAAGTTTCTACATGGGTGCATGCAGCAAAGTCTGTGTTCATCTATAGTGCAAGATAGATCTGATGTGGAGTAACCAGGGACTTCACACACACACACACACACACATACACAAATACACAAATACATTTCTTCATGCTTTGCATATACACGTCTTGGGTGTATTTATCCACCCCCCACTGAGACAACCGGCAAAACTCGACTAATCTCCTCTGTGCACCCAAACACGGCACGTTCACCTCAGCTCCACCGCAGCACACCTGTTTACCATTGGGTCCCGACAGGGCTTTGAAGGTTAAGGGAGGGGAGGGTGACTCTCCCTCACAGTCTCAACTGCTAGGCTTCACTGCAAAAAAACACTATGCAGGCAAAAGCATGTGACGTTCATCTGCTATATCTAACATTTCTCACTACAAAAGATTATGAAACGGATTTCTAAATATATTTACGTGACCTTAACAGATTTTGAAACAAAATGAAAGCAAAATTCTCTACCGCTGCACCATCTTACCAGACACAATTAAAAGACGCCTCGAAACAAGTTAAGTAATCACATATTAGATATAGTGCCAACATTTACAGTGCTTTCACTTGCAGTGTTGAAGAAACGTTTCGTTTCTCTGATGGCTTCGCTAAAACACAATGGTTGATCTGTATTCTCTGGTGGTGGTTAATCCTAGGCTTTTGTGCTGCTTGAGCCTGGGTGGGGAGATGCACTCTAATCAGCTTAGGCGGCCTAATTGGTGGCTAAGCACCTCCAGCCACTCTAAGTATAGAGCCCTGGTGGAAAGTGGGAGTAGCGACCTTGAGAAACCAAGCAGGAGATCAAGACACGCTCTACTGACTGAGGACTAGCGAAAAGCTAAATCAGCTGCACTTCTGAAGTGGACCATGTCCCACATCTGCACAAAAAATCTCATACAGAACCAGACGGCCAGTAAGATTACATTCACAATACAGAATTAACTGCATGATAAGGTCACACCATTGGACGATAATATCAGAGTTGTCACTTACAATGACCAGAGTAAATGAGTACTGTGCTGATTCGTTTGACCAGTAAGTTTAGTTGTTAAAACTAAACCACCACATTCTGGTTCTTCCATGTGGTCTCTATTGTGGAAACATCTTGTGGATCAAGAAATGAATGCATTTTAGTTAGATACTAGTCTAATAATGGGTTTAATATATTTAAAAAATAATTAAATACCTGGACCCCCATGTATCAATCAACTGATATTATACTGTACTGATTTTTTTCCCAAACCTCTAATGCCAACTAATCACTGTGGATTTATCCCTAATAGAGTCTTGCTGAAACTTGCTGTTTCAGTTCTGTACTATATACAGGACCTGAATACAGAGTCATAAGACAAACAGGTGTGAAATCTAGCACCAATTATCATTTCTGCATCAGTATTTGAGTAACTCAGGACAAGGTTTGTTTAAAAAGACTAAAGCTTTATGTCCTTAAGTAGAAAAATGCTCATAGTAGGACGATGATGTCTTAAATGCATGAAAATATGAGAGGCCCTACAGGACATTATCCATACTTGGTCTCACACATACACTACTACTCTCTTTCACAAACACTACCATACCCTCTTACATACACTCCTATACTCTCTCACACAGAGAGTATAGTAGTGTGTGTGAGAGAGTATAGTAGTGTGTGTGTGAGACCTAGTTTGGATAATGTCCAATAGGGCCTCTCATATGAAAAGCATATTTATGAAAGTGTCAATTACTGTGAAAAAACATTGACCCCTATTCACTGCACTACATATGAGCATCCTTCCATTGCTCTTATATATTTCGATTCACTGCTAAATGGCCTACAAACTTCTGTTGAATCTAAGTTACGACTCTACAAATCAGCAGAAGCCCACAGACGCAGTCTATTACTGTCAACATAGAAACCGCTTTCCACAATAAATCTCACTATGGCTGCTTCACACACAGACACACAGACACAGACACACAGACACACAGACACACACACACACACACACACTTTGCTGACTTAGTCATTGCAGAACTGCAGTGCCTTTTTTTAGATAAAGCCTGAGTGTTTAGATAAGAGCTCGTTCTGGATAATCAAAAGCAGAGCACGGAGGGGACAGAGACCACTTATTGCAGCTTTATCTGCACACAGCACACTTAATGTGCCTGTCCGTGGATTAGTTATGCTCTGTGGACTGGCTGCATTATAGTGATTGACAAGGGATGGACCAGAATGGCCAAGTGGCTTAAGTGCAGAGTCGTTTCTTGGGTAGGTAACAGCCATCATAAGGCTTTGTTTCTCAAAGCTGAAACATTATCTTAAGATTCAACCTATTTTAAAGCAGTACAGTGAATACTGGTTTTAATTCAATAAAACCCAGTGAAAATACTGTTTTGAAAGTTATTTAAATGTTTCAAAACAGCAATATGACGATTATGGAGGTATTAGGACACTGTTTTACAGGTTAAAATGACCCACAGAGCTCTGGATATACACTACACTCCAACAGACGGCATGTTAAAAATATGCAGTTTACTGGATTCTGACTGGGCTGCAACAAACATTCAACAACATGTTTGTTGCAGCCCAGTCATCATTTGACCAAAAAAATGGGAAAGTCGTTCGAGTAACCAACACATTTACTGCTTTAATAAAACCACACACTTCCATAAAGGAAGAGAGGTTTGTTTATGAAGCTAAAAGCTATGATGTCATCACTAGCATGCAGATGCCAGAGGCGCACCCCACTCTTTGAATGGTTGGAATGGAATTTATACAATAACAGAGACAATTGTATTGATTCTGTTATGCAATATATCATGAAGCTAAACCAAAAAATAATAAAATAATTAAAATAACTAGAGAGAAAATTCCTGAAGAAATTTTGAGGTGGGCCGGTCCGGATGAGCCAGTGTTTCTAATAAAGTGGCCAGTCTGTGCCATATGAAGCTTTGTGGATGTACGGTGAGGTATTAAGGAGCAGAACTCGTTTTAATGTGGCCAAAGACTGAATAGAAGAGTATTGAGCAAAAAGGGACGCAAGAAAATAAAGGAAAAGACGAGTGCGGGGCTTGGATGAGGGGACGGATATGTGAGGAAACGTGGCCTGAGGTCTCATGTGAAGTTTTACTATGTTTGGCCACTGTATGGAGAAAAGTTTCGTCTCCTGAAACTGCATTCATTTGCATCCTTCGGCTCCCATTCATTTCAATGGGCAGGCCCATAAAAATAAAGTTCTCTTCATTTAGACATTCAAGCAAAACAAGCTTTTTCCTAAACTTATAGAACACGGTATTGGATCTTTGAAAAATGAAGTCTAACATACCAACATGAACTGCTGCAGAAGAGGACATATTGAATATTTTGCAAACAAGGGTAATTGTACATAAACACAAATGTGACTGTGTGGCAGGTAGCAGCTGTCTGATACCGTCTGGTGTGTGTGTGTGTGTGTGTGTGTGTGTGTGTGTGTGTGTGTGTGTGTGTACTGCAGTCTTCATTAGCATGTCTATTAAACTGCAAGGCTGCAGGGCAGGATTAGTCGCTCCATTGCTTACACTGAACCTCCTGCCAACTACAGACATGGTCAGAGACAGAGACGGATCCTGACAGCAGTTAATGTAGGCTTCCTCCTCTGTGTTGTCTTTCCAACAGTGCACACGGACAACTTGCAGGCAAATTTAAATAAGCTACAACTTCAAACACCATTTACAAGCAGGGCTGTATGACTAGGGTCCGAAATTCTTTTGGAATATAGTCTGTTCCAGTTGTCCAGAAATAATGCGAGCTAGCCAAACACATGTCTGCTGTATTCGAATGCTGTTTTTGCTAAATTTGAAAATGCTAATTGCTCATTACATTGAGTGATAAGTTCATCATGAACGGATTACTTAGGGAACAATGTGTGCAATAAAAGGTTAAGAACGTTTAGTTTCCTTCTCTTAAAAAGTTAGCTTCATGGAAATCTAAGGTATTAAAGTGCAAGCATATACAATGTATAAACAACATCTAATGAAAAAAATAATATTAAGATTAAGAATCTTTTGGGATTGAACCGAAGATATGTAGATATTATTTTGTCAACTCCATCAGCTTTTATGGATTCTGCATGCTCCTCACCTCCAATATCTACTTCTTTTTCCCCCGCTCACACTCAGTCTTTCCAGACGTTTTCTACAGGTTTTTTAGTATGTGTACTGTGTCCGAGGTGCATGTGGTGTTGTCTGTGTGTGACTGATGGAGGCAGCTTCTGTTACTAATGGATCGACAATGTCATGATGACACTGTTTGTCTGATCAATGAGGATTTTGTATCCAGCGCTGTACTCACTTACAGCACAGTGTGACTCCAGATACATTCTCACAGTATGGCACTACCACACACACACAGACACACAGACACACAGACACACAGACACACAGACACACAGACACAGACACACACACACACACAGACAGACAGACACAGACAGACAGACACAGACAGACAGACAGACACACACACACACAGTTCCGCAGAAGGATACATGTAAAAAATAGACTCCATAGCTGTATGTGATTAAATGCACACATGTTCACAGAGAGAAAGAGACACAGAGATGGTCTCAATAGACCACCTACTCGTTCACCCACACAGACACGCACCCTTGTCCAGCTGCAGTCTTTATTTCCCACAGGCACAGAGAGAGACAGACACAGAGAGACAGAGACAGAGAGACAGAAAGAGAGAGAGAGAGGGACAGAGAGAGACAGAGAGAGAGAGAGAGAGAGAGAGAGACAGAGAAACAAAGAGGGAAGAATAACCAGAGTGGGTTAAAAAAGAGGGATGAGAGAAAAAGAGCAAAGCGAGACACAAAAGGTCTCTGACACGCCAGAGAAAACAGAGGAATGAAATGAAGGAGGGACGGGTAAAGCACATCTGTAAACTGATAAATCTATCCAGCATTAAAACAACGGTATGAAAAAGTGAGGGTGGGAGTAAAAGACACAAATACAAAGAGCAGCGTGAGAAAGAAGAAGACAGGCGTGGAGGATATTTGGAGATAAACAGGTCGCTTGTGCGAGTTACTACCCTGTAGAAGTGTTCTATTAACACACATATAATTTTGGTAGGTCAACCACATCCAGGCTGCAACTGATGAGTTCAAGATGAGAAAAAAAAAAAGAAGTACAGCCCTAAAAAAAGCAAAGAACTGGCCCACTGGCCTCACTTTGCTTGTTTGTATGTGTGTGCACGCGCATGTGTGTATTTAAGTGATATAATCAGACGCAGAAGGCAAACCACAAAAATGTCCTTCTTGTCTTGCCTATAAATGGAGATAAGGCTAATGACAGGATCTGCTTCCTTCATTTTAAATTGAGCTAAAGTGCTGTTAGGGCTTGACTCATTTTACAATACATAAAAAATTAATGGTGCCAAAATGTAACTGATAACAGTTCTTTGGAGGGATGCCATGGAACCACCTGGTTCCCTATCAATAGAAGGTTCTTGAAAGAACAGTCTTTATCAATGAGACTCTGTAAATCTGAAGTTTGCATAAATTACTGGACTGTTCAAAACTCAATGACACTACATTTGTGTCTGTTATCACATTAGTTTTGACATTAATGGATAACTTTCACATACATGTATACGAAAACCAAGACTTAAACCAAACTGCCAACATTTATAAATTGTAGAAACTGGACTACCTCCACTAGCATCACCGGTATTTGTAGAAGGTTGCAAATACAGAGGACGGAATAAAATGCAGACTTTTGAGAAGAGTAATCAAGCTTTGCTTAAGTGCTCTTATCAAATATAAGTCAGAACCAAAAGCAGTGCAACACTGATATTTTTACAGCCCAAATAATACCAATATTAACTTGCCTCTCCATCGGCGCAAAGTCAGTCTGAACAAAGTTAATCTACTGTGGGTGATCCGGATTTGGCTACTTACAGAAGTCCACCATATGAACAAAAGTATTGGGATGCTTGACCATTATACCAACAGGGACCTTTATGACATTGCATTCAATTCCATAGACTTTAATATGGAGTTGGTCCACCCTTAGCAGTTATAACAGCTTCCACTCTTCTTGAAAAGCCTTCCACAATATTTTGTGTTTCTGTGGGAATTAGTGCCCATTCATTCTGTAGAGCATTTATGAGGTCAGACACTGATGCTGGACAAGAAGGCCTGGATCACAATCTCCGTTCCAGTTCATCCCAAAGGTGCTGGGTGGGGTTGAGGTCAGGGACCTGTGCAAGCCAGTCACGTTCTTCCACACTGAATTGGAAGCATGGTGTTGTCCAAAATGTCTTGGTGTGCTGAAGTATTAAGATTGCCCTTCACTGGAAGTAAGGCGCGTAAACCTGAAAAACAGGTGTGTCCCAATACTTTTGTCCATAAAGTGTAATTCACTCTGGAATAATTAGTCAGACGTCGTATCTATATTCACTTGAATTACAAAACCCACTCAGGTAACAGTAATCCATCTTGAATTAATAATTCAAATGGCCACTGCAGAATAACAGTAACTTTTACTTTTAGTCAAGCAGTTATGGTCAAAAGATTCACATGACACTATGCAGATATTCCTTTCAGCTTCCTCAGACAGGCAATTAGTTACAGGCTGAGTCACCATGTCACTGCTCTCACACTGCAGGCCATTCAACTGTCAGGACAAAGGATACAAAAGTAACAGTGAGGGTGAAGACCATGTGCTAGTGCTGGTCATGGCCAGTAAATCCAGTGCATCACTCTCGCAGCTAGTGTCCAATTCATCTTGTGCAGCTGGAACATGTTCAGAATCATGATGTTCAAAGACAAAGAACCTTCACCTCTCCACAGTTTGTGTCAGACAGTGAGTGTGTCAGAAATGGCCCACTTACATGAGTGAACTGGAATGTAGTGCATAGTGCACACTGAGCACTTCCCTCTGTAGTGCACACTGCTGTGGGTAAGTGTTGTCCGAAATGGAACACTAACGTTTTGCACTTAGCGGAAGTGACCGACTAATTATAATAAGTTGCTCACGATTCTCCAGCCCGCCAAAATATCTGCCGGTTATCCCGCAGTATACATCAGTAAAATAATTTTATTAACGCTACTTACATTTATACGAACCAGTTGCCTCCGCCTGGGCTTGCATTTCACTGTTAGTCGCCATTATTCAACTCTGCAAACTTGTTGAAAGTCCCTCCCCTTCAGCTACGTGGTCAAAATGGCGTCCGTTTAGTGCGAGTAGTGTCCATCGTTCCGCACCGCGTTATTTGGCAGTTATTAGTGCACCATCCAGGTACTGTCAGTGCACTGAGTTTTAGCTTGCTTGTCAGTGTGAACACACTATGCACTAAAATCACGCACTAAAAGTGTGCAAGTGTGCGATTTCGGACACACATTTTTATTTTACTTGGCCTGCATCACACAATGATTCCTATCAAGCCAACCCCCCAACCAACCCATCTATCTCTCTCACATTTTCATTCTCTTCCAGTCTCTCTCCCCCTCCCCTCTCTCTCTACATCTCTCTCATTTTAATTCTCTTTTTCATTCTCTTTCAGTCTCTCCCTCCCCTCCTCTCTCCACCTCTCTCCCATTTTAATTCAGTCTATCTCTTTTTCTAGAGAGAGATTCTTTATTTGTCACATGCATAGTCATACAAGTACAACACACAGTGAAATTCTTTCTCTGCATTTAACCCATTCACCAAGTGAAGCAGCGGGCTCTCTCATTCTCTCCCCCTCTGCCCACTTTCTCTCCTCTCTCTCTCTCACATACACATGATGACTGATTAAGCCACGTAACATCACGATATTTAACTTTATTGTGATAAATTACTTCAGTCATATTATGCTTTTCAGAGCATACCATGAATCTTGTCAATACCGTATCCCTCCACTTTCACATGGATCAGCAGTCGCCGTTCCAGTCCATTGCGGATTTTCTAACCTCCCGCCTCTATGTACAGCTGACTGTGACGTCCGGGCCTCGTGCGTCACGCGGCGGTTACCAAGGCTAATGGACACCTGAAAGGAACGAAGCTCTGCTGCTCAGTGCCGCCCCAAACAAACAAGCAGCACGAGGACAAGGGGGCGTGGCCATGAGGCCCGGACGTCACAGTCAGCTGTACTCAGAGGCTCGCCTTTTGAAAGTAGCCAACTTGAAAGTAGCCAACTTGAAAGGAGCCAATCCGAGAACGTAATTTATTTTTCCCTGCTGAGCGTCTCGAGTGTTCTCGTGTTTTTCATTTTGCTCTTCTTAAAGCCCTGTATTTTATTACTTTAATTTTATTACTGTATTTACCTGCTTATACCAAAGAAAACAACAGCACATACCAAAGAACAGTACAGTCTATGCAGGATCTAACATCGGTATTTACATTCTAGCACTGCAGGAGTTCAGTGTAAACTGTACAGTACAGATACAGGTGTACCTTTACATTTTCTTTAAGGCTAATGAGTTTAAAATGAAATGAAATTGTTTTGGGAGCATATTTGGGGGCATATTTAGGGTTTACACCACAAAAATAGGCTTTTTTTATTACATCACAACAACGCGGTTTTTCACTATACGCGTGTGCTCTTGGAACGTAACCCCCGCGAAAAGCGGGGGATTACTGTACTTCCAGAACAAAAAAGAGCATAATTAGTCTTGTTTAGTTTGTTTTAGTTCAGTGTGGGAATCACTGCAAAACTGTTTTCATAGTTTGTGCCACTACTGTTTTTTTTGTTTGTTTGTTTTTGCGGTATCGCCCACACTTCCATACTAAGAGTCTTTGGGTCCATGTGAAGAACTTCCCACATGCAGCCTACACACAGCTCGCTCCTGCTGAAAAATTAAAAAGAACTCAAGTAAAAGCACAAAAGCACTGGAAGCATGTGCGTACACACACGCACGGACAAATTCAAGACTCAGCGCTCCAAAGCGGCTGGTGATGATATTAATATTGATTTTGAACGGTCAGAAGGTTTTCATCTTAGAGTCATAAGCCTGAGTGAAAACACATTACTTCTAGCAATATCATTCTTCACTTGATGTTATAGTTCCTAGCAAGAGTCGCTTTAGGCTACAAAATTATTCATAAACACGAGTACACGTGTGTGTGTGAGTGTGTGTGTGTGTGTGTGTGTGTGTGTGTGTTTCAGTTGGGGACTGTGCAAGTGTGTGTGAGAACACAGGGCTGACCTCTCTCACAAACAGCTGCATTCTCAAGGGGATATACACTGGTTGCCGAGTCCTCTCTGAACTCACTGCAGCACTCATGGTACTGTGGGTGTGTGCGCGCGCACGCACGTGTGTGTGTGTGTGTGTGTGCGTGCACCAAGTACATAAAATGGGTAGTAATGGGTAGGTGGCGACTGGGGGGGCGGGTGAGTCATCAGGAGTAACGGAGAGTTTATAGTAATGAGTGAGAGTAAGAGAGAGTAAGAGAAAGTGAGAGAGAGAGAGAAAGAGAGAGAATGAATATGTTCAAAACAAACAAATTGTTCCAACTCAGATCACGTTAGTAAGACACAGGCAACAGCATTATACAAGCAAAGTGAATGGCAGTAGATGCAGTAGTGGTTTTCAACTCTAGTCCTGCATAGTTTTAACCAGTTCCTGTCCTAACACATCTGATCCACAGTAATGATGAAGTCTTCCCTGAGCTCTACGGAAATACTCAAAAAACATTTTGAGGTACACTATATGGACAAAAGTATTGGAACACACCTGTTTTCAATGAAGGGCAATGTCGTTTTGGACAACGCCATGCTTCCAAATTTGTGGACACAGTTTGGGGAAGAGCCTTTTCTGCTCCAGCATGACTGTGTCCAAGTGCACAAAGCAAGCTCCATAAAGAGATGGCTGGCCGCACAGAGCCCTGACCTCAACCCCTTCCAACACCTCTGGGATGAACTGGAACAGAGATTGTGAGCCAGACCTTCTCATCCAACACCAGTGCCTGAACTCATACATGCTCTACAGAACAAATGGGCACAAATTCTCACAGAAACGCTAAAATCTTGTAGAAAGACTTCAGAGAAAAGTGGAAGCTGTTATGGCTGCAAAGGGGGGAACAACTCCATATTAAAGTCTATGGACTTTAATGCAATATCATTAAAGTCCCTGTTGGTGTAACGGTCAGGCGTCCCAATACTTTTGTCCATGTAGTGTCCCTTGTGGCAAAATTTGGCATTCTCCAAACCTACGAGTTTAGTGTAGATGCTTCGAGCAGGCAATTGCCTTCTGGCCCACAAGCAAACTATCCTCACTTAATCATTAGACAAGCTGTCCGTGTTGTGCCAGCGGTGAGGGAGAGTTTTCCCTCCACCAGCAAACTGTTCTGCCAACCTTCACTCCAAACAAATCTAGCCATCAAGTCTAACTGAGTACACCTGATGTGATACTTCTTCATCCTAGTGCACATCCTACCAACCCCCACCTCCCTCAGCAAACACACACACACGCACACAACCTTGCAGTGCTTTGGTCTGAATCAGATCTGACGGCATTTTGGTGGTATGTCTCTTCACCCGGACAGTCTCATGAAACAGAATGACAGCACTGCAGTGTCCAGCTCGCAGAATCACTTTCGGTATCGCTTCCATTCCACCCCGCTGCATTACCCACATATGCATCTCAGCATTTCCTGGCCTATAAGGAGATAAATTGCACTGTCTGGGCTAAAAATATATGAGGCAGCTCCTCAGTAAATGGCTTTGCTCAGCCAAGCAACTCTCCCAAGACTCTGCTCGGACAAGCCGAGTGGAAAGAATACAAGGGTCTAAAACAGGGGTGTGGCACTCCGGTCCTGGTGGGCCATGGTCCAGCACGTGTTGGTGATTTCCCTGCTCAGAAACACCTGGTACACCTCGACAGTTAATAGTCAGGTTTAGTGAATGTGTTTGAGGAGGGGAACCATCAGACTGTGCTGCACACCGACCCTCCAGGACCAGGGTTTGACACCCCTGGTCTGAAAGGAGGACTGGCACAGGCAGCAGGAAAGTGAGGAGTCAGGAAACTGTGTGTGTGTGTGTGTGTGTGTTTCTCTTTGATTCCTTTAGGCACAGTCCTGCTGTGCAGCTACAGGCCTACACCTGTAAAGGATGCACTCCTACAAACTTAACCTTCACAACCAGCTAATCTCAGATGCTCTTCTGAGAAATGAATCCACTGGGTCACTGAACTGACCCAGATTTCCCAGCAGAGCAACATCTAACTGAGACAAGATTTTGTCCTCGCTAATAGTGGACTGCAGAAAGACACAGGCACAATCTGCCCCAGTGCATTCTCTGGAATTCCAAGCATGGAATAAATAAAATGATCAATTTCAATCACCATATGGCAGTTAGCCTCAGACTAAGCTCAGTCTGTCTCTGGGAAACGGGTCCAATTCAAGGAAAAACCTATTTGGAGGTACAATTTGGATCAATGTCAGAACAAGAAGGCCCAACCACACCTCCTGGAAAACAAAAAGTCATGCCTGATCCAATTAAGACCTTCAAGGACATGTGAATATTATAGATGTAAAACAAACTATATAAAAGACATACAAACTAAAAAAAATATGCCCACAACAACAAGTAGTAGTAGTACAGTACTTTTAATTACAGAGGAAAATACCGAATTCCTTAGGGCTGGCCTAAATGATTAGAATTTGTATTGTATTAAACTGGTATTAGTTTCTATATTTAGTGTTATAGGCTTATTCATCACTGTTCTAAATAAAACATTTTCTCATAACCAAAGAAAATGACATCTGTATGAACGATATGATGTTTTAAAAATCTTTTTAAAATTGTTTTAAAAATCATGTCACGCCCAGGTAATGAAAAAGGCAGAATTAAGCACCCCGCCCCTCCCCACCCCCAATTTTGAATTGAAAGAGGAGAACTCCAAAAATGAGATAGATTCACAACTGGCTCTTCGTTCGGTAAACCAGGCGGAAAATTAAAAAATGTTGCTAAACAAAATGTAGCGATATAGAAAATGTATCTCAAACACTCAAAAACAGAAAAAAAAAACTACAGTGATAAAATAAATAAAAACTCATAAGAATATTACATTAAAATAACCCCGGCGGTAACTAAACTCTCCAGAGAAGATCACCAGGATGAGACTCAGGCACGCCGTTATAGAAGAACCAATTATGGTTCAATAAAGAACTTACTCCAGTAAATGATTTCGGTTCAGGTTTAAGACTAACTTAAAGGTTCTTTGCGAAACCAAAAGTGGTTCTTCTATAGCATCACAAGCAAGAAAACTATATCATACCATCATTTTAAAGAGTGCAGCCTTTACCTCACTAATGGTGTGTGACGATATTAAGCAGAAACGCTGCATTTCCTGCACTCTGAGAGGTTGAAGACACCATTCCAACCCCAGACACTCTCCAAGCAATTATTGATAGCTCTAAAAGATGCTGGATCAAAAGCTAAATGACAGTTCTGCAGCGGCGCAGCTACTGAGTCTGAAATGAAGCTGGCGCAGATCATAAAACCTGCCAAACTTTTAGAAATTAATAGCTTCTCTATTGATTCATTATATTTCAGAAATAAAATCTGCACTGCAGCAGTCACATCGATCCAGAAACTCACAGATATCTCAGGAAAGAGCAGGCTGTCTCTGTGCTTCATCATCTCTGAAGAGTCTGCCCTTTTCTGAATCCTACCAAGGTTTTTCTTTAAAACCATAATTCAAACATACAACCTCACACATACATTGACTCACTCTCTGGGTGCAACCAGCAAATAAAAAATGAAAAAATGCCAGTCATCTGGATGGGGGTGGAGGGAGTGAATAAAGGTGGTTAACTTGGGGGCAGGTTTCAGTTACGGAGGAATTTATAAGTTATGTGGCTATTGTAGGGCCCCGGTCCATTCATCAAGAGATGAGTGCCCTGCAGGGCATGACAGGTGCAGCACTTGATGTGCAATACAAAGTGTGCCTCAATAATGGCTGGAAGAATTGAGTTTCACAGAATTCCATGAAGTTAGAGACCCTGAATACATTTAGTCAGCCTCTCTCATGATATATCCAACAGGCATTCTTTTCCAATGGTCTGTTTAAAAAAAACCAAAAAAAACCCCTCCTCCCTGATACCCTCCCTGGGGTTTCCAGTGTTCCTGAAATAATCCCCTTCCACCCTGGACTTGTGAAACAGCATTAACATTGCAGAGCAATGGAATCATTGTCACATTTCTTCACTGCATATCGACAGTGTCCGGGGGCACAAGTGCCAAATGGGAAAAACCCTGAATGTCTACCACCCCCTTGCCCTCTGCCACGATTACATGCAAGACCCACAGGCCAGAGAAACAAGTGAAAATCAATCTGATTTAATTAGAGAGGATTTAATTCCATTGCTGAACATTATGCTGTTTCCAGCAGGCAGTATCGGTAAACCAATACCGTAGAATTTGGTAGTGAAACTGACTGGCTGAAGCTTTTGAGCCAGCTGATGCAGAGATGGGTGATTAGGCAGGATGCAGAGGCTCCTAATGGCCTGGACTGTCTTCCCTCACAGCTACTGAAATCACAGGAGTAAAGTGATGTGTCATCTGTGCCCGTTCATAAAGCATTTTCAAATTTAAGCTTATTTGGTGACACAAAAACGCTCCACAAAACACGTGTGCACATCCCTCAAAGCTGAGAGGGGATTTTGGCATGCTAACCTTAAAACTAGCGTGTTGACTGTGGGGTCTAGTCTCGGACAGATAGGAGTGAAAAAATATGATCTGAGTAGCCTAGTAGTTAGATGAACTGGATAAACACGAGGGCACCGAGGAACGTGCAACATGTGCAACGAGATTATCCAGCACAGGCTCTTAGGTATCAGACAATCTTAAACATGCATATGGACGGACGGACGGATGGATGGATGGATGGATAGGGGCAAGGATGTGTGGATGGACAGATCAATAGTGTAAAGTGTGCATTTATCATAAATGAACACATCACGGCACACAGCCAGAGCAGCGCGAAATTCCTCTCTGCATTTAACCCACTCACCAAGTGAAGCCCTGTGTGGGGATGGTACCTTGCTCAAGGGAACCTCAGTGGTGCCTCTAGCAGTCCTGGGTCGGCCCCCCCCCCCCAGCCTCATGGATCTCAATGTGCATTGCCATCGTTTTAGGCATACATTTTTTACTTTTCTATTCTATTGATCATCAATCCACCCGCATACCTACCTATCCATCCATCTATCCATATTAAGTGCCTGATTATCTATGCTGGATAATCTCTGTTTGTCCCGATCTATCGAGTCAGGTGATCTTTTTCTTTCACTCCTGTCTCTGACACACTGATTTCAGCCTCATTAACGCACCGAAATCCCCCCACAGCACCTGCACGACACGGTGGACCGTGACACGGTAACGCGTTTACGCTAACGCAGCGGACCGAGCCACGCTCCGTCACATTAAACACACTTTTCTCACAACAAGGGTCCACCGAAGTATAAACCGCGAGAGACCAGGTGTTTCTGAAATCCGTGACTGCGGTTGGCAGACTTACTCGTTGGTTCTTGGCGTTGTTCATGCTGTCAGTGGCCTCGAAGAGCTCCTAAATCTCCAGAATCTCTCAGAGCCGCACTCCGCTCCGGGACGCTTTCAGTCTGAGACCCTGCCGCTGGAGCGCTCAGTGAGATGGACATACCGAGCACGAGTCCACGGCGCGCGTGCGTGCGCGTATGTATGTGCGTGTGTGTGTGTGTGTGTGTGTGTGTGTGTGAGGGCTGCACTTAGCCAAGCCCACCACAGCTACTGAGTGACTCTCCACCGCAGGAGGGCTCACATGAGGGGGCGTGCGTGTGTGTACGTGTGGGAGAGAGCGACCGAGCGAGCCTGTGTGTGTGTGTGTGTGTGTGTGTGTGGAGTGTGGCTATTTCGAATCTTAGACACTGGCCTGCAGGGGAGTATTACAAACTGACCTTTGGTGGCGAGAAGGTTATGGCTCCGGGCTGTTAGACTAGTATGTTTGTGTGTGTGTACACATACGTGCATACATACGTACATACATACACACACACAAATGACCAACTTTCAAAGACTGCAAAAATATTTCACTGAAAGACCAACTAGGAAGGCTGAAGAACACAAGCTTGCAAAACAGCTTAGTGTAAGAAGGACCAGTGGGAGACAAAAAAATAATTGAATAATAAACTGTCATTATGATCATCACACTGGCAACTAATCATTTCAGATACATCAAAAAAAAGTAATAGTTGCCAGTTCAGTCTACTAATTGTGCCAGCACATACGCTCCAGATTTGTGTTGCCGTTTAGGCCTGAGAGAATAAAGATTCATGTGATTGAGCCTAAAACCAAACAAATGAAAATAAAACGATCACTCTGAAGCAGATCAGATGCTTAACTCTCTCCTGACTAATCTCCACTGTCAGAATATTGATACTGAAACTTAATGCTGTTTTTCCCTTTTTTAAGTCAATGCTTATCAAAAGCACTGATATTTGTATGTAAAAAAACGCACAAATGATGACACACAGCAATCGATTTCTATGATATTGCCTCTGATGTCAGCAGCCTTTTAAAAGCATTCTCTGTTGATTGTCTCTGATCTGGTTTAATCACAGGCCCACCTGTCTGGTCTTCTGATCAGGGGGGCATCTGGAGACGGGAGGCTGCCAGGGAGCTGACAGACTTGCACCCAGATTAAGATGCTTCTGATGGGCTCCGCCAGGAGGAACAGCAGGCACCATTCAGCCTGGTGGAAAACACCGGAGCGGGCCAATTTTCGAGGGATGAATTCAAAATGGCTTTGTGCAGGGATCCAATACATGGTGGTAAGGGAGGTTATTGAATTACAGTGATGTGAGAAAGCGCAGATTAATAAAAAGTGTGAAAAGGAAAGAATGAGGACCGATCAACCCATAACTGAAGATCTACAGTTGCGTTTTGGACGTTTGTGTGTTTTGTTTGCGCTTTTGTGATCAAGTTTGCAACATGGGAGGTAAGAGTGAGAGGAAAGGAAGCAGAGGCGAAAGAGGGTGGGCAGAATAGAAGAGTGTGGGTGAGAGAGGGCACGAGGGGCAGTAGAGGGAGATGGAAGAAAATGAAAGACAGAGGAGAATACAGTTCTTCCCACAAATCAAAGGAGAAGACAAGAGAGTTTGCGAAGAATGATTAAACCTGAGAGGGGAGCGAATCAAGCGGTGAGAACCAGTGGGCTGAGCTGGCGAGGCTTCACATGTTTGCAGTTTTGCAAACACTCACACACCCCTAAATATCCCTGCAGCCTGTTCACTCTGAGCTACTGTAAAAACATATCTACACGTACAGGATGGCTGTCTAAGAATCCTTCCCAACTGGCACAGTAACAGGATCTGTTTGTGAACAGCTGCACTTTTACACTGTTACACATAGCTGTGGGGGGAGAAATGCGTCGGGGGCCATGAGAGAGAAAGAGAGATCCTCTGTATTTGTGCAGATGTATGGTACACTTTTCAAAAAGGTGCCAGAACTGTTCTTTGGAGTGATGCCATGTTCCCTAAAAAACCTCAGTGAATGCAGTCGAAGCACAAGTTATTCAAGGAACCAAAAGTGGTTCTCCTAAGACACTGCTTTATTCATCAAATTCAAACAGTGTCTGACATTAGTTGGGAGCTACCTTAGGTTTGTTTGTTTTAAATAGTATCATATAATGTATTGAAAAGACAAATCAAATCACTGTTATTTCTATTGCAGACACTCATCAGCTGAAATTTCTTTATAGCAATAGGCCTATTCCATATTATGGACCCACTGGGACTGGCACTGGTATTGGCATTTGACCTATGTGCCCTTTCTTACGATCTCTGCCTGCTATTTTCATGCTGTTTACTCCCTCACTGGGAAAAAGGCTATATTCCAAACAAACAAAATCTTGTTTCCTATCGGAAAGCGGCCCGTCTGAGGACCTCTTCCTTCCTTCATGTACACATCAGATTCAAAACTGGGCCTCCTCCTGTTTGACATTCCGTCGTGTCACAAAAAATCAGAACAATTGCATTGTTTTTGTTGCCTAATGCTTTTAAATCTTATCCGAGTGAATCATGTAATTGACTTTTAACCTGGGAGGGGCAGAACAAAAGTGTGTCTAATGTTTTTCACTACTAATGGCAGATGGTGGCAGATTGGGTCGTGAGCTGTGAGCACCACAAGAAAAGACATTCGAAACTAAAATCCCTCGATGGAACATTAAGCCTGCTCATTACACTGCACAGATTATGTCACAGAGAAATTCCCAACTGGAGAATGTAAGTAGAGCATTTAGGAGTGTGTTTAAGTTCACAGGAAACTTCACAGGAAACTTCACATTTTACACGAGCGAAAGGCCTTCGCTAACTAGTTCGGCTGTAGGGTGAGGATGAATAATTTCTTGGAAGAAAAGATTCTTTGGCAATAGTGTTTTTAAGCACAGTGCATATAACATAGTAGAGCTGGGATAGTAGAACAGAGCACAAACATAACTGATACCACCAGCTGATAATGGTGTGGTTCAATCGATGTGTTCTGTAAAAGCCTTCAGGGGAAATTGATTTTTGCTGTACAAAAACAAACAAACCAACACAACCCATGACGGGGATGATTCAAATCAATTAATCAGACACAGAAGAAAAAGCCACAAGCTTATATGGAGCCATTTTCTAAGACTAAGACTGATCAAAAATCTAGATTGTAGGCTTCATTCAGGAATTTTGCTAATGCTGTGCTTAATTTGGGAAGTGGATCACTACACTACGAAACACCACGTACTTAAAATGTGCTTAACCCTCCCTTAATTTACCCCTGAAAATACACCAACCCCCTTCATTTGAATTAAGTGGCCATTCATTTGCGAATCAATCCCTTAATTTGACCCTACAAGTGGATTTAAGGCATGAGTGTGAAACCCCTTAATCTTAAATTTAAGGCATTCATTCAGGAGGTTCTATTATTTAAGGGCCAAATTTGAAAAATTAAGGGGACAATTCAGTAGTTTTGCCCCTTGATCAGCCTTAACCTGTGCAATTTTAAGGGGTAAAATTAAGGTGTTTGGTTTCGTAGTGCTATAATATACTACACTGTACAGCAAAAAATAAGGAGCTATTGGAAAACTAAATTTTAAAAAGTACAAATTTAAATGGAAAAGAAGATGTAACCAGCTGCAGTTACTATATGAAGTGGGTCTATCCAAAGAAAGAGTTAAGCTATGAAGTCAATGACAGCTTAGCCCTCCTGCTTATCCATCCAGAGCCAATGAGAGTTATGCTGCCACTTTATCCAGCAGCACAGTAAGCTGGCTTAACCTACAGATTTCCCTGTGATGACAAGATTACACTCCCATGCAACTTGTTTGCAGAAGAGAATCTTTCTTTCTTGGCAGAAGATGGCGCGCATTATTTAAAGCAGTGATTTATCTACAAACTTGTTTATTTATGGACATCAATCTGGGTCATAGGCCTAGTTTGTCTCAGCCGAGAAGAAAATGGCCTTTATCCAATAGCCGGTGTGTTTTATTACCACTGATGGTCCTCTATTCTTCCAGAGACTGCCCATGCTGGACTAAAGCGACTCACAACTGTACAGCTTTTTTCTTTTTAACATTGTGCGGGCTACTTTCACCAGAGCGAAGTACATGCTTCCACTACGTCACCCTCAGCAAGGGAGCTTTATAAAGGGCAAACACTGTAACTCAATAGGCATCATGTGCAACAGTCCCAAAGTGGCTTGCTTTAATTGGGCCCCCCCCCCAAAATGTCCTTCGACCCTTCCAATTCAAAAGCTATGGGAGGGTCGAATTACATCATCCCCCTCCGAGGGTTTGCTCTGTTGACATCAGCGAGCGGAAGTGTGAGCAAGCAGGGCCCCTCAGCACCTTCCTAGAGAAGCAAAAGTGCTTTTCATAAACCTGCATGCTCCAAGAGCCACTGCCACACTGGCAGCAGCAGGATCGATGAAGCTGGAGGCTGACACAGCTTAACCATGCACAGGGGAAATGCATTTACACTAAGGGAGGCCATAAATCTAACAGGACCATTTAGTGATAATGCAAGACATGAAGCGCCGGGTTGAAGCACATCCGTCTTGCAGGTACTGACAGACGCCCAAGCACTAGAGCATACTGAACCTCTGCTCCGTTGCAGGGAGGCGAATTTCTAGATAAGAGAGAGGTTTCAGGTTTTGCAATTCTTAATAAATCGTGTTTTAATGAAGCAACACCGAAGTAATCTAGCATCACGATCTACACAGGCTAAAAATATGTTTCGCAATTAGTTCTGCTTGCAAAAAAAAAATAAAAAAAGGTCAGTGAGATCACTGGAGAGCACTGGACACAACTGGATAGCTCATTCAGACCTAATAAATCAGGCAGATTCAGGGAGAATGAGCTACACATGAACTCTGGAAGAAAAAAAAAAAAAACCTTCGGGCACTTAACCTCTTAACTCCATTTGTTCCTTACTTATGCTTTCACCTCTTTTCTTTTGACTTTTCTTTTGACAGGATTTGTGACGGTGTGTAGCTTAGCTAGCAGTGCCTTGGTTGAATAACAGATGTTGATTTAAGCTTTTTCAGGTTTGAAGAACAGATGTGGACTACTAGAGCACTGATGTACGCCGCTCTGGATCAGAGCGTCTGCTAAATGCCGTAAATGTAAATGACAAATTACGCTTAAATCGGGTCAGTGAGCCTCAGGACCCATGACGAAAGGTAGACAACAGCTTTTCTTCATCCTTATCTGACAAGTTAAGGGCTCCACACCTCCAACGACCGTTACTCTGAAGAGCAGCCAGAAGGTTCCAGTCAGACGACACTACAGGAACAAATGCTGTAAAAACATCATCTCTAAAGTGTTGCAACTATCTCTTCAATTCTCAGTCTTCCTACACCTCCCCTCGTCCAGCCTCTTCGTCCAACACTACCGCCACAAGGCGTGATTCAATTACACAGCCGAGCAGGCAAGCAGCGAGACCGAGGAGGGGTAGGTCAGTGCATACGCAACCGTGCCAGCATGAAGTCAACAGGTCTGAAATTTCCTTTCGAATGTTCCTTTTTTCAGCAGGAAAGGTTGTGAGGAAAAAACACGACATTGGCTCTTATTGTATGTGTATGTTTCCCCAGGGCAGGCCTTTATAAATTAAACTGATTGCTTCCCAACCCAGATACACTTTGTTCGGATACAGGAACAACAAGTGAAGTCATGTGCACACTTTACATAAACCGTGAGTACTGACTGCTACAGTGAGCTACATTTATGGAGAAAACAACTGTCCTTCCAACAACACAGCACAGAAACAGCTAAACTTATGTTCCCTCTTCCAAGAATGCAAACACAGGAAAAAGCACTCTCAGAGGTACAGTAACACCAGGCCTACCACACTGCAGTGTTTTCACAAGTTGTATTTTATGACATACTTGGACAGGGTCCATATTTCAACGTGCATTACCTGGAGTGTGTGTTACATATACATATATATACATACATACATACATATACACACACACACACAGACACACACACAAATATGCTCCCAAAACACTTTAATTTCATTATAAACTCAGCTTTCTTAATTACCCTGAAAGAAAATGGAAAGGTAAACCTGTATTTGTACAGTACTGTAGCACTCCTGCAGTGCTAGAATGTAAAATACCGACGTTACTCCTGGATAGACTGTACTGTAATTCATGCATGGGCGTTTTCTTTGGTATGCGCTGTCATTTTCTTTGGTATAAGCAGGTTAAATAGAGAATAAATTAATTTAATTTACAGTAATACAAATTCAGGGCTTTAAGAAGAACAAAATGAAAAACACGAGCACACTCGAGACGCTCCGCAGGGGAAATTCTGGTCTGCAGCTGCCACACATGCATCACAGGGCAGCAGCCAATCAGCAGCAAGGAGAAATAAATAATGTTCTCGGATTGGCTACTTTCAAAAAAGCAAAAAAAAAAAATGCATAGGATATGTGGTTTCTGCGTTAGCGCGGGGTTTTCAGCGAACAATTATTTGGACTGAAATGGGCTGAAACTGCGACTGCTAATCCATGTTAAAGTGGGGGGTTACTGTATTTACGCACTATGGTTTTCAACACTTATGAAATTGGTAGCTTTTAGATGTTTTTTTCTGGCCCAACTGAGGCATTTTGATGTTTCTCTGGGGCCTGGCTGCAGGTAAGGTAGACTGTTTGTGCCTGGTTTGTCTAGGGGGCCCGAGGATGAAGCAGGCCTGGGCCTTAACTGATGCTTGGAGCTTTGCGGTCTCCTCCAGTGCTCTGACTCCTGGGTTGCTGTTTTTCAAAGGAAGCTGGCTCAAGCTGAGGCATTTGGCTGGTTCCCGTGCACAGACTGTCCTTTCAGCCCCACTCTGAGCACGCCAGAGCCCGGGCCAGGGGCATAGGGGGCTGGAAAGGGGCGTGGGTGACCGAACACAATGCCCTCTTTCTCCAGCAGCCTGTGCCTTATTCTCCTCCCAAACACTCCACCCCACAGGCAAGGAGCAAGAAGTGCCAGAAGCCTCAGTCACATTTGTGTCACAACCCAGTAAACAAGAAGTCAAATGGGGAAAAACAAAGTCCAAACTAACAAGCCATTACCTGGCATTGTATTTGGAGTTTCAACTAAAGTTAAAAGCAAAGTCTTCAGTTAAATGTGCTCATCTGCTGAACTCCTGGATGCAAAGCAAGCCTAGAGTTCTGTTCACACAGCATGACTAACATAAAGCCCATGATAAAGCTACTTAATCACCTTCCAGCTGAACTAACAAGGGAAAAGCCCATCAGCTTACTATTTTCTAAAGATGGGACAGGTGAATGACTGAATGAGTGACCTTTGCATGTGCATAGTGACCTCAGCTTATGACCCTTGGAAAGCCATGGTCCATGGTCTCAGTCTTTGTTTCTCATGCACCTTCAAACTCTCCTGGCTGGAGCTCAATCCTGCAGAAGATCAAGCTGGGTCTGTTTTTTTATGATTAACACTTCATAGGGCATTTCTGAAACAGGGTCTCCAGTTCCTATGCTTACAAGTCCAGTCTCATTATTCAGGCCTTTTTCATATTATCAACCAGTACCACAGATTATGCTTTTTTTTTTTTTACAAAAAATAGCAATAACACGAACCAATTCTTCAATTTTCCTCCCCTTTCCATTCTTATTCCCAACTCATAGTCAACTACACCCTAAAAGATTCAGGAAGAGTTTAATCTCCTCAAACCACACTGTGAACAGTAGAGCTTTGCTCCATCTAATCCTTCATCAATACGTCTCACCATCAACAACAACAGCGGCAGGACCAATAGAGGCAGCAATCCAGCAGACAGTAGATCTGTGTGGCAGTACCCCTGCTGAGCTGGACACACACACACTTCAGACTCTCATCCACCAATAGGGGGAATGCTTGGTGAGCACTTTCCATGAAGGTGCAGATGACCTACTGTATCTTTACAGTAAACAAGGAGAATATGTAGCAAAAGAAATATATTTGTAACTTGAGGTAGTCTCTTATAGCTTCTATAACATTTTATAGAAAAAGTAATATCATGCAACAATAATGGGTGTGGATGTACACTATAATGGACAAAGGTATCGGGACACACCTCCTGATTATTGCATTCAATCTTACTTCCAGTGAAGAGTAATCTTAATGCTTCAGTATACCGAGATATTTTGCCCATCGCCATGCTTCCAACTTAATGGACACAGTTTGGGGAAGGTCCTTTTCTATTCCAGCATGACTGTGCCCCAGTGCACAAAGCGAGCTCCATAAAGAC
>JBBPCX010000040.1:11249445-11268971 GCA_037974365.1 Hydrocynus forskahlii
TACAGAATGAATGGACACAAATTCCCACAGAAACTCCAAAATCTTGTGGAAAGCCTTCCAAGAAGAGTGGAAGCTGTGATAGTTGCAAAGGTGGACCAACTCCATATTAAAGTCTATAAAATTAAAGTCCCTGTTGGTATATTGGTCAGAGGTCCCAGTACATTTGTCCATATAGTGCATATAAGTTCTATTTGTGCAAAAGATGATCTAGCTGTGTCATGGATATGTGAGAGTGTGAAATAATCATTTAAGCATTATGTTATGGAAGCAGATACGCCAGGTTAAAAGGTGACAGGATGAGGACACAGCTGGAGGCTTTCCTGCTGAGGGTATTTACTGAAGAATATAGGGAAATGCAGATTTCCTGAATTTGGACTCTAGAGAACAAAGTTTTGTCATTAACTAAAACAGCTGCCTGCAGAAACAATACAGCGACACTTATTCCAGTAAATACAAATTAAAGCCACTATAACATGTCCTCACTAGCTGTCATTGTACCTTTAGATACAAAAATACCTGAGGGTCATTCTGGCCTACAGCTAGCATTTAATAGTCATTTAATATAGCATTCAATATTCCTCAGCCAGGCAGAATCTCTGAGGTGGGCAACAATCATGCTCATTGCTTTGAATAAGAGTCCTTGTTAAGTAGTATTGGTATCAATTTTCCAAAAAATTGTTAAACAAACCTGTATAACCTGTGTAAAAACTATTTCCTAGAGTTTAAACTGTAAAATCTTGCCCTAAAGACTATTGCACAGGAACTACAGGAGGGTAGCAGGCATTATTGCAGCGGTTGCAATGGTCATATTTTTCATTTGGTCGGACTGGCCCTTTTACCATACAGTCAGTTATAGCCAGGCGGCTCATTTTAGTTACAAGGTAACAAATCATGTCCTCCATTGCTCTTCATTCCTCATGTGATGAAAAGTCTGCAAAGAAGAAGCGTCTTCATCAATGAGACCAAGGGAGCAATCGCTTAAGTAGAAAAAAAAAAATCCAGCAAAAGAGCAATGTGTATAACTAGACATATGGAAGTACAGGAAGTGGAGAATGACATCATTCAGTCAAGAGCTGGGAGTCACACTCGCTCTTCTCAACCACTTCCTGTTCCCATCACCCATCTCGCTCAGCTGGGAATTAAGGCATTCCAAGAACAAAAGGCCACGGACAAACTGAGTTCTGCGCGTGAGACAGGAGCATCGTAAAGACAGACGAAAACAGAAAGCTCCGTTCTGAGAGAGACTCGAACAGATCGACTAGAACAGTAATGCAAACTCTTCCTACATGACTGAAAAACCACAGGTTCTCATCTCTACAGCGCAGAGCAGTAAATTGCCCTGTTTTTAAGACCGCAGCTGCGCAATTTCATCCCTCATTATGCCTTGAGAGCATAAAAAGACACGACAATAACATGCAATAACACTGAGCTAGAATAAAGAGCGATTCAAGCTCACATCATTGTCGGATTCGTCCTGCAAACCCTTCTCTGAGGTGAAATGACTTACAACAGGTTTATTTGTTCGTAGCCACAGACACCCAGCTGATATGAGCACAAAAATTCTACCAGGGTTGCAAACGGACACTGCAAGCCTTCACAAAGGGATCCATTTTATGAACCAAGTTTGAAGGGGCGGTGAGGATGACTGCATGATTTTATTAAGCCTCCGAAAAAAAGGAAACATTGAGAAAATTCTTCCTGATACAACAGCAAACAAGTGGGTTGACCCTCAGTCTGAGGAAAATGACGACATTCATCAAGCAAGTTCAGGATCAGGGTTCTTTTTCTCGTCCCCTCCAATTGTTTTCTCACAGAAATCCCAACTCTAACTAGGACTGGATCAAAGCGGACTCATTTCTGAAGGCATGTGTGTGAACTCGTGATGGCTACAGTCTAACGTGACAGCCGGAAAAGTATTGTATTGTAGATCATGAGTATTGTATTGTGCTCCTTCTGACTGGAATAAGGCACTTTAAAACGTACAAATCTCGTCTCTTTGGATCAGCTCAAATTTTATTCTGAAGGACCTGGAGACGAAGCTAACTTGTAATAGTTTTAAATTATTCTTCCATTTTGTTTAGTCAATTGCTCTGTATGTTCGCAGTTGTTTGTTCATCTTTTATTCTGTCTGGGTTGGGATGTTGCCACTTGGCCAGGACTCACTTGTAAAAGAGATCTCAATGGTGCTTTTTCCTGGTTAAACAATGGTAAAAGAAAATCAAGTGAGTGGCCAATATGGATCTTGCACCAGCAGAAATGTTCTCTAACCCCAGGGCGGCGTCCTCTCCGTGCTGGACAGATGTAAGGCCATGGAGTGGGTGTTTGCAAACAGAGAGACAGCCAGACTGACCACCTGGCTGCTTGGTGTGGAGAACAGGCGGCGGGCGACACCCGGGTGCAGTGAAGTGTGATCTCAGTGTGAGCCGTGAAAGTGGAGGTGATGGGCCAAGTCTGCCCCCCCCCATCCCAAAACCCCATGGAGTGCAATAGCAGACGCTCAAGCTCACCATCGGAGAGGCTTTCAGAGAGACACTTCATCACATTACTAACATCCAGGGGACCAACACAGCTTCTTAACCAGACAACATGGGGACTGGGCAGCAATTCATTTTTATTTTACATTCCTTGCATTTCTTCTCCTTCAAAGCAGCAAATCGAATCCTCACACTACCATCATTCTGCACCAAAGCATGAAGAAACGTCTTGGCAAGCTGCCATGCCACACACCGGTGTGTTGTGTTCACACTGCCATTCTCAAAGTGTTTCAAAGCCTGAAAAATCTCTTGTGAAGAATCTTACAAAAGCTCTGAACTCTCAGTTTCCTTTAAACGATTATCAGCCAAAAAGGCAACCACTGAGCTAATACAATGGCTTTCACAATTTTATTGAAAGACCAAAGTGTTTTAAAAGAGCAGCAACTGAGCACGTACACACATTCAGACACCTTCCCAGGAGACCTCGTTCGGTTCCATATGCTCGGCTGCAGCTGCAGACCCTTCCCGAGGCACACGGAAAGCACTGCTGATTTCTTAAATGCTTAAACACTAATGATTTCTTATACACCAGAGCACCCCACTGCTCCACGCTCCCTGACTCGGCAGCTAAATTCATCCAGATGTTATTCTTGCTTTCCCACAGAAGGGTTAAAGTAACCAAGTTCACTACCACATCAGACAGCTGCCATGGAGAAGCACAGAAAAGATCTCACACCCAATGGTTTGACTGGCTGGTAAAAACGTGTTTGTTTCACTTAATTTTAGGCAATATACCATCAAAACACACGTATATATATACACACATTCACATACATGCATATATATATATGACACATGAGTCGTAACAGAAATCGGATCTTTACCTGCAGGCTCAGAGCAATCTGACGGATGTACATCATGTTCAAGTCCTCTAAAATCCGTAGTTTCTCCTCCATGTCCACGAATTTGTCTATCGGCATCATTCAGGAAACTTTTTGTTCTGGTTCTGAACTTCGTGTTGTCTGCTCCTCTTCTCTTTTCAGTCTCGGAGAGCAGAATTCAGTCATTAATAAGATCCTCGGCGGCTGCTCCACTTCATGAATCACCTGAGAGGGAAAACCCAAACCTATCCCCTTATCAGAGCTCCTCCTCTGCGAAAACGTGTTTTAAAAGGTTTCACTTCCAGCCGCTCGTGTTTTTTTTTTGTTTGTTTACAGCCCGTTTGCCGTGTTTTCCGTGAAACATAAAGAAAATCACGAACTCAATCCAAAACAGAGAGCGACGATATCGGGCGGAAAAAAAAAATCTAAAAAAGTTTTTGCACGACTGCCTGAAGAGACGGAGAATTTTAATCCGTGTCCCAGACGGTGCGGAGTGTGAGAACGGCTCGGTTAAAAAGTCACTTTCCCTCTTCGTGGTGTCCTTCAGCCTCGGGACAGTGCGTGGTCTGTGTTTGCTGGGATGGCAGAGTCCCAGTATAAAAAAAAGGGGGGGAGTTACAGCACGCGCCTCCTCAGCCTTCAACAATGAATTAACCAAACCAACAACTGAACGTGCGTGTGTGTGTGTGTGTGTTTGTGTGCATATATATATATATATATATATATATATAAATTATATATAAGTTCTCTAAAAGTTACATCACACGCTTCCTCAGTGTTCAAGCAATGAATCAAACCAACCAACAACTGAACAGAAAAAGTCCAAATAAAGAGCACACCACCAACACACCTCCCTCTGTGCCACACAGACTTTAATTACCTCTGTGAATACCCCTCTATTTATTACACTGCACATTCTGTCTCGTTGCTGCTATATTTGCAACATATTCATCGCCGTTCTGCATTTTTGCACACAATTCTCTACTGCTAGAATATAATACCTTTCAAAATACAGTATTCATTCAGACTGTAGCTACTGTTGACTGCACTAAATGTTGTCTTGTCCTGTTGGTTTGTTGCTCCTGTTGTGTTTTTCTTGCACTCTTTTGTCCAGTCTGCTTCTGTGGTCTTGTGGTGTTTCTGTTCTGTTCTGCTGGTGTTGTGTGTATATGGTTGAAATGACAATAAAACCTACTTGACTTGAAAAAGGCTTTGCTTCTGAGTGCGGAAATCAAAATTAGCTGAAGTTTGACAATTGCAGAGAAAAGAAGGGCAGGAAAGAACAAGACGCTTGAGAAATATCTGCTGAAATGAGGGACTAAGAAGAAAAAGGCAAAAGTTTGATTATTAAAAGGAACTACAAACAAACAGCAAATATAATGAATTCAGATGTTCTTTTTACATACAATAAGGACAAAAGTTTCTCTCTGAGAACAAAAGATCATCATTACATTACATTCATTTGGCAGACACTTTTTCCAAAAGCGACTTTTGAGGAACACTCAAGTTTCAGGACAGTGTAAGAACCCAAGGAGGGTTCTAAGTTAAGAGTATGTAAGAGTAGGGCAAGAAGATAGATCAGGTGAGGAGATATTCTCTGAATAGATGAGTCTTCAGGAGGTTTTTGAAGCTGGAGATGCTGCTGCTCTCCTCAGTTTAGGCAGCGCATTCCATCAGATTAGACAATGGTCTAAGCTGTTTTCACAAACACTTCTTATCCAGGTTTCATTATGTTATCACATGTTGTATTATAGAAATATCAAGATAAAAGCCATTGCATTAACTGAACCCTCTCTCAACATTGAGTGTTAACTGGAGGAAACCAAGAAGCCATCTCTCCCTCTCACACTGAACTGTATTGGCCCCAGACTAGCAACTGAAGATCATTTCAGTCATTAACTAGAATCAGACACACCCAGCACGCAGCGGTGAAATGTCAGAAATCAGTCATCATGGTGATCATTTTCAAACGTTTTGGAAAATGATGCACTTTTCTGTCTTTGCGAGGCCAGTAGTGTCCAATGTATTTTTGATGAAATGGGTAAAATGTGCCGGCAGCTGGTATCAATCTTTAATTTCCCTTGAATTATTGAAACAGGGCATAATTCAGTCACGCCTCATACAGTCAGTTTGGCTGTTTTGGAGGGGACAATCCTCCATTTGACAAGTGGACTCCGATTTGAAGATAAATTGACAAACATGTCAGCAGATCAGTCATGGTTTGTCCATGATTCTTTTAGGTGGAGCCTAATGTGTTACAGTCATTCAGTATTGCTCAATTCCGATACTCACCCACAAACATCTTGAAAGCCACACAATCACGACTCATTTAAAAGACAAATGTTTCAGAAAGGTCCTCCAGATTTCTGTCAAACAGAGGCTAGCAATTGATCCAGTGAGGCTTCACTGCTGGAGTCCGTAAGAAACTACAGGACCGCCGGCGCAAACATTGTTAAAACACGAGCTGGCTCCTTCCACAGATACCTCATGCAGTGTGCACAAACAACCACAAATCACATGCGCTTCAGGCTTCCTGACGAACTGCCTGTCGGTCTTAAACACAACACTTGGACCATTTCTCACATGTTCAGGGCAATGTAGGCCAAATAAGACACGATGTGGATGAATTACAAGCAAACGAAAACAACGCAGACCTATCGGTTCAGCCCCCGTCCCCAGAGTAGACTTCATAACGCCGAAAGCACAACAAGCTGGGACCACTAAGAAGAGATTTATTGTTCTCCAGGACGCTTTGAGAGATGGAAAGAAAAATAACCTGAGGAGGACCCAGGCAGAGTGGTATTCACTGTTTGTTAAAAAAAAAAAAAAAAACAACAACCCGGAAGGGGTCTCAGTCAACTCCAGGGTTTGTGAAACCCAACCGACCATATGGGACTGCGAAGGAGGTTCTGCATTCTTCTGAATATAAATCCAAGACAGTTAGGATGTTTCAGGACTAGAGCCATTGTCGTCCGTGAAATAAGCTCATTCATGGAATATGGGTGAACTGGGCCAAACCAGAGCATTATGCCTGAACCAACAACAAGACTAGGGTGAGCTCTATGAACAAAATGCATTGACAGCATTCCATTTTCATCTGTTCATTTGAATAAAGACCTGAATTTCTTCCGAAATCAAGAGCTTTAAGAGCTTGTCCCCCTTTTGATGCAATAACAACGTCTACTCTTCTCAGAAGGCTTTACGCTAGATCCTAAAACATCGCTGTGAGGATCTGAATGTGTTCAGCCACTGAAACATTAGTGAGGTCAAGTACTGATGTCGGATGATCTGGATCGCAGATAGCACTCCAACTCATCTGAAAAGGTATACATAGTTCCACTGGTTCACAGTCCACTGCTGGGGCTTCATACCCTGGTAGCTGACGTACATCACTGGGGGCTCATGTGTGGCTGTCCTGGGGCTTTCCTATTCTACTGGCTATGCTTTTCTATAAAGATTGCACAAGCTGTGTGTGAGGAAATGGACACCTGTGTCAGTGAGGGGTTGCATCCTACAGTAGCTGAATTTGGTTTGGTTACTTTTGGACATGCTTTCTGTGCATGCAGACACTGTTGTCTTTGAATGAAATGCAACATGTATCTGTAATGCAGTTATAGCATTATTAATTTTAATAGGATGAGGAGCCTTTAAAATGTACATCACTGAAATAATCATTCCAGTAATTTAATAATGAGTCGGGTCATTTTAGATCACTTCTGTTTGGTTATTGAATATTCACATCATGTAAAAGGCAGCTAACATTTTGAAAAATGTGAAAAAGAACAAGCAACAAGTGTGGCATGATACAGAAGTGTCTATTCCATCCGGCCTAAATACGAAGATAAGCAGAAACAAAAACGGCTTGAACGCCACACAGTCTCGAAAATAACCTTTGAGAATGAACAACAGTGCAAAACAGCTATTATCCAAATTGAAGGGTGCGCGAGAAGGCCGCCCCTTGCTGTGCAGCGTTTTGCATCACGGTATCTGCTCTCCTTACTGACAGAACAAATGAGCTGTTTAGAGTTGTTGTGTCACCTTGTCACTCTGCCAGATGATGTCTTACCAGACTACAGAATGAGAAGACTGGAAGTTACCAATCATGATGCATGTTTAAGGAATAGGCTCGCTGTGAATCAGAGTCTCTGGCTGGCTGTCATGTCCTGAGCTCATCACATGATTTCCATTATACGGCAATAAGCTCATTCTTGCGTTTTCCACCACATTAATCTCATTGCATAACAGGATCCCAGAGTGCTGGGGTCAAATATGATGGAGCAGCCGGAGAGTATCCGCTCCATCTTGCAAGGATCTTAGAGGAACCTTGCAAGAACCTGATGTTTTTGAAGGTAGCCTCGTAACAGTTTAAAACAGTCAGTGCATACGTAGGAGTAGGCGTCATTAACAATGCTTGGCAGGCCTTTGTTCCTGAACGGATGTGGGGTAACAGTATAGGGGGACACTTCCTTTTAGCAATCAAGGAGGGAACATGGAGTAATGGTTGTTTAGGAGGCCCGGCTGATAATGGTTGGAGTTTAGGTGGCAAGTTCACGGAACTTTTGAGGGTGGGGTAAGGAAATGCCAAGCTGGAAGAATAAGGTGTTACCACTTCAGACGTCGAGCAGAGTGGTTACAATGGAGGAAGTACAGGGATTGAGAGAAAGGACTTGGGCTCTTCGAAATTTTTTTAATTAAAAAAAACAAAATTCTGAAAATAGTCTTATCCATTCATAAGTTTGGATAATGTTCATTTCATTCAGTAATACTATGGTGTATATTAAAAGGTGACAAACCAGACACCATTATGTTTTATTCATTTATTTATGTATTTATTAAATATGGATTTTTTACAACATTACAAATAATGTCCTATAAGTACCGTTTATAGTCATTTATGTAAGTTGCGTTTTACAAAATCTGCACTTTATGTAAGTTACGTTTCTCAAAATCTGCACTTTTGAAGCAAAAAGCAATTTCAGTGTTGTTCTTCTTCTTATACTTCCAACAAATAAACTGAAATCCATGGCATTGTAGAGCAGTAGCACCATTTAGTTATTTATATGCATATGTCTGTAACAAAACTAGCTTTATATCATTGTAATCAGGGTAGTGTATATGTTCCGTAAATTGTCTTTCTCAGCTATGGTCACGGTGAATGGGTGCTCATGGGACTGCTGTGTTAAAAACACATCTGTGGAACAAACAGATGGGGCAAGGCAGGGCCCCTTACTACAACAAAGAGCCTCTGCTGCTACCCAGCCCCATCTGTAAACTGAATACCAGCCACAGGAGAGAAAGAAGAGCTGTCCATACACACACACACACACACACACACACACACATCAAAAGATTAGGCCTCTTTTCAGGATAAGACCAGACAGACTAATCAGGAGAGTTTGGGGGGAGAGATCACTCGAACACCACAGACACCTGTATCATTTCATGACGTCAATGTTCACTCCTGCAGGCAGGAGGATCAAAACATCTGTGTCGAAACACAGCCATTGATGACTAGAAATTCATCAGAGCTGAGAGATGAAAGAAGGGCAGTATGATGGATGGCCAGAAGATGTCTGGTTCCCTTCTCTCGCTCACTCACACACACACACACACAAACACAAACACAAACACACACACCCACACACAGAATCACACAGACACACACTGATTGGGAAATGAAGGAAACAGTGTGTACTCAGAACCCATGTACCAAACATTCTGTACCCTTCCCTTCAACTGAATGATCACTTTCTCCAACCCTGTGTTCATGAACTGAGCAACGTGATCTCCCTAATCATTTTTACCACAGGTCAATCTTCCCATCCGTCCAGTTTAATGGAACTGTTGGGCAAAAACCCTGTGTACAGAGTGAACGTAGTCATTCAGTCAAGATATGTTTGCTTACTTACTTTTGAACCAGCTAATAAGTAATGAGACTTTACATCACACAGCTGCTTCAAACCAAATCAATTAATGATCTGTATTTTTACATTAGCAATACATTATCTGTTTGTCAATTTTGCTATTAAAGATGGCAGATATGTCTTTTTTTAGCCCTGATACATGGTTTTCTCCATTGTTCTAGATTTTAGGATGTGATTCAGTGTCTAAAACCACATAGGCAAGTCTCTTTGAGGTTCCTTAACCATCCAGTGTTGTCTGAAATATGATAACTGGTGGGGTATTCACTTCTATTGCTTGTTAGTTACGTTTGCCTTGAGGTTCCACCTCAAACCTAATATAGCAAACTTGTCTTGGCTCACTGACTACAACTGGTATGAGGGAAAATCTGCACATTTGACTTTTTCCCCCAAACTGCTCCTTTAAAAGGGCGAAGAGAAGTTCTCACACATCGTGTGAGTCGTTATTTAAGTGTGTGCTTTAAGGCCATCTGGGGTCTCCAGTTTTCCCCACCTGGCCCACGCTCAGCACCACAGCTAACGTTCTCCACATGATAGCTGATGCTGTGCTTCCTGTGGGCTCCTCTCTCTCCTCTGGAGACGCTCCAGCTCTCAGTCAGCTGCAGCCCGTGTGATCTGGCCCCGCTCCCATGAGTCCTCAACTGCTACAAATCAGCCCTCAATGTGCTCAAACATTCCTACTTCTCTCTCGCACACAAACAGATCCACTCAGAGAATCATACTTCACTAGAAAACTCACTCAGTTGGAGAACCTGACAGCTCTACACTATTTAAAACTGTCCAGAGGAATAAAAGTTAAAAGTTCCTTAATATCACTGTGGCCTCTCCTGTGAACAACGAAATGTAAAGGTAAAGGAGACTTTTGCTCAAGTCTAGCGCTGTTCCAATTTTTATCCTGAGCAAAAGATCTCTTGTGTCTCCTCTAGAGACCACAATAAAGTCACAGTTTCTGCTCATATTTGCCAACGTTCATGTTTATTTGCACTGTAACTTTCACTCTTCTGTTTTTGTATGTTTTTGTGAGTTGGAATTTCAGGAGAATCAGCATTAGGTCTCTTGGGCCATCAAAGCGCAGGCATTTGAGCAATAAAATCTTCCTCCGAGTGTGGAATCAATTATACTAGCATGTTAAATTATGGGGCAGCTGGTGGCCTAGTGGTCAGGGAGCTGCCCCTGCAATCAGAAGGTCGTGGGTTTGAATCCTTAGTGCCACCACTGAGGTACCCTTGAGCAAGGTACCGCCCCCACCCACTGCTCCCCGGCGCCCCTCGTTGGTGGCAGCCCCCTGCTTCACTTGGTGAACAGGTTAAATACAGAGAAAGAATTTCACATTGTTCACACTGTGAGCTGTGGTGTGTTCCTGTGTGACTATAAGGGGCCACTTTACTAACTTGGTGATGCCACAGTCATCTTTGACCAGGGATCGAAGAAAGACTTTGTCGCAATATTGATCGCTTGCTTTCTGAATGTGTGGCCTCTCACACGCCCAACCACTCTGTGCGATGCGAGCTAGCTGAATTGTCTGTTAGCTGAATTGTCAGTTAGCGTCCTCCTCAAAGCATTTTAAGCTGTCTGATGAAATTGTGCTGGCGGCTGTTCAAAATGTGGTGCTTCATGTCAGTAAGAGGTAGCATGTGCTAGACTTCACCGTCATGGTGAGAGAAATGAGCGACATTTACTATGACATACTATGATACTTAAATTATACTTATTTGCTAATTTTGTGCAATTAGGGTTTTAAAAAAGTAGCGAGTAAAGCTGTTTAAATCAGATTTCCTATTTTAAAAGTTGTGCACAAACCGCAGGCCTGAAAACATGACAATAATAGCATAAACCGGTAACTGCAATATTTTATCATTTCCATCAAGTTCTTTTTAGTCTCAAGACACATGAAACAGAAAGTACAATACTGAATAAAACAAGCACCTTTTGGTGTCTTATATTTATTCTGTAAATATTACATGCAGCATTGGTATGCACATTTGTTTACACCAAGATATCTACAATTATCAATCTCCAATTTATAATGAATCATTAAAGTGATCCCCAACTTTTAAATGATGGTGTGTGTTCAGCTCTTCTCAGCACTGAATGCATAAGCTGAGACTGCAGCCTGCAGGAAACAGTTTAGAAGTCAGTAAATCGGTAACAAAACGAATAAAAACATTCATTATTCTTTTATGACTTTGAAAAGCCCAGGTAATGAGAAGCTTATTCACATTACATGCTTGAGACCCCCTCTCTAGACATAGTGCAAGAGCCCCCCCTTGTGGATGCATTCCCTAGCCTGTCTCCAGCTGCTTTGTGGCTGTTCAAGTTTAATGAGAGGTGAGGCCTTTTCCTCTGGTGCGCACACACACACACACACACACACACACACACACACACACACACACACACACACACACACACACACACACACACACGAAAGCGCCACACACCCTGCTGTGTGAGCTAATCAAATCGACTAAGAACCGCAAACCCTTAAAGCAGTCCAAGTCAGACAAAGCCAAGACTGCAGCTTCATAGCGGAGGACGGCTCCGTTTGGTGATATTTTCTTTCCAGCAAAAAAAAAAGGGGGGAGAAAAAAGAAAAAACAGCTGCTTCAGGAGCGAAGCCGCAGACACATGACAGGCGCATATGGAAACACTGCTCTCAGCACTGGGCTGTCAACCGCTCCCTGAGGAGAGAAGTGAAGGGCGAAGCTGTGATGCCTTCAGCCAGCGAGCTACTGAGTCAACTGACTGTGCTGTGGACAAGCAACCGAGACAAAAACACTGTCAAAACATGGTTGTACAAAACAGCAACGAACACAAACGGGTCTAAACAGAAACGTAACATACAAGGAAAAGTGTGGCTTACAAGAGATCAAAAAAACAAGATAACATCATCACAGTAGGATTTCTGTTCTTTAAGGCCCAAATCTGAAAGCAGCTACCTGGACACATCTATATATTTCGACCTATAGTCACGTTTACAGTCATACAGCTCCATAATGATTGGTACCTTTGAAAAAGATGGGTAAAAAGGTCATAAAACGGCAGTGTATTAGCTAAATCTCATGGTGAATATGAATCCAAGCTCTAAGAACAATTTAAATAAAACCGTGTCACACTTACTTGCATCTCTGCGTTCAGAACATTGTGCAACATCCATTTGCAAACTCATAATGTCTCATTAAGATGAAGAAAACAGATCCTCCAGGGTCCTATGTCCTCTCCCCTCCAGCTCACAACTCATACGACTTGTCTTTTTCTAGCCAAGCCTGCTATAAACCTATTATTATTATTATCATTATTAAGTTGACTGCATTACATGACCAAGTGATCAGTGTCCTCTGATTCAGCCCAGATTTAGCTTTTAAACTGCCAGTTATACAAATCCAACATCCAACACAAAAGACAAAACAGAAAAGAATAAGAATACCACCAATACAAAGAAGAAAAAAGAAAAGAATAACACCCAGTGACGATTTCACCTTTGATTTCATATGTTCCCCCCTTTGTCGCAAAAGGTATCCCTCTTTTGCACTACAAGACTAATGCAGTCATTAAGAAATAATAATCACATCCAGACAATTAGCACTTTGCCTCTCCCACTGTATGACATACTGTTATCTATAAAAGTGCATACAAAATGTAATTTTCAAGGCGGTCATTACTGTTTTAGCTATACATCGTTTTTTTTCCATATACAAGAGTATTTTTATACAACATCAAAAAGTGCATAAGCAAGTCTATTTGGAATTATTGAGCAAATGATGTGAGGCAAGTGTGTGATTTAGGCAAGCAGTTTGTGATGCTAACTGGTGTAAATATGCTTCCATTACTGGTGAGCTCCCTTAGTTTGGCACTGCAGCTGTGAGGCTACACACCAAACATCTCGTCTGATCAACTACTTTTAAACTGAAGGGAAATTTGTGCAAATCATTGTTTTTTTAACATTTGTTTACATGTTCAGTTTGGGACTTTCTGATCTCTTGTGAACACACTGGCAGTCTTAAAGGGTTATAACCTTTTCATAGCATCTAGTCGTTCGGTGCATAGGCGAGGACACGCCACTGCAACGACACAAAGCCAACACCTGTCGAGATTAAGCAAGAGCTACAACCGAGCATGGCGTCATTGTTTTCAGAGTCCTCACCCCCCTCAGTTTTAACCTATAGACACGGAGGGGCCGTCAACATGGCCTGGAGGAGGCCAGGAACAAACAGTGCCATCAGATCACCGGACCAGAAACATAAAGCACACCTTAATGACTCAGCGAGTCAAGTCAGAACAGATAAGTCGGGATCTGACGCTAAACCGTTTCGGCCACTTCACTGAGGGGCGAATGCATCATGATTGCCAAACGGATGTTGTGACATAAAGAAACAACAGTAAATCACGGCTGTCTTTTAGCCATGAATCAAGAGATGAAGAAACTCTGTGCGATGAGGAGAGGTGAGGAGCCAAGTGACGTAACCGCTCTGGCGCAAAGCCCAGAGGCCTGATGCCGCTTGAGCGAAGAACCTTTATGGATGATTAAGAAGCATGGTGTGTTATTCTAAAAATACGGAGGAACTCAAAGATGAAGACTTAGTAGCCCAGTTTATTCTCTTAAGCAGAATATATTAGATACCGTCAAAGTCATAAGCTCTGTTTTTGTTTTTTTTTGCCCACCCAAACACACACACACACACACACACGCACGCACACACACACACGCGCACACACACACACAAATTGAAAACACCAGCTGCCTCTTATACCACGTGGACATTTCATGATGAATGTTACAACAGAAATGTTCCATTATCTTTAAATAAGACTGAAATGAAGATTAGTTTACATTGCAAAAGAGGATCATGTTACTTTAACATGCATCACAATTAAGGATGACCACCCCCGCCCCCCTTTTCTTTTTTCGTTTTTACTTCACCGGTCAAGCATAGCCGTGTGACTGGTGAGTCAAGAGCTAGGCTTCTGGGCATGTGTGTCATGTTCCGTGTAACAACAGGCTCGTCGTTCAGGAGTAGGAAAAGTTGAACTAAGCAAGAAAGGGGGAAAAAAAAAGCACGAGGTCAGTTTGCACTCCTGGCTAGTATTAACTTTGTCACCTCGTTCTCGTAAGGCCAGTCAATAGTGTAAACACAACTTCGTAGAGCATGGAGAAGAGTGTAGGCGGACATGTAGCCGTGGGGACACATCAGGGTAAACATTACAGGAGAAAGTTACATTCAATATTTTTTAAACAGGAGGGGAAATTCTCCACTGTGGTATTTCAAACATGTGGTTGTTAATTAACAATAAGAGCCGTGATTATATTAGGCTAGACAAATACACCTAGAGGCAGACAGAGGGATGGATGGAAAAAATACAACACACACACAGACTCACACAGACTCACACAGACACATACAGACACATACAGACACACACACAGACACACACACAGACACACACACAGACACACACACAGACACACACATACAGACACAGACACACACACACACGGACACACATACAGACACACACACACGGACACACATACAGACACACACACACGGACACACATACAGACACACACACACACAGACACACACACACACAGACACACACACGCAAACACACACACGCACACACACACACGCACACACACACACGCACACACAGACACACAAAGACTCTCACACATACACATACACACACACACACAGTACTTGCTTAAAAGCCTTTAGTAAATTCCCAGAAAATCGGAATAAGTGAAAAAACAAGAGCTCCACACTCGAGGCTTTTGTATCTTCCCTTAACCAGAGGTTGTGTTCTACCAAGCAAGCTTAAACACACCGAATCCCCTAAACAACCACATGGAGGGAAAGTACGATGCCTGTGACAAACAGATTAACCCGCAACATTCTTATCAGTAATTTGGGAAAGTGTGAGAGCTCCAGTGAAAAACAGCAGGGGGCTACAGACAAAAGACATTCACGAAGCAAGTGAAACGTTAACAAATACCAGCATTCTTTCAGACCGTGACCACACTGATCTACGCCCTGTGGTTCGGGCCGTCTTGCCGGGGGGAAATGTTGTGGAATCAAATGTTGCCTCTAATTCTTCCGGGTCACTATCATGGATCAAGCAAATATTGGCTCAGGTCAAACCCAGCTGCCTTTGTGAGGCTAATTAACTAACTAGGTCAAACAGAGGGGGGGTGGGGGGGGGGTCTTGAAGTTTCACACTGAGGAATATAAATACACCGAGGCTTGGAGGCATCAACTGAAGAAGATTTAGGCCGGCCATGTAACGTGGTGTCAGGAGGGCCAGGATGGTCAGGGGTCCATAACTGCATCCTTAAATGACATATTCAAAGAAAACGGATGAATTTCCTTATGAGTCAGTATGTAAAAAATAGCGATTGTGTCACTAGAACAAATCGGGCACATGGTAATGGATTGGAGAGCGTCCAACAATGACGTGCAGTATTGGTGCATGGCAGCTGTGGACATACACTTTCCAAGAAGGACCCAGTTGTTAGTTGACGAACAATGGCATTCTTCTTCAGGACAGTAGGTCCAAAGTCTGCTTGAGGGACACCATGCCGATGACTAGAGAATGAGAATTGCAGGCAAAGTGGGAACTGTACTCAAATGAAACACAGTTGGATAAAGAAAGAGTTTTTATCTGGAATATACCATGACGAGGCACCCAAATGTGTGCAATGTGTTTGGCTGAAGGCCAAAAAGACAAAAGAATTTACAAAGAAAGTCTGTAGGGTTCAAGGTTTTAAGAATGTTTTTATAACATTATGCTATATTTTGCCACCAAAATACATCAAAACGAAAAATAAGGATACAATAAGAGTATTTTTGTCTCGGTTGAGATGGGTAGAGTTAAAGGAACTTTCAGGTGGACCAAATCAAACACCTTAATGGTCCTGGTTTGGCCAGGTTTGGCCAGTGGACCACACTTTAGGTAGCATGTAATCATATTTCTATTCTCAATAATATCCATATTAAAGCAAGAGGCTTTGTAGTTAACTGCTTAGGAAGAACCAGAGCTTCATCATTACACTTGAACTTACTGTTTTGGGTTTTTTTTTAGGTTAAACCTGAAAAAACCACACACAATTACACTTCGACACCCGCCTCCCCACAAAGTAAAAAAGTATCATTTTCTACAAATCATAGGTTTAAAACATCTAGCTTTCACAAAATCTTCACTTTTCAATTATTTCCAAATAACCTTTACCAATATAACAAGATTGATAATAAGACTAATATATTAAAGCAAGTTTGAAGTTATACCTACTTCAAAAAAAGCTCTGGGCCCAAATTACAAAAACAGCTTTTCTGATCACATCATGCCATCAGTGCTTTTCTGAGTCTGCTAATCTTAAAAGAAAACGTTTCCCAGCTAAACTCACGCTGAAGAGAAGCTGAGAAGAGGTTTGGGTGACTGGCTTTTACTGTTCGCTACCTTTGGAGGTTTATTTAATGGTGAGGTGCTACCTTTGTTTTTTATCCCCAGTCACACAGGGCCCCAAACCTGCCGCCGCCCATGTCTGGAAGACATAAAGGTAAGACATAAACATGAAGATAAATCACAGCCTCTTCAGTTGAGTGAGTTTAAGCACTTGGGAATGTTCTAGTAATCCAGAGGATGAAACCAGGCCTTTGAGCATGGAAACGTCTTTAAAGTTAAAAAAATGTCATTTTAAGCACTACGGGAACACTTCAGTGCACTACATCATTGGTTTCAGTGTGCATGTTTTAAAGGGGCACCATCATTTCTGCTGCATGTCAGTATCTGGAGAAAACTTCAGGCACTGGAGTTTGACCAATACCTATAGATAGGATGATCATTTAAGAAGGTATTTTGAGCCTTTTAACCTTTTTTAAGTTAATCTGTGGGAAACGGCATCTAGAGGTGGGGGTTTTATGGCATGGCCTCTGACGCGCCTTTTTGGGACCAAGGTTTTCACATCTCTAAGGTATCATCTCTAAGGTAAGGTATAAACCTGCCTATAAATCTAAACAACCTTCTTTTCCGAAATCTGAATGTATCTTTCCTTTAAAAAACACATGGTCCGCTACAGATTCAGGCCATGTCCACATGTGCATAGGTATTTCGGAGGTTTTTCTATGCGTTTTAGCCTTTCGTCCACACGTAAACAGCATTTTGGATCAGTGAAAACTGAGGTTTTTGAAAACTCCCCCCAAACTGGCGATTTTCTGCATTTACATGTGGACCAGAAAAACGAAGATTTTGAAAAACGGATCATTTCGTGTTATACTGTGTGCCACTCATATGACGACACAGTATGCACCATGTTTACATTAGGTTTCCATCCACAATGCCTGGCGTATACAAAGTACGACTGCTCTCAACTTCGTTGAAAGTTTTGGCCTGTTTATACTCATGCATGGAGTTTCTGTCCATCCAGTATGAAGGACATAGACAGCTTCGGATGCTATTATATTCAACACAGACACTCGGTGTGTCTGAAATCGCATAGTGCATAGTGCTTTCACACTGACAACCAAGCTAAAACTGAAAGTACCCGGATGGTGCACTAATAATGGCAAAATAACGCAGTGCGGAACGATGGACACAAAGCGCACTAAACGGACACCATTTTGACCACGTAGCTGAAGGGGATTGACTTTCAACAAGTTTCAGAGTTGAATAATGGCAGCCAACAGTGAAATGCAAGCCCAAGCGGAGACAACTGGTTCGTATAAATGTAAGTAGCGTTAATAAAATGATTTTACTGATGTATACTGCGGTATAACTGCCAGATATTTTGGCGGGCTGGAGAATCGCGAGCAAATGTTAGTCCGTCACTTATTATAATTAGTCCATCACTTCTGCTAAGTGTAAAACGTTAGTGTTCCATTTCAGACAACACTTACCCACAGCAGTGTGCACTACAGAGGGAAGTGCTCAGTGCGCACTATGTACTATAATCCAGTGCACTCACGTAAGTGCGCGATTTTGGACACACTCACTGTCTGTCTAATGACCACCAAGGCTTCTGACTGGTCACCAATGCTATATGGTTTAAGGTTATACCACCACCTGCTGCCTTGGCATGCTTTTGAGAACATTTTTTGCGACTGCATGTGGACGGAGATATTTTTGAAAACATGCTCATGTGTATGCCATATTTAAAAAAAAAAAAAAGGAAAATCTCTGTTTTCAGATATTCCTTGTCTCCTTTTCAATGAAAAACATCATTAGCCTGAAAGATACAGAAGAACAAAACTACCATTTACAGCACAAGGCAATGTCCAACATGCTGGCTCTGCACAGCCCTGATAAGATAAGAATGAGATTCACATCTTGATGTCCTTGTGTTTTAAGAGAAAGAGAGGTCAAGCGTACTAGAGACAGTGCCACAATTATGAATAGCCACCTCCTTGTACAGCTCACCAAATTTATTTTCATTTCTGAAAAGAAAACTCTACTAAACACGCATAACTGTTATCAGTATGTCTCTGCCATGGAGTCAACAGTACATGTGCTTTGATTCTGTTAGTTACGGATCTATTCTTTTGTCATTCAGAACGTTGTGATACTTTCTGATCGGTGAAAAAGGCAGAACATTAATTGAGCTAAATTAAAGAAAGAGCTGAACTGTTTTATAGTAGGTAGAATTGAGTACCAAAGATGCCAGAATTAAAAATTCAGGGTTTATAATACAATGGGAAGGGTCTATTTTTTGCACAAGCCAACTACTGTATCTCTGAAATTTAGCACCAAGAATCAGTGCGTCAGTTTTATCTTAATATAATTTGTAATATCTGATACATAGTGGCATAACCTCTTAATTTTCAGAAGGAATGGAAAGACACAATTGCATACAAGCGTATCTACGAAAACGGACCACATCTTGATTATATTACCTCAAGGAAACAAAGAGAACGGCATGGACAAAGAGAACGGCAATAAAATCAAAACTCGTGGGACACTTTGACAAATGATTTCCCAATGAAACCAATAAATCTATTTTTTTGGGCAGCGGTTCAGTATTCTGTTCAGGGGTGTATGATCTGGACAAGAAACCATACAGTATGTATATATACACAGTACAACCACACAGACACAGTATTGCTATTGGGTAATTTTTCTCAGTGTGATAATGTGTCTTTCTGTTAGCATTAGCATAAATGCAAACAAACAAGAAAGACGTAAAAAGTCTCAAGATTTGTTTTGTTTGTAAAGAAGTAGTTGATATTGTATGAGCTGGTGAGGAGAACACAGGTTAT
>JBBPCX010000040.1:11271419-11288367 GCA_037974365.1 Hydrocynus forskahlii
ATAGATAGATAGATAGATAGATAGATCTTCCTGACGTAACGTCCACTGATATAAAGAGTGATAACACACTTACGTCTAATTTCTTCTTGTAGTTGAGGTTTCGCACAGTTTTCCTTGCCAGATGAAGAGCATGGTGATCATCTAAGGCATAGTGATCAGTTACCCCAGATTTTCTGTACAGGAAAGGATCCAGATAGTGATCAACAGAAATTTATATGTGATGCACATCTGAATGAAGAGAAAAACAAACTCAACCTGCAGTGAAGGTCAGCGCCTCCAAGGTCTTCAGCAGATACTTCTTCACCTGTGGCAGCTTTTACCTACCACACACACACACACATACACACATACACATACACACATACACACATACACACATACACACATACACACATACACACATACACACACACACAGAAAAACCCAGACAGAGATGGTTACAGGTGTTTCATGTAAAAAATCATATGATTTTAGTAAGAACTCAAATGTCCCACCAACCAGGTTACTACATAACTTCAATATGATCGATATGATCACCAGATCATTTTGAGATGGACCACAGTCTTATGTATTTACTCAATGGACAGAAAATTGAACAAACTTGACAAGACTGCCACATAGTTGCAACCATAATTTTGCCTGTACTTGTATCTGTTATAGACTAATATGTCATGCAGTGTCAGAAACCACATAGCTTGCATAGCTATAGTAACCCATTAGTTTCATTACAGAACTAAAAAAAAAAAATTATTACATAATCCAAACATATGGTATTGACTACACTTGTGGTAAGGGGTAAAAAAGACTTTCACTGTACCATAGCTTTAAAAAAAGCTTAAGTTCGAGGACCACGGTATTAAAACTTTTCTCTCTACATCTTAACATACCAGTGGGGGTCCCCCGAGGAAAATGGTCCCTTGTTTGCGTACAATGATGCTCTCATCGGCCATGGCAGGGACGTAGGCACCTCCTGCTGTACAAGAGCCCATCACTACAGCAATCTGGAATAGACAAGGAGTCAGTCAGATACTGTTTCTCATGTTTCTCAAGATAACTAATACAAAACAGATCAGAACTGCAATTTCTAGAGTAAACTACTTTTTTTTTACAATAAAAACTCCAGATCATTACCTGTGCAATTCCCTCTGATGATAGGCGTGCCTGGTTGAAGAAGATACGGCCAAAGTGCTCTCTGTCAGGAAACACCTCGGCCTGCCTTGGCAAGTTAGCACCCCCAGAATCCACTGCAGAAAAAAATAACTAATTAAGGCATGCCTGCTTCGACACTTGAGGGAAATCTCTTACTGCAGTCACTTGTTTTGACAGATGATCTGTGCTGACCAGCAAGTTATGAAGTGTGGGCTTGTGTGTGGAGTGCGGACATTAACACTGACTGGTGTATGAACAATGTGCTAGTTATTGCTCATCACTGCTGAAGTTTGTGGCTGTTAGATGTAGACCTTTTTATTTACGGCACGAATTCACCACCATGCTTATAGTTGTACATCCCACCCAGTGCTAATGCTAACAGCGCGATGGCCGAACATTATGGAGTCATCAGTGAGCTCCAGAACTCATACCAACATTGTTGGTCTATACCACACTCAGCCCAGGCCCCACCTCGGCTACTCAAAACCACATCTCTGTTAAGCTGATCCCAGTATACAGACCACTCGTCAGACGTGCCAAGCCCTTTCTGAAGGAGGCGAACATCTGGCCTTTACATGCCATCTCTGAGACATAATTAAGGAGGCTGTAACCTACAGTGGACCTACGAACCTGGAGGAGTCCACAGCGTCAGTGAATGCCTACATCAGGGGTGTCAAACTGCGGTCCTGGAGGGTCGGTGTGCAGCACAGTTTGATGGTTCTCCTCCTCAAACACATTCACTAAACCTGACAATTAACTGGCGAGGTGGACCAGGTGTTTCTGAGCAGGGAAATCACCAACACGTGCCGGACCACGGCCCTCCAGGACTGGAGTTCCACACCCCTGGCCTACATCAAGTGTCTCCAAGATCAACTCCACATGCCCCAACCAGAAGATGTGGATGACTGCAGAAGTGCATGCACTGCCGGAAACCTGAGACACCACCGTCATCCCCGTGCTAAAGAAGTTGTCAGCATCGTACGCCAGGGCTGCATGCCCAGCCCTCCTGCTGAGCCATGACTGGGCAGCAATGCTGATGACAAAACTGTGGTGGGTTTGATCAGCGGGAACAATGAGGTGGCATACAGAGAGGAGGTGCAATGGCTAACTGGTGCAGAGACAACAACAGTCTCTGGATGTGGACAAAACAAATGACGTGGTTGTTGATTTCAGTAGTGCATGATGTGATCAGTAAGGACTGCTGGGCAGATCATCAGGGTGTCTCTCCCCTCTGTGGAAGACATTTACTCCACACACTGCATCCACAACGCCACCTTCTATTTCTGCATAATTATTTATTGCTGTCTACCTCAATCTTTGCACAAATACTATTACTGCTCTGATCAAATGCACTGTATGTTTTCATGTCCCATAAAGTATCATACTGTTGCTCTGTGTTTTCGCACTCTTCTTAGTCCTGGCCTTCCCATACTTGTGTAGGAGGTGTTTTTGTTCTACGTGCTGCATTATGGTCTTAGCAGAACATTGTTTCCTTTCACTGTGTACTGGCTGAAATGACAACCACCTAATTTCCTTGATACTTGTGGAAAGAATCATATGTACAATGGCATCTCCAATATCTATGTGGTTTGATTAGATCTGATATGATTCAGAAATATACATGTACGTTCAGAAAAAATACACTGAACATACAAAGCTGACTTAAAGAACTACATATACAGTACATTGTATGCAGTACACACAATAAAACAAGACACCTAGTTGGTTTATGTGTATGTTAAAATGTAGTGGGATCCATAATTAAATATTAATCAGTCATAAATCTACTGCCTGATGGATGGCGATACACTCCTTTTTATACCACGGTTAAACCCTAATATTCCATTTTGAGTGAATGTCTTACTCACCCAAGTATATGCATGGCAAACGGTTTTGCTGTGCAATCTCTTGTGCACGAAGGTGCTTCTTTACAGTAACTGGATAATAAGTGCCTCCTTTGACTGTGGCATCATTCGCAACTATGACACATTCCACCCTGAAATGAACAGAAGTATGAGCACAATTAATTATCAGGTTTAGTAGGTATGTAGGGAAACTTCCAAACTGTTCTGAACACCATTCCTCAGGGACTGAAGTGCATTCCTGATTAAACTCAGAAAACAGATTCATCTGCTACTCTGATTAAATGTGTGTAATTTTATTGAAAATATTAAGGGGACAGCTCACAATATCACTCATCCTCACCCAGACACCCTGCCGATGCCAGAGATGATGCCACCAGCAGGCACCTCCTCATTGCCATACAGCTGGTAAGCAGCAAACTGGGACAACTCCAGAAAGGGCGAACTGCATCCGAGGACAAAGTTGGGTTCAGTGTGGACCAGCAAAGCATTTTAAGACTCCGTGCAGAGTGCATGCAAGTTAGACACAAACCAAACGCAAACGGGGAATTTCTTGTCTCATAATAAATGTTGTATCTTGCAATGCTTACCCCGGGTCTAGCAGGCTATCGATTCGTTCCCGAGGCAAAAGCTTTCCTCTGGATGTGTGTAGTTTTCTCGCTCTTTCTCCTCCACCTGAGCGAACAGAAATATTGTGTAAACACACTGATCATACAGCTAAGGTCACCCTCGAAAACAACAGCCACACCTTTCAAACACTTAATTCATAGAAGACGCAAAAAATGCATCTTTTTGAGGAGAATTTTGCAAAGCAGCTTACCAAGCTTGATCTTCTCTGCCCTGTCTCTCAGCTCCTTCACCAGGGCTTTCATACGATCATAGTTTTCCTGAAGTGACAGTTCAGGTTTAACCACTGGACAATATGCTTTTAAAGTAAAACCGAACATATTTCAGACAAGAAACAACTCTCAGACCAAAACAAGATAATACTTGGTAATACTTTAATGCTGACAGATGTTTTGCTGCACTTTTATTAGGCTGTTTTAATATAAAACATTTCTGCAATTAAATCTCTCAATATTATTTTCAGTTCCAAAGACGGGTGTGAGATGATAATCCTTGTTTTAATGTAATAATATTCCATAAGTGTTCCAGTTAAGTTTCACTACAATGTGGGTCTAAGTAGCAACAGCACTACAAGGACATTCAGCACCCCCGCAGGAGCCTCTCCTCTCGGCAGGTCGGCTCTACGCCAGCCCGAGGCTTCAGTCTGGGCCTACCTGGTAAACAGGAGACAGCAGGTCAGCCTGAGAGCCGACGGTGGAGACTTTCTCCGCATGGTACAGCCGGACCAACGCGCTCCTGCTCCGGAGGAGGGAGAAAGAGGGTCTAAGAGTCTGCAGCATCATGTCATCCACACAAAAACATAAACACGTAGTTTATTCTCTTAAAAACACATGAACATGTAGTTTATTCTTTTCATTGCATGGTGGACCGCTGGGGAAGAAGCCCCGCCCCCTTTGACAGTCAAGCCAATGAAAACGACAGACAGAGCTACAGCCCTCTTGGTTGGACGTGATTGACAGTGCTCCCTGATTCCAGCGCTTCTCCCTTCTCCCCACCCCCCTTGACTGTCCAGCCAATGAAAACGGCCAAACAGCATACTTGGATTAATAGTGCGCTTTGAGACGACACTACTCCCTCTCATAGATTATTTTATCATTAACCTTTATTTAACCAGGGATGACCCATTGAGATCGCAGTTTTTTGTTTTTTTTTGCAAGGGAGACCTGTCCACAGTAACAGTTCGACACATAATAGAAAAAAAAATGATAACTTTAAAATATACTTATATCAAACACTTGCAAGCAGAACGCCTGGCCTAAGATGTTTTCAACTGAGCTGAAACATCATTCAGGGATACTATATTCTGCAAATGAATTTCAGATTGAAGATTGTTCCAAGCATCAGGTGCTGAAAACCTAAAAGCTTTCTTTCCCAATTCAGTTCACTTTTGGAACAACCTATTTCAAAATGGCCATTGAACGAAAATCATAACCTCGCTTCCATATCAAAAGTGATAAGAAGGAATTTTTCCAAGAATGGCTTTATAGATGAACACCTACCAATGACTGAGGTGGCCAATTCATCAATTCATTTTAGTATAAAGCACACAATGATGAGTGTGGATCATATTTTAGTCTATATCACACATAATATGTAACTATATATACATATATATATACATTAACTAACATACATACATACACTGTTTATAAAAAAGAAGTGACTTGATTTTGTTAATGCGAAAAAACACACCGGGAAACATTTTCTTTCTGCCATTTTTCTCAAAGTAATATCTTAATAAAGCATCAAAACAGTCCCTACACTTTAATTTTACTTAATATTCTTCTATCAAAAAGTCACTATTGACTGACAAAATAAATTCAGACAAAGGAGTGTAGTAATTACAATGTTTGAATAGTGCAATGTTTAATCATAAATAACTGAGAAATAAATAAGGCAACAAGGAACTGCATCACATTCACAGCCACAAAATAGTACTAGGAAAAAAAATTATTGCATCAGAAACATTCAAAAGTAAAGCACCCGTAATACATTCTTAGAGACCATTTCTGTCAGGCAGTCATCAGTAAAACTATAGTGCGTAGCAATGAGTAACAGGATAAAACTCATACTGAATTGTACAACTTCAAATGAAAGTCTTTCAGTAATGTCAAAGACTAAAAATAATGTTGCAGCAGCTACCGGAAAATTACAGCAGTATAGAATCATCGAAATGTCAGCCTAATTCAAATGACTGACATTGTCTGGTCAACCAAAAAAAAAAAAAGTATAGCATATTTGTTTACCATAGTTTTGAGAATGTGGACCAGTGGAATTTAATGGAGAGGGACATGCAGGGCTTTATGAAGCAAAATAGTACTTAAAGTAAACTTTAATTTTGGCATTATCAGCACTCAATGTAGTAACTTGTAGTACTTGTGTAGGTTTACTGGTTTTCTCTCCCTCTCTCTCTCCCTCATATATATATATATATATGGCAGGTTTCTCTAGGGTAAACAATTTCACATCACACTCTGAAACAACATCTTAATGACTGAATTATACATGATTGATTCAAGCAGCAGTCTCTGGGTAAGTAAACCAGTTAGTCTCCATCTTCTACTTCAGTGAAGATGTCAGAGATGAAGAACTGGGATACACGGGTTGGTTCATCTTCAGTGTCCTCACTGGACTCGGGAGAGCCACTTTGAATAGACATAACAGGTGACTTGCTCTGCTTGATGAAAACAAAGAAAAGACACTGATTATTAAATGGGTTTACTCTTATGTGTTATTCTAGGAGGTACACTTCAAGACTCTGCTTATGAACTAATACAAAAAGACACTGGTACTACACCCAGTAAACCCCAGAAATGCAGGACCACATATAAGAGGGGAAAAAACAACCTGACCCAGTTTTTGTGTTCAGTTCTATATGTTAATTATTTTCATGCCAATTATTGCAGTTTTCCTGTTTGTAATAAAAATGGAAATATAAAGAAAAGATTCAAATGTATCATATTTGCCAAGAATTTTTTATATGTATAAAACATGACTTGGAATAAAATTGTTGCATTAAACCAAACATTTTCCTTTTCTTGTCAAGTTTTTGGGACATAAGGATTGGGTTCAGTCTGTGATGCATGGACATTGGAAGCATTTTTAAATGTGGGGGGCCACACTGGTGGGTGGTCTGGACCCAGGGTGGAGGGGGGCGGCTTGATATCTGGAGTGTAGTACAGCTACCCGTGGGTGTCTCGAATGTTGCCTTCGTAAAAATCCCTGGGTGAATGTGTATATTTATTTTTAAAATGTATTTATTAACCCTTATAGTCACACGTGAACACACCACAGCACAATGTGAACTTCTTTCGCTGAATTTAACCCATTCACCAAGTGAAGCAATGGGCTGCCACCAACAAGGGGCGCCCAGGGAGTAGTGTGTGGGGGCGGCACCTTGCTCAAGTGAACCTCAGTGGTGACACTAGGAGTTGGGATTCGAACCCACAACCTAACCACTAGGCTATCCAGCTGCCTGTGTATGTGGGTGGTGGGGAAAACAAATGAAGAGGGGTAAGTAATGTAATGGTTCCATTGCCCATGCTGTAACGACTGGTATCAACAGAAGCTTAAGGGTTCAAAGTCAGTATTGGAAAAAAGTGATATCATTCCAATTGTAACAAATGTTTCCATTAAGCCTGTCGCTAATATTTACCCTAATAGTTACCTGGGGAGTAGTCATTGGTTGGGATGTGCTGGTTGAGACCCTCACTGGGGAGGAAGTCGGGCTGGAGGAATCAAAGCATGAACCTGTTTCACTGGTCTGTACCTTTACACAAGGCAGGACCACCCTCGGCTGGACAGCGGAGTGTCTAGGAGACTGTGGAACACTTGCCGGAACAGAGTTTTCCTCACACTCTAAGTTTGTCTCCATTCTGGACATATTAGACACAGCGATTTGCTTCTTAGGTAGTTGGTCAAGCTCTTCCTTCACTCTGGCCGCCTCGGTGCGCCGCCGTGTTGGTGAGGTGAGCCGAGAAGAGAGCGGTTTGTCCTTTTGAGAGTTGTCTTCCTCTTTAGCACGTGTCCTTTTTGACAACCTAGGCTTCACAGGGGGCTTGGCTTTTGGGAGATCAGAAGACGACGTACAGTCAGTATTGTCAGGCTCACAGAAAAAAGAACATTATACCATTAACCCCAGGAAGAGCATTTATTATATTATTTATATCAGAATATTTCATTGCTAAGGATATAAAAATTCACCCTTTTCACAGTATGGTTTGGTCCTTGGGACTGAAAAAAATGGACCAACTTTAAATTTCAGATTTTTTGTTTTTACTGTACTGTAAACATAAGACTAAACATCAAACTAGAATACAAATTTAGAACACAAACTTTTCAAAGGAGAATCACATGCTTTTAAAAATCTTTGACAAAATGGTTTCCAATACTGGTTTGTCTCTTTTCATTCATGTGTGCTTCATTGTGTCTCGAGATGTCCAGCTGTCCATTGTAATTAACTACAAGAAATTCATTCTCTGCATTTAACCCGTTCACCAAGTGAAGCAGTGGATAGCCAGTGACGCAGCTCCCAGGGAGCAGTGTGTGGGGACGGCTCAAGGGTACCTCAGTGGTGCCACTACGAGTCCTGGGATTCGAACCCATGGTCTTCTGATCGCAGGGGCAACTCCCTAACCACTTAGCCACTAGCTGCCCCAGGACTTGGTAATTAGATCCCTGTACTGTATAGAACTTCTGCATCTCCATAAAAATCAAGAATCAAGGCAAAATCCAAGACAAACTCATCAAGGGACCCCCCCTACCTCCATGTCTGGCAAATGGTTTGTTCATCTGCCGCAATGATGCCTCCTCTTTTGTTTCCTTTTCTGTGGAACTCTCTGCTTCTGATCCCACCTATAGAACATGTAGGATGAATCATTAAGGGTGTTTTAACTAGCATGGTACTAACTTTTCTATTCAAATATTCAAGAAATAGGCAGTGGAACACACTTCTCCAGGATCCTGAGAGGCAGGCACAGAGGTAATGTGAGGAACATCCGCACGAGACTTCTCGGCTTCGCCTGAGCTTGTGGACGGTTGTGTGGAACTTGAGGACAAGAATAAAGTCAGAGTAAACACTGAGTCAGTATACTGCACCTTTCACCTAAAAGTAGTGGTTCCATAATAATTACGAGGGTCTCCTACCGTGTTGAAGTCTGACCAGCACTCTTGTCTTTATTGGCAGTGGGGACTAAAGGCGAACTTTCTTTTAAGCTCGGCTCCCTTTGGGATGCCTTGGAGAGGTGTTCCGCTTCCAGTTTTGATGCAGACTGCACTGATTTCCTCTTTGCCCAGGCCGTTATGGGCAGCTGACTAGTTTGTGAAACGGTGTGAGGCAGGTTTAAAGCCCTGTCTTCTGAAACAGGCGGATCAGTTTTTGAGGCTTCAGTTTTCTTAACTGCTTGTTTCGGAGGTGGAAATTTCACCAGGAGCTTGCCTTGTGAGGAAAATCAGATTTAAAGAAAGATATGCTCATCATGATGCAACACGAAGCTAACTTCACAGCAACAAAGTGAAGTATCAGCAGCACTCAAATTAACTGGCACCACATTAACTGGAAGTATCTCTACCTTTCTTTCTTGAGGGGCATTTTTTCTGCATCATTGCTGGAGACTTTTCAGACTTGATCTCCTCCAGTACTGGCTGCTCCTTTGATCCCTTTGATCCCTTTGATGGAGTAAATAATGGACTGGAAATTGCCTTTTTGTCTTTCTGCAAAAATTGAAAAGGAAAATTTAAAAAGAATTTTATGCAAGTTTCAGCTGATTTTAAAATGGGCAAACACAAATAATAGATAATGTGTAGTTAAGGTGCAATGAAGAGAATTTAGCTGTGAAATAAAACAATGACAACAAAAATAACAACAAACACCACCACATCCTGTATAGAAGCTGAAAGTGTTTAATAGAGAATTTAAACACAACTATAGAAGTTCTCCTACAAACTTCACAACACTAGTTCATGCAGTTTTAGTTTTGCCTGTAATTTCCTGATCCTGGCACAGAATCGTAAATGTACTGCAGTACACAGAAATCCCAGTATTACACTCAGGAAAGAGAAGATCAAACCAAGCCTCTAATTGAAAATATTTTTGAGGAAATCAAAGGAACAACTGCATGTCTTCATTACATCTCTTATGAAAAACAGTCATATATACAGCTCCAGAAAAAAAGAGATCACTGCGAAAATGTTAGGTTTCTCAGGTTTTATCTTTTATATGTGCAAGTATTGAACTGAACAGCTTTGCCTCAGTTTTTAAGAATTTCCAAATAAAAATATTGTTCTTTAAAGCATAATTCGAAAGGAAATGACAAAACATCAAAATAAAAGAAATGATGCAGTGTTTACAGAATTTGAATAATTCAAAGAAAACAAATCTCTTGTTCACTCAAACAAAATGGCAATAATTACCTTTGACTTACTTCTAGTAGTGTTTTGCCATCCAACTGGTCACATTGCGAGAGGAGAGTTTTGATTACAGCAGTGTTTTTATACTTTTCTTCATTAAATAAGATTAGATTCAAGTGATCACTATTCAGTACCTCATAAAGCAGAATGAGGTGCTTGTGTAGGAATTTAACAGACGCTGGCATGGAATGGTTGTCACACTCATAGACTTAAAAAGAAATTGCAGTGGTCTCTTATTTCTTTCCAGAAATGTATATACCTGTTTGTTTGTTGCCTCCCTGGAATAGTAACTAAAAAGTCTTTTCGGTATGAGAACAGTGCTTGACTCTTACCATGCAATCCTTGCGTACATCTTCTCTCACTTCTTCAGAAACAGGCACTATGGTATCAATCAGTACCCCTTGAGAAACGTCTTCACTCTCCTCCACAGGCAGAACGTCGGTACTATGAAACGGAAAAAAAACAGTCCTTGAAGGCACAAGGCTCTACACACTACACTAAGATGATAAAGTTGTTCTAGGAGTTCTTGGAAATTATTTCTCTTACCATCTTGAGACCTGAACAGCACAAGGCATGATCTGATGCCTTTGCTTTAACTTTTCTTCAAGGTTCACCAGGTCTGAGCTGGTTCCTGCAGCTGGTTCTACTTCAGGACAACCGAAGACACGTACAGTTTCCAGCTCCTGACAACTTGATTTCGACAACTTTTTAGCACATGTCCTCTTGACCTGCTGCTTTCTTTCTGGTGTCAGAAGAAATGAGTGAAAACCATCATTAACTGGAATTAATGCAAAAAGGTGTATCGACCCATTAATTTTGTAATGAACATCTGACTACCTTTCTCTTTGATAGGTCTTTCACTCTTCTTTGACTTTTCAGGCTTTTCCTTCTACAAGAAAGAATTTATGTAGGATCTTAAGTGATCGTTTACATTTATTGAGTGTATCACAGTTAAACACAAATCTCTGAATAAACCAAAATACACACACACACACCTTGCTTTTCTTTTCAAGGTGAACCTCCTGCTTCAATGGAGGACTGACTTCCTCTTTCTGAGGACTGCTCTCTATTGGTGTGAAGAAGTCATGGCTTACATCATCTCCCATCTCATCAGAAACAGGAACAAAGATGTCAGTCAACACCATGTGAGAAACACCCTCACGATCCTCCTTGTCTTCATCCAAGTCCACAGGAGACGAGTCAGAGCTAAAGAATAAAATCACAATGTAAACTATAATCCCTCACACTGCTGGCTGACTATTATATAGAAGGATGAAGCTTTTGTTCTCTTACCACGATGCCCTCATCATCTCACTAAAAGGGTTCCTCTCATGGCGTGATTGCAAGTTTGCTTTCTCATGGCCCTCTGATAAAGAGCTTTCTCGGCCCTCTGAGCTTGACACCATTTCACATTTTATCGTATCATCTCCTGTTATATGCGTGGTCGAAATCTCTGCATCTTTTTCAAGCTCAGATTCTTGGCTTCCTGATGATGTTGTGTGGGATGAGTCTGATTCAGTGGCTTCCAAGTTACACTGAGGCACTTGCGGACGTAGATTTTTGGTGGTTGTTCTTTTTTGCAATGTCGGCTTCACTTGGATCTTGGCTTTGAAGGCAAAAATACAAAAATGTTGGTCAGACAATAAGACAAAAGAACTCACAATAAATACAGTCAACTGCAAATGTCCAATTTGATCAGAAATTACCTCTTCTTCTGGGCATTTTAACTTCTTGTGAAGAAGTTGGTGTCTTGCGGGAAGTGTCTTTGTGACCTGGAGTACCTGCCGCCTTTTCCTCCTGAATAAAATTATTTTGATTGTATTTTGCGTGAAAAATTATTTTACTTGTGCTTGAAATTAGGAAAGTTAGAAAGTAAATCAAATCTAAATATCATGCAACATATTAAGAATTAAATGATAACATTGAAATAATGTAAATATAATAATGTGATTCCTTAAACAATGAATAAGCGGTCAGTAACTTTCATAGCGTAACGTGGTTAAAATGTTAAAATGACTTTCTCTCTTTTCTCAGAAAAGACATCTTAAAAAAAAAGAGAGAGCTCCGTCTAGCTGATTATATTAGGCCTTATTAGAGGGGCTACCCACAGGTGCTGCCAGCTCCATACAGACATCAACTCGCTCTTCAGAGGCCGCAACCACGCAAGAGTCCTGGTGTATTGAGCCAACACTAAAACAGAGGTCATGAGTAGGTAAGTTATTAAATACCCCGAGAATTACTATAATAATTATAAAGGGGCCTTTTACCATCTTGACAAGGTAACAATGCATGGTGTCATCTGATGCTTTTGCTGCAAACTGGGATCCAACACTGAACTTTCTTTGGCTTTTGGTATTATCTGCAGTTCGGGAGCCTCTGAGATCTCCTCCATTTCTTGTTTTTTTGAAAGTGCACGAGTTGCCTGGGGTATTATGTTGTGTTGAGATGTTGGTAAAACAGCTTGTGATGAGGTTTCTGAGGGCTCTTTTTTACCAGATGCACGATGCACTAGTTTAGGTTGCAGCTTGCCTTTGGACAAAGATCAAAGAAAAGTTATGCCATGAACCAACAGCAGATGAAAATGAAGTAAAATTAATGCGTTAACTTAGTTTCTCCACCTCTTCTCCTGGCAGGTGCTTTTTTCTCCTCTGACAGTGATTGTGTTTTCTTTGACTCCTGTGTGTCAGTAAACAAAGACTTGGACTCTGCTGTAGAATATTCCTCCTGTAGGAAATAATCATATCATCAGTTCTTCTAGTTCTTTCAGCAGCTTTTGAGACCATCAAACATCAGATCCTCCTGGCTTCACTCGGAACACCAACTGGTTCTCCCTGGCAACAGATTGCATCCCACCTCACAGTTATGAAGTCATGGAACAGATCTAGAATCGGTCCGTGTCTGACCCACAGAGAAAGACTTACCACCGGTGTTCCTTAGGGCTCAGTGCTTGCCCCCCTTCTATTTTCCTTATGCACTCGCTCTCTTGGAGATATAATAGCTTCACATGATTTCTCCTACCATTGTTATGTTTATGGCACTCAATTCATTCACCAAGTGAAGCAGCGGGCAGCCAGGAACACAGTGTCTGAGGAGCAGTGTGGGGACGGTACCTTACTCAGGGGAACCTCAGAGGTGCCCTCAGCAGTCCTTGGATTCAAACCCACGAACCTCTGATTGCTGGGCGAAATCCCTAACCACTATGCCACCAGCTGCCCCTCCTATTGACCAGTCCTGTTTCCAAAAAAAAAAAAAGTAACTAAAGGTACCTTTGTCAGCTCTTCACAGCGTGTGCTGTCCTTGGATAAATCATCTCCAGTCTCCGAGACAGGAACAAAGATATCAGTCAACACCATGTGTGACACACCTTCACACTGCCCAGCGTCCTCCGAGTCTTGAGGCATTGAGGCAACACTAAAGGTAATGTTAATAATAAAAGTAATGATTATTTCAGATCATCAGGTTTTCAAAATGCTTTAAGATGGGTGGCGTTCTCTGCTCTTACCATTTTGAGACTTTAAAAGTGAATGGTGTGCTCTGATCCCTGGGTTTCAAATCTTCAAGGAGGAGGGATTCTGGACCATCTTTGCACTCCGACTCCGGTTCTGTGGATTGTAGGTTTGGAGAAACCTCTTTGGCCTCATCCTTTGCTTGCGTTGTTATGTAGTGCAGAGATTTCGATTGGGCCAGGGTTTTTTGGTCATGTTCTCCACCAAGCCCTGAATTTCAAAAGAATATTGAGTGCCAGTACCCACAATTAACTAAAGGACATTAAACTGATACACTTACATTCCTAACATTATTTATCTTTAAGGTCACTGGTGACCACAAAAGCATCGAGTTTTATATTAATCATTATTCTTGGGAACAAGACGGAGAGTTTTATAGTTGAGCAATTTTATGATTTAAATTTGATTCAGTGCTGGTCTGTATGTTATAAATGTGCAATATGATGATACTTATTACTTACACTTGTTAATCATATGTTTTTCTGGGTATTTTGTGGATTGTTTTTTTATTACACACTGAACATTCGTGAACAGAGACAGCAGAAATAATTTGTCCTGTTTAACAACATGGTAAATTAACTTCATGAATGAATGGTAGATTATTGCATTTTTTTGTGTGATATTTTCTCTGTTCCACTTTCTCCTAAAACTTAACATTACGCAGATCATGGATCAAGAAAATGTTACACTTCTGCCACTATACTGTCGTCCATCCAATTGTTTTGCAGATTATGCATTTTAATTGTAGGATTTCAAAACAAAGGAAGAAGAGAATGGAAGTGCAATTAAAAGTAAGAAAACGTATCATCACTAGAATATAATAACTTTTAATAACACAGCAAAGTGAATAGCATTCCTTACAGACAATATTACCTCAGGGGTTGAAAGTGATCATTTTAAGACATTTCTTCAACCTCTCCACTTACCAGGTACAGTCTTCTCCTCCAAGGTTGATAGTCTCCCATCTGATTCTTCTTCTTTAACCAAGGTACCAGACGACTCATTTAGTGAAATGTCCACACAGTCTTTTTTAACGTCCCCAGTCTCCATAGACAGAGTGTCACTAAAAATTAAACCAAAGAAACTTGAATAATAATTCATATTTAAAACAATTCTGGAAACAATAGTTCATTAGTATCCAAGTATAACCTGGGCCAGTCTGTCACAGATGGTAAAGGAGGCTGGTCTGAAATCGGGGATGGAGATGCAACTACAGTCTCGTTACTGGCTGACGGCAGGTGTGCATCAGTGACAGGAATCTCATATAAAGTCAGAACGAACGTGGGCTCGTCTTCGCTGTTGCCATCTGTGTGAAGACAGCGGCAAATGGAAAGATGATGGGGGAAGAACTGCTTTTCCCAGTAACCTAATACACATATTTGTCTCATTCACTGTCAGTCACCTACAGACTTCTGTAATGTGGAAATAAGCTCACCTCCAGCTGGCTGAATGATCCTAGCAGGAGCACATATTTCCTGTCAACACAGCTGAGAATCAGTTTTTCCCGCATCTTAAGAACAAGTTCACTGGATTTAAACTGGAGCTCTAACCTGAGGCTGGACTTTACTAACCTCAAAGTTAACGTGTCCTATTCTTTCTTGCTCTGCAGTCTGTGTGGTTAGAGGCCAACTGCATGAAGGATTCTCCTTCTGGAGGTCTTCTGATACAGACGCACAAGATGATGTCCTACTGAAAAAAACAGAATGTGTAAGGGGACCCTCTTATTCTGCAAAAAGATGACATGAGGTGCAATTTCAGATACCGGTGTCCCCACACTCTCTGCAGTTCCACACCGCTCAGTCACAAGCATAATTTGCTTCATATTATTACTCTAAATTACACATGCATTATTTTAATACCTAACCCATTTCCTGCCCATATCCTGCATTATGTATTTATTTTTTCCATGACATCCACGTTGATGTGTTGTTTTCATAATAGTATAATACGTATTACATGCAAATATTTTACCAGACTATTTTACCAAGCAATCTTGTAATCTCAGCGTGCAGACACAGACACACACTGCCCATGCCTATGTAATTTTAAATGAATAATTATGTCAAACAAACAAACAAACAAACATTTAAAATGCAAGGGAAATTCCATTTGCCAAAATATAACACCATCAAGTAACAAATACTAATTTAGTCTGAATACGTTATTTTCCACAGGCTTGTTTTAATAAGGACCAGGTACATACACATCCACGTCACAAGTGTTGCTTGTTTGCTCAGAAGCCAAATGTGACTCTTCGGTGCTGACTGCACTCAGAGTGACTGAGATGATACGTTCTTGCTCTGGCACTACTGGAGATGCACAACTTGCAACTGAAATCATGAATAAGAAAGCAGACTATACATTGGCCACGGATTAACAAGCAATAAACAAAACCTTAGAGATGTTGCATTTTCTCTTCATACCATTAGCTGCTTGGTTTTCACTGCACTCTACAGAGACTTCAGCAGGAGGTGTAGGGCCAAGGATGAGGGAACTGTTCAGCGATTCAGATTTCAAATCCACTGCACAGGACTTCTCTTCGTCTCTGCAGAACTTTTCCATGCTAGAGTCTTCACAGTGCTGGTCTTTATCAGTGCTCTCAGGTAAGACTTTCTCTGAGGAGACTCAATATCAAGACAAAATCTGAATACTCAGTACTCAGATAATCACTCAGTTATTCACACTACAAGTTTATGGTACTCGTAGATCTTACTTTTTCTAGGCTCTGCATTTTTGATTTTGGAGGCTCCACTCAAGTTTGGTTTAGGCTTCAAGAACCTGCTCCTCCTCTTCAGGGTGAGACCGTGTTCAGAAGAAACTGAAGCACCAGAAGATAATATGGTGCTGCTAATCAGACAAAGAACAGACAGTTAGGACAAGACAGGCAAGGCACATCGTCAAATCACACTATTTTAAGACTACATACCTGGGTATAACAGTCTGCTTGGCTTCTTCCTGAGAATTATTCTTAGTCAGTGGTGCAGCCACCACAGATCCCCCTGGTTTATCCTTTATTTCTGGGGTTCCCACAATAGACCCCTGAGAATTCTCTCCAGTTTCTGGTGTTATCACTACAGATTTCTTTGATCTCTCCAAGATACCAGAAGGTACAAGCATTGACCCAAGCGAGTCCTCCTCCTGAGAATCCTCCTTTGCCAGTGGTGCAGTCACCACAGAACTCTCTTTTCCATCCTTTATTACTGGGGTTCCCACAATAGACCCCTGAGAACTCTCCTTAATTTCTGGTGTTACCACTACAGGCTTCTTTGATCTCTCCAAGATATCAGAAGGTACAAGCATTGACCCAAGCGAGTCCTCCTCCTGAGAATCCTCCTTTGCCAGTGGTGCAGTCACCACAGAACTCTCTTTTCCATCCTTTATTACTGGGGTTCCCAC
>JBBPCX010000040.1:11288467-11301633 GCA_037974365.1 Hydrocynus forskahlii
TCTGGTGTTACCACTACAGACTTCTTTGATCTCTCCAAGATATCAGAAGGTACAAGCATTGACCCAAGCGAGTCCTCTTCTTGAGAATCCTCCTTTGCCAGTGGTGCAGTCACCACAGAACTCTCTGGTCTATCCCTTATTTCGGAGGTTCCCACAACAGACCCCTGAGAACTCTCTCCAATTTCTGGTGTTATCACTACAGACGTCTTTGATCTCTCCAAGATACCAGAAGGTGCCGGCACAGACCCAGGCAAGTCCTCCTCCTGAGAATACACCTTAGCCAGTTGTCCAACCAACACAGAACTCTCTTTTCCATCCTTTATAACTGGGGTTCCAACAATAGACCCCTGAGAACTCTCCTTAATTTCTGGTGTTACCACTACAGGCGTCGTTAATCTCTCCACATCTGCAGAAGATGTAAGCATTGACCCAAGCGAGTCCTCTTCCTGAGAATCCTCCTTGGCCAGTGGTGCAGCCACCACCACTGGATTCTCTGGTATATCCTTTATTTCTGGGGTTCCCACAACAACCCCATGAGAACTCTTCTTAATTTCTGGTGTTCCCACTATAGACTTCTTTGATCTCTTCACATCTTCAGAAGGTGTAAGCAGAGACCCAGGCAAGTCCTCTTCCTGAAAAAACTCCTTTTCCGTTGGTGCAGCCACCACAGATAACTCTTTTCCATCCTTTATTTCTGGGGTTCCCACAATAGACCCCTGAGTACTCTTCTTAATTTCTGGTGTTACCACTACAGACTTCTTTGATCTCTCCAAGATATCGGAAGGTGCCGGCACAGACCCAAGTAAGTCTTCTTCCTGAGAATCCTCCTTAGCTAGTGACGTAGCCACCACAGAGCTCTCTGGTCTATCCATTATTTCTGGGGTTCCCACAATAGACCCCTGAGAACTCTCCTTAATTTCTGGTGTTGCCACTACAGACTTTTTTGATTTCTCTAGAACTTCAATAGGTGTAAGCAGTGACCCAAGCAAGTCCTCTTCCTGAGAACACTCCTTAGCCAGTGGTGCAGCCACCACAGAACTCTCTGGTCTAGCCTTAATTTCTGGGTTTCTCACAAGAGACCCCTGAGAACTCTCCTTAATTTCTGGTGTTACTACTACAGTATTCTCTGATCTCTTCACAACTTTAGAAGGTGTAAGCAGAGACCCAGGCAAGTCCTTTTCCTGGGAATACTCCTTAACCGGTGGTACAGTGACCATAGACCCCTCTGGTCCCTCCTTTAATTCCAAAGTTGTCAAGACAGAACAATGCGACCCCACTTTCATTTCTGGTTTTGCGACTACAAAGCCCTTGGATCCCTCTTTGGTTTCTGGGGTTGCTAACACTTCTTTAATGTCTGGTGCTGGCACTGTAGAGCCCTGTGACCCGTCTTTAATTTCCTGGGTTGCCAAGATAGACTCTTGTACTCTTCCCTTATTTTCTGGTGTTTTTGTTACAGAAGCCAGAGACCTCACCATGACTTCGGAGGATGCTAGCAGAGGCCACTGGGAGCCCTCCCTGCCCTCTTCTGGCAAAGATGTATTTGAGTCCTCGACAACAACTCTGGATGCCAATAAAGCATTGCATGCCGCAACATCTGGGAAAGGAATAATTACTGCTTCATCAGTCACTGGTGCATTAGATTTTGTGTAGACAGGAGGCTCAGAAGCAGCCTCCGAAGACAGAGGCTGAGAAACTTCCGGTTCATTTGCAGTCGTTGTCATATCTGTAAGAGAGTCAGTCATTGTTTTATTGCTGGACTAGAATTTAAAATATTTTTTAGTACATAGGAAATCAACCATGGTCTTTCATTTATCTGTACTGGGATAGATCTGTGGTTCTGGTTTCTTCACAGAAGATGAGGTAGCTACCTCACTACCCTGACTGCAGCCTGCATGGACAAGTAATGGGGTAACGACAAAATGAGTGGATGTTTCATCGAATTCTGAAAATCTCTCAGCTTTCATTTCTCGACATGGAAAGAAAAAAAAATCTACTGCAGTGAAAAGATTGCTTCTGCACAATACAGAACCAACTGTACGGAACAAATAGAACTATATTACTGGCACACCAGTTATATCGATACTGGATAAGGAATCCATTGAGTGAGGATGCTAAAGCAACATAAAATTACGTTTGAGTCAACTCAACATCGCCAACAATTTTAGACAAAAGCCATGCAGATTCGGATCTTACCCTCTGAGGATTTCAATGAAGAAATGATTGTTGGTGTTGAGATAAACTGGCCCTAAAAGTAGATGTAATACAGTAAATGAGCCATGCATTGCTTCCCTTGATTCATCAATTATGTTAAAACAGCTGAGGCTCAAGACACTCTGCTCACCAGTACAGGCTCATTTAACCCTACGTCTTCAAAGTGCTGCTCAAGAGCAATACTAGATGACAGGTCCTGAGGTCCATCCCCATTTTCCTCAGTCTCAACATGATCGGCTTCAGTATTCTCAGCCAGGATGTTGCTGCACTGAAGTTGAAAGGAAAGCTCCGTGTTTAATGATAAATCCAGAGGACTCACTGATGGATCTTCTTCAGATGTTTCATCTTGAACATTGAGGACCATGTCCACTTCTTCACGAGATAACACTGCCATTGGCCTTCTTTGAAACGTCTGACCTTTGAGTTGGAATACATTATTTTGGTCAACAGGGGATTCATTGTTAAAGTACATGTTTTAATAGTAGTATGAACTTACTATCTAGATGGTCAAGGCAAGAAAGGTCAATCAAGTCCTGAAAGAGAACGAAAAAAAGCTGTTAGTCATTTTACTGACATGGTTTAAAGCACGTTTGTAATGATATGCCACTTGAATCATAATTGTACATGGCTGTAAGTGTCTATTACTTGTTAGCTACATTTGTTTTGTGGCTCCGGAGCAAAACGGTTGAAAATACTTCAGGCACCAAACACAATCAAATACAATTAAGGGGAAAATTCAGTAAATGTAATTTCTTTTGCTTTAGTTACATAAAGCATAGGACTGGCCTGTTTTCTCACCTCGCCCAAACTGTTTCCAGCTTCTGTCTCTTCAGATTCCTGAATGACCATTTGCTCCAGCAGAACTGTTGGACTCTTGATACCCTCTGTTGAAGTTTCTGGATCATGCTCAGTATCATCTTGATGAAATGTTGCTTTTGTTTTTCCTTTTTTCTTCTTCACCGCAGTCAGACTACGTTTTACGCTTTCTGCTCTTTGCATCCTCATCTTCTGGCCAGAAGAACTTTCACTAACAGCTGGCGATACTGGTAGATTCATGGAGCTCACTGATTCACGACTTTCCTGCTGGACCTCAAAAGGACTGAGTGGGTTTTTCACCCTAATATGTTCAGGAAAAGAACAAATGAATCAGAAACATTACAACCAAACGAACTCACCTAGACAAAGGAAAACTAAATTGTATCATAGCTATGGACAAAAAGGTTAACAAGAATATACAGTATCACTGCTGCACCACTCTTCTGAGCAATCAAAAGCTACGATACGAACAGAGAAATATTCATCCTGCTAAACGTACATGAGTGAATGAGCAAGTAAGTAAGTGAGTGTGTGCAAAAGTTTCAGGAGGTGCTCTGCATCTACAATGCCTCTATCCATAAAGTCCCTTAACTGAAGGTGTCTCATTTGGTACCGAGTCTGAATATCACTGAAAAAAGTAAAAGTTGTTGAAAAACAATACATGAAGGAATAAGAAGGTTAGGAGCATATTAAAACAACAGAAATGAGCACAGAAATACCTTGGGGGAGTCCTTTCCAGCACAACCACTGTTTGTGTCTGGACTTGTTCGGTCTCAGAATGAATGATCCCTCCCTACAAGAATGAAATAATGGGTAACTATACAATTATTCACAGAAGAGACTTTTTGACCATTTGGGGAAGGTGTTTTAAGGTGGGTTTGCTGCTATTTAATAGTATGTATGTAACAAACACCACAACGTCATGCAAAATAATACATTTCTACTTTTCATTTAAATGGAAAATATAACTATGGAAAGACACAATAACATACAGCTGTATGCATATAACCAACACAGCAACCACCACTTCTTGCTAGTCAGAGTTCATGCTAACCAATCAGACGGTTGATCTAAGGTTGGCAATGTCTTGTGTTATGCCAGTCATAACACTACAAGAGTTTTGCAATGGTTTAAAAAATGGAAGCGGGAGATAACTGTGTTGGTTAAAAATGTCAGGATTTAAAATATATTAAACCGGTGCTCTGCCCTCATGCTTGCTATGTTCTGCTCTACTGTTATTTTCTCTTCATTGTTTGAAGTAGATGCAGTTAAACAATGGAGGCAGTCATGTCAGCTGATGTGGTCTTTGACATAATGGACACATACCTCCAAAGTGAATGTAGTGTTATTCTCATATTGACCCTCTTGAATCCCGTCATCAGTAGTTTCTGGTTCGGAGGTTTTCTTCTGTCTTTTCGTAGTCAGATTAGGCACAGCCCTCTTAGGTTTCCTTGCAGATCTTCGTGAACCCTTACCCATCAGTTCAGCTGGGTCGGGAGTGTCTAATCTATCCAACCGCAGAACAAGAGCAAAACAGATTGAGATTGGTTAGTAATGGCATCGACATGTGGATTTTAACATTCGGGGAAAAACCCTCCGTTACTTTTTAGTTGCTGAAGCTTCTTTGTCTTCTGCAGTTGCTGAAGCTTCTTTGTCTTCTGCAGTTGCTGAAGCTTCTTTGTCTTCTGCAGTTCCTTCATCTTCCACTATGCCTGAAGAAAAAGTAAACTGAAAGACCTCATAAAATACCAAGAACTAATAATGCCAGTGTAGAAAATTTTCCAACACTATTTAGCACAGTGTAAATTTCATGCTTGAAATCTGCACATGCCTAAAATCATGTCATAATTTTATAGACAACAGTAAGTCACACCTTCTCAAAAACCACATATGCAAGTCTATTTGGGATGTTTGCGGCAAATGTGCGATTTAAGCCATTTGAGGAGAACTGTGCAGATGTACTGCCAAACTATGTACTGTGGACACAATCTACCTTTCTTTCTTCTAGACCTTTTCCTCTTTGTGCTTTTTGTCTCTTTGGCCTGCTTGCTTCCTTTTGGGTCACCTTCTCGAGAGCGCTTGCGCTTCTTTATAGCAGCTCCAGTGTCGTCCTCAACCACAATAGCATTTTCTTCATTAGCACCAATAGAATCTTCAGGGTTCTCCCTAACTGTGAATTTCAAACCAGAAAAACCTCAAAACACAGTCTTTCTTTCCCTCACACCCAAAAAGCCAAAACAAATCCACGTAAGTTGAGCACTCATCGTGAACATTTGCTGTGGAAGCTAATTTAGCTTCTTTTGAAAAGCCATTACAAGATTTTAATCAGACAGCAAATGCTAAATGTCAGCAAATGTCAAGGAGGTTCTAAATGTTCAATAACAGTAAATGTCATCAGATGTTGTGGGTCGACACCTTTGAGTGACTTTCTGTGTCGTTTGCCCTTGCTTCCTTCAACAAACACTTCATCATCCTCAGCCTTTCTAGAGCATCTGCGCTTCTTTTTCGGAGCAGGTACACTAGAGCCATGGTCGTCCTCCTTATTGGCATTCACAGTGTCACAGTCTGCGTTGAAAAGGCCACATTCACTTTCAGCATCTCCCTCAGGAACGTGTATCTCTGAAATAAACAAGACCTTTGAATCCATATTTTTGGCATACACACATACGGCGTCTATTGCATTTACAGACACTGACCATCTCCAAAAGATTTGGAGCAGACTTGACCAAGACACTTAATGGTCACAAAATACATGTAAATTCCTGAATGTCACAGATATTCACTTGACTTTCCTCCCAGGTAGATGTACAAAATATTTTAAACATTAAAGGCAAAACCCGCCCATCGCTGGTGGCAGCCAACTGGCCCAAAGTCGTCATACCCCAGCTGGACCTCACCCCATGACGGCAGTTTGTAAACCAGTCCATGGCAGATGACGCACGTATTCTGAAACACTCAGGGGTTTAAGCATACATCCACAGATTTACTACCATTACCTGTTTTGGATTTCCTGGCCCGTTTCCTCTTTTTTCTCTTCCCTTGTTCCTCACACGAGTCCTCCTTGTCCTTCACCTCACTTGTGCGTTTGCGCTTCTTTTCAGCTTTGTTCACACTGGGAAGACCCTCGTTCTCCTTTTCTGCATCCACACATCCTCCGTCGTCCTCAATGTCCAGGTCTTCATCAGCACCAGATCCACTGAGACATTTCTCCTCATCATCTTTGGCTTTTTTGCCTGACGGATGGATAGAGAAGATAGACAGTAGATTATGTTACTCTAATAAGTGAAGACATAATCTGGCCTCCTGTTCTTTATACTTGGGGCATTTTCAATTATGTGTAAATCTCTGGGAAAACAGTGTTACCTCTGGCTTTTCCACGTCTCTTGGGATTCGTCATGACCAGTTTGACAGATTTTCCTTTTTCTTTATCTTTGGCCAAAACCTTCTCCAGCAGAAAGCTGAAGAACTCTCGGTCATAGGGTCGCTTGTTTCCTTGTAGGAGGAACATAAATAATACTAATAGGTTAACAAAAGCACACAAATATTTCAATTTACTGCATGTTTGAAAGATTACTCTAGTCAGGCAACCACTTAGGAGTTTGGAAATATGACTGTACTGTACACATTTTGATATTAGAAATTCAACTTTATTACACAATACAGAATATTAGAAATATTATGCTCAGTTGATTTTTCTAAACTGCATGAAGTGGGAATTACCTTTATGGTGCCATTCAACACCTTTGTGAACAAAATAAATAATAAAAAAGGACAAAGTACTCACTGAACGCTTTGTCAATTCTCCAACTGTTTGTTTTCTCCTCCTTCTTAAATTTGTTCTGTATTCAATTTAATAAACAAATCAAATCAACACACAATAAAATAATGTGACATCATGTTACATACAGTATGTTAAGACAAAGAAATCAGAAGTGCTGAAATAAAAGGCTGCACTACTGAAACTAACGCCATCATTAAAAAAGGAAGAGACAAAAAAACATGTACCTTGATCTCCGTACGGCTACGGTGAGGCAGCAGCTGTCCAATGAGAGAGAAATCAGTCCCCACCATGCTTATGGCCAGGAGAAACATGTCCGTCTCTGAAACAGGTACACTCAGTAAACTAAAAAATATTGAAAAGACCAAAAACTCTTTTGGTTCATTTTCTTGAGTGACAGAACCAGTCAAATTACACTGACAGAGAATTGCTCACCATCCGCTCACAGCAATTAAACTGGAGCTACACAATCCAACACAAAAAGGCAGATGGGGTTACCTACCTCTAACTGACCAGGACTTCACATAGTTAAAGTTTCTGTAGCTCGAGTATGTGGATGTAGAGCCGCGCTCGTACAGGGCGGTCGACTCCACTACTTTGGTTTTAGACGCCCTTTGAACCCGCACTGTCAAACTTAAACACAAACAGGTTAGAGTCTCTTCTTCAAGAGGGTCAATTTGGCAAAATACCTAGTTTATTTTTAAAAATTCAATGATTTTTAATTGCATTTTTCAACTTTAATTTGAATCTTAATATAAATAGATCTTTTAACAGTGTTTTTTTTATGTTACATTAACCTTGTTACTGGAGCAAAAAGGTTCATATAACATTTTGTCAATTTTTACAGAAAGGAGTATGTCACACAGTGTAAGAAACCACATAAGCAAGTCTTTTTCTGGCTACTTTTGTGGGGTTTGAGGCATGTTCTGGCGAGCAGCTTGCTTGATTAAGTAAATGCTACAACTTCTTGCTAGGTGCATTAGAATGTTGCAACTAGAGACACTTCTGCAACTAAACAAGGCTGATGGACTACACTTGGGTTCAAGGGGTTAATCCTATGTAAATAAGATTGTTGGCCAGACCATTGCTTTAAATATTCCAACTCAACATGCATTTTGCCAAATCACTTTAAAACCACCTGCTCTCCAAGCAAAATGTGTGACTGTAAGCAGGGTAGTAGTACCTCTCTTCATCCAGAATGATCGAACCGTCCTCTGCTACTCTGACCTTGGGAACCAACATGTCCTCCTCCTCAGATTCATCATCTTCCTCCTCCTTCTGCTCCGGTGTCTTCTCGGGCATCCTGAAACAAACTAATTGTCATTTTCCAAAAGAGAAACATCTAACTTCTCTCTCGGGAACAAGTCCAGTAGTGTGTGTACAAAAGAAAAGTCATACAGTACTGCTGTGTATGATCCACTCAACTCAGAAGGACACACTAACATGCAGCTGGTGTTCTGCTGATTAGGGAGTTGACCATGCAATTGGAAGCTCGCAGGTTTGAATCTCAGGACTGCTAGTGGCACCACTGAGATACCCTTGAGCAAGGTACTGTCCCCACACACTGCTCTCCGGGCACCGTGTTCCTGGCTGCCCGCTGCTTCACTTGGTGAAGGGGTTAAATACAGAAAAAGAATTTCACACTGTTGTGCCGTTGTGTGTTCACACGTGACAAATGGTTCACTTTCATTATCAATGTCAGGGTCACTGCTGTGCTGAGAACGATCCAGTTCCAAGGAATACCTGCTTGCTGCAGGTCCTGACCATAAATAAAAGGGGTAAAGTCGGGCTAACAAATGATGCAGAGAAACACAAGAGCTACAGTCTGTAACAGTAAACCACAAAATTACTACTTAAGTGGTATGTGGGGCTGATCAAGTGGAAGTGGGAATAAGCGTAGACACAATGAGGGTGAACGTAATGAACCTAATGAAGCGTGTGGCACGCTTTAATGTGTTCGTTTTTGTGACCTCACAAAAGCAATGAATTCGAAATGGGCTGTTTTCGCAGCTTAGTGTCTGATGGGCCATTTAAACTAAATAGAGCATCTTGAAATCTGAACAATGATTCCAATCTTAACCCCGTTTCTATATCTTCCTTAAAACAAGGGAAACTTGTCCCCCCCCACCCCAAGATATGGGCCGTTTCTCATTTGAGATCATGCCTGTACATTTCCTGCCAAGTCTCTTTAATCGCAAGTCCTCCTACACTCCTCTACTTGGAGTATATCACCTTGTCTTCAAATGTTCACAGCAAAAAAGCTACTATAAAAAGGGAAATGGTAATGAACGGGAAGGCTTACTTGGGTGACAGAGGAACAATGGTCTCATCTTGGTCTTCCCCATTCACAGTGGAACCCCTGTCATGCACAATCATATGATTTAATATTTGTACTGAAAGTATTCGGCACAAATAAACCCCAAAGTGAACCGATTTCCCTCATGTACGTATTTGAATTCATTCTTTTAAGTAGCACATTTGGATGCATGCACATTTTTCTCAGTCAATGGAAAGAAAAGTAGAGGTTGTTTACCTCATGGGGCTGGTATCTGGCAGATAGTATATGAGGTCCCTCATGGTCATCTTGCTGCGGTCTGAAGGAGTATATTCTGACTTTCGTCTAACTCCTCTCTTTCCCTTCTAATGCAAAAAAGAAAAGTAAAGTGGCCCCTTATAGTCATGCGTGAACACACCACAGTACAGCACACAGTGTGAACCATGTTCTTTTTTTTTTTTTTTTATATAAACCCATTCACCAAGTGAAGCAGGGGGCCGCCACCAATGAGGGGATGCCTGGGGATGGTACCTTGCTCCTCAGTCACGACACCAGCAGTGCTGGGATTCGAACCCACGACCTTCTGATTGCAGGGGCAACACCCTAAGCACTAGGCCACCATCTGCCCCATTGAAACCTGCTTTCACTTCACAGCTGCAGGGTGTGGATCTTGCTAATGATGCTGCATGTTCTCTTTGCTCTATAAAAACGTATCACTGAGACGTAAGGTCCATACAAATTTAGATTCTAGTATGAAATCAATCATTCTGATTGACAAATGTGATTGGCTGAGTTCAAAGCTGTTGTAATAAACCCATAGTACACCCGAGCACACCGGCTGAATATAGTATTTATTTTTAAATGTATTTATTAATAATAGGGTTTAATAAATCAAATACATTTAATTTAATTAATGAATTAAGAGACCTTGGGTTTGAAAGAGGCGCTATATAAATAAAAGCTAGTCTTCTTATTGATGTACTATATTTTTATAAACCATCCTGCTGTTGGATCCTATTGCTTGTTCACAATTGCCTACAGATAAAACACACTGACCGCCTGAGAACCACTTAATAATAATAAATAAAAATATTTACTGAATACTGAATTTTTTGTAAAAAATGTCATTTTGTTGCTGCAGTAAGCCACCTGCGAGTGTTTAAACAAAATCCCTTTACCCTTGATTTATGTAAAAAAAAAAAAAAAAAGTTTCATGACTTTAATGACAAAGCAAAAAAAAAAAAAAAAGACGACTTCACCTTGGCATCTTTCCTCCGTTCAATTTTCATTAGTTCCTTCAGTTTCAGGGCCCTCAGGATCCTCTCTCTGTCCAGTGACACGCCAGTCCCTTTCTCAGGAGAGTCCGGTCCCAGGCGGGACAGCTTCACCTGGGCTGAGGGCATATCTGATGCTGATGTGGGGGTATCTGTAAGGGGCTCTGGTTCATGTGGAGGTTGCTGAGGCACTTGTCCAGGTTGTGGTGATGGTGGGGAGTCCCTTGATGAATTGTTTTCATGGACCGGAGACTTAAGAAGGCCAGATGTTGAAGGTTCACATGGGGAAGGTGGTTTATGTGTTTTGGAAGCTTGTTTGGCCACTTCAATGGGGGCGGTGGAGCCTGACGTACTGATCTCCAAAACAGGATCCGGGATTTGTGCAGGTGCCTCTTTGGGTAACACTGACAGGGTGGATCGAGACATTAGGGCAGACTGTCGAGGTGTGGAAGTGGCTTTAAGTCCGGAAAGTTTCGGAGTGGCCGAGATCCTCATCCTTCTCTGTGGAACTGCAGCTGGGGTGGTAGTGCCACTAGAGGGTGCTCCATTACTTCTACATCAAGTGTACGGCAAAGGGACATAACAGAATGTCAATTAAGATAATACTTTATTAATGCCCAGATGGGGACATTTTTGTATTACAGCAGACAAGGCAATGCAATAACACACACTAAATTTAAAAAGTAAATTAGTCAGGACCTGCTTGGTGTATGATGCTCGCTTCTTTAATAATAATTTATAAGTTAGTTAAAACTGAATATACATGCCTACTAATTAAAACGCATGACCATCCAGTGCCCACTTATTGAGATATCTGTGATGCAACAGAACAGCAGCATGTCTCTTGTATGTGGATCTAGCTGTGGATCTAGCAAAATCCTCGGATGGGGTGGGCATGAGTGATGGCACTCACAAGTGACCCCTGCAACATGGCGTGGTGAGGTTTCACCAGACTGTCAGATTCAGTTTAAATGAATGGAACTATAAGCATATGAAGAAATCTGGCATCTGAGAAGGATGTCAGCTTCACAAGACCCTGAAATATATTAGTCTCATAGTTCCAGTGCAAAGCTTAAAAAACAAACAACAAAAAAAAAAAACACACTTCAGACACCAGATTAGTCATTGATGATCATCTGCATTTGGAGAAAATTTTATTTTTCACAGAAATTTTGGTTTACACAAAGGCCCAACTTGGGGGTCAATTCTTTGGTGAGAGACAAAACACCAATAATAATCTACGATGGACAACCTGATGTCAAGTTGCTTTGCAGCGACAACATTTCTCCGTACCTAAAAATAAACTGCAGAACAGTCGAGACCAGACTGGGAAACTTACAGATCAGCTGAGGCTTTCTGGGCAGGTGAGTTGGGTGCGTTTTCAAAACCAGCTGCCTCTGCAGGCTTTTCCACAGGTGGGATTTCCTGAGGAGAGGGAGATGGTCCGACTGCATCTTCAGCTGCGACTGGGGGCAGGGTGTTGTCTGCGTCCGCGGGAGCCCGTGAGGCCTGGTCTCCAGTTGCACCACCTCGACCTCCGGGCCTAAAGTTAGGCTTAACACTAATTCGTGACCTTCGCATGATTCTGAAGAAATGGGGGAATCCTTAGCAAATACACACACAAACGTTTTCCAGACCACATATCACACCAAATCATAGCCTTACAATTAATTAAATACGTTAAAGGTGCTGTATCTTTTATCCTTCTAAGCTGCACTAATGATGTTTGGTCAGGCCTCTGTGTGGGCCAGTCAAGTTCTTCCACACTGAACTCATCCAGCCATGTCTTTATGGAACTTGCTTTGTGCACTGGGACACAGTCATGCTGGAACAGAAAATGTTCGTTCCCGAACTGTGTCCACAAAGTTGGAAGCATGGTGGAGGATGTCTTGGTCTATTGAAGCATTAAGATTTTATCCCTTTGAGCTCCTCTAATGACTTTTTGGGCAGTTATGTATCAAAAAGTGCCATGACTAATTTTACATGACTATTTTATGACTTCTCTACATCACTAGGAATTTGAATGGCCATCTTTAAAACTGAATAGGTAGCACGTCAGTTTTTATGACCTACCCATACAATACCCTACCCATTATAGAAGAGCAAAAATGACCTGTTCAATTAGCAAAAATACTTGTTTCTGCAAGTCAAAAAACCTAAGTCAGAATGCTGCTTTAACACTTTTTCGCACATGCAAGTTTTCTAGACCACATATCACACCAAATTATGGTCTTACAATTATCTCCCCCATACAATGAATAAAATATATCAAAGGTATCTAGTGACCCTCTGAGCTCCACTTACTACTTTTGTGGGAGGTTATCAAAAAGTGTAATGATTACTTTCCACTTTTTTGACCTGACAGAGTTACTATTTTGTGACATCACAAAAGCAATTTTCCTGGTTGTTTTTGCACTGTAATCTCGATACATTGACCGTATGGCCTAGAGAACGAATGGTATGTGTTGAAGCTTTAATATGTTGAAGCTTTCTATTATACGGGCCCTTTAATATAGTAGTGAACAGATGGACATGTCAGGTCAGTCTGAGTTTCAGGACTGCATGACTCCATCCCAACTCCACCCCAAGTACTCTACTGCATCATTAAGGTTATCACTGGGATTGCACAATACTTTTTGTGACTTTAAGAACCACTGCACTGCAGACACGTGGGCTGGAACTCAGTGACCCCTGCGACATGGTGTGGTGAGGTTTCACCAGACTGTCAGATTCAGTTTAAATGAATCGAACTATAAGCATATGAAGAAATCTGGCATCTGAGAAGGATGTCAGCTGCACAAGACCCTCTAGA
>JBBPCX010000040.1:11308981-11324168 GCA_037974365.1 Hydrocynus forskahlii
TCGTTTGCAAGGATGTATTAAAGATTGCCAGGTTTATTTGGTGAAATAATTATAATAACTGGACGGATGTCAATATATAGTATAAAATACTACAGTTCATATGGAGGAAATGCTTACTGTAGCAGGTGTTGGTGCTCCGAAGAGTCCAGCTCCGAAAGGATTATCGAACAGGTTTTGACCACCAACTTTTAGTGGCTCTGTAGAGAGAAGACATTGCATTAAAAAAGTTGGTTAAAGACGATGACCATACTTACACTAATGCATTCTGCAAACCAAGTCCATTTTAATACACAAAAAAAACAGAACTAAGTGAATAAGCAAACCGCATTTTACACGAGAGTCTCATCCTCTCACCGCTTTTAGATGGAGCATTAGGTGGTTTAGCCATTTGGAAATCTTTAAACATGTCCTTGATGTCCCTCTTCTCTCTCTCTCCTAAGGGATCCAGGTCTACAAAGGCATTACTGTCAATCTTAGGGGGCTCTTTAACAGGTGCTGCACGAGGTGGGATCTGTGGAGGGGGACTGGAGCTTTGCTGACTCCCAGAAATAAGGCTTGACGATGGAGGAAAGATGCTGGTCTGGAAGGGGTTCCCCAGGGTGGAGTTCTGGGTCCAAGATCCATTACAAACAGGAGTGGGGGTCTGGTTCCAAGATGGAAGCTGCTGGTTGGGGGATGCCCCAAAAGCTCCAGAGCTGCTTCCCCAGTTAGGCACTGGAGAAGTGGAAAAAGCTGGAGGCTGAGCAAAAGACTGGGTAACATTGTTGGTGCAGGGCAAGATGGAGGAGAGGGGCTGGCTCCATGGAGCGGCACCAGGAGTGGAGGCAGAAGATGAGGGTCCAAGAGACAGCCCTCCTAGAACAAGAGATAGTATTGTTAAACAGATGCTATGTTTTTAAGAGTTTCCTTCTGTTTCAGTAGTCATGCAGGGCAAAACGTAATCTTGTAATGAAATTAAACTTCGTGTTAAACATTTGTTGCTGTTCAAGCTCTCAAGCACTGTGGAATGGTTCAGTTGACTCTCCTATGTGGTTTCTGATATTCTGTGACATATTACTGTCATATTATTAAAGTACAATGAATATCTAAAACCAGTAGAAGCAGCTTTCTTGACACCTGAATTTTGTCCATCTTTAGTCATTTCTTAATAGATGACAGTGTTTCCCATTGTGTCAGTCACCACATAAGTAAGTCTATTTGAGATTACATCCCTTTGCATTGTTTCAGCCAGGTCTGTGATCATTTTGATATATTTACAAAATGCTACATTACTCACAGTAGTCTTATAATACCATAACAGCAGTGTAAAACTAAAGGAACAAACTTCAGACACTTGACATGTCTTAGCTGTTCACCTACATATGGCCTAACTGAGAATATTAGATTTTTTGACAAACCGTTCCCTCAATGTGGGGTTGTACATGTAATTTTGAAACTTTAACACTTCAATATTTCCAACACAACACAACAAATCTTCCTAAAGCAAACTGTGTAACACATTAGAACATGCTAAAACCCCACACATAATAGGAGGCGACGCTCGTGACATATCGATTACGTATTCAGGCTTGATGCTCCATTGCCTCTAAATGCTAAATTGTGACATTTTAATGCCATTTCTGTAGTGGTAAACTGTTAGAAATGTCACCATTTTCACATAAAGGTCAAAGGATTCATCTCTTCTGGTTCTGGTGATTTTACCAAGGCTTGCGAGAGCATCTGAGGAGCTGCTGGAGCTCTTGCTGAAAAAAGGGACCGAGTTCACTGGGGTGTTGTCTGGTTGAGGAGGAGATGGCGATTCCGACTGGTTGGGTGAAGTGAATGGATCTGCTCCAGGCTTTTCATTTGTTGGGGACTGGGGAGGGGAGAGAATAATGTTAAATCTGTGCATAAATTGGTTGTTTGTGTAAAGTATCAGACACTGAAACACATGGGCACATATTTTCAAATCATTATTTTCACCCCCCCCCCCAACCCACACACACCCCTGGACAAGGGGTGAGACTTAGAGCTGCTTTTGGCGCACATGCTGAAACATAGAAGACATTAAAGAAACAGCTTGGCAAAATTCAAAGCAAATGCTTATGAGCACGCGGGCCAGAACTTGGAGCCTGATTGAAACAAGCAGTGTTTCCCACACATAGATAATAACTTATATGTTTTAGGAACATCAATATTCGTAGTGATAAATCAGCTGACGTCATACCAGTTGTGTCTAAATCGCGTCTTCATTTTCCACGTGTTTAATCCTTCATTACAGTATCTTTTGGTACGCTGAGTTAGTCACAGGTTGACTATTTAATCACCAGACTAATTTTCTCCTGACAGAGATAAAACACATCATTTCACTGTTTACTCCCAGTCAGAGTGCTTTAAAATGACTGTGGTATTCTTGTTCCTCTGATAGGCTGAGGTGGAATCCATTAAAAACATCATTTGTGTCCAAAGTATATTACAAATTTGTGGCAATCTGTGACAAGCATCCTTGAGACAAGTAAAGGGGATGGAGGGATGGAATGACCAACAAATTTAACTGAGCTTTTAAGTATAAATTATGCCAGAGAGCACAGTAACTTTAAATATATAAAAATGTGACGTTTTTTCAGCCAGTAAATGGCGTTCGTTCAAGCTGAATATGTTCTCTTTGACACAGAGCACATCCAAAATACAATACTTAAAAAAATCAAATGGTAAATCAGGATTTATAGGCAACCATCAAGTAGTTAGCCCAGATAGAATAGTAAAGTGATATGACGGGATTGCCACCTCAGCGATCTGCCACCGCAGGTACCCTTGAGCAAGGTATCATCCCCACACTGCTCCCGGGACGCCCCCTGTTGGTGGCGGCCCACTGCTTCACTTGGTGAACGGGTTAAAGGCAGAGAAAGAATTTCACACTGAGTGGTGTGTTCACGCATGCCTATGAGGTGTCACTTCACTTTACAAACAAAGATAAGACAGAGGGATTCTGGTTTTCGCTTTGGAGCAAACTCTTGCCCATATTACAGTTACACACTGGGTGAGTAACTGTATAAGCAAGTTTGTTTGGTTTAAGGAAAAGTATGAGATGGTTAGTTACACAATTTGCACCAGGTGAGGTTTGCGTTTCTGGACTCAGTGTCTTAGTTGGCTGATCACATTTGAAGGAAGGGAAAAAAATAGTCATTTTTTTGCCAAGCTATCCCGTCAAGTCAGATACAAGGTCACTGTGTCACTGAATTAGTTCTTACCTATTTTTCTGTCATTCACTGAAGCATTAAAAAAAGAGTCGGGTCATCAGAACAATATGTAAGAAGCATGACATTTTATGTACCTGAAGAGTTAAAAAAGTTAAACAAGTTTAAAGCTAGTGTAACTGTATTAAATGTAATGGAATCTCAGGTTTCTCAGTGGTCTTAGTATATCTTTCTACATTCAACAACACTTCCCTACCAAAACCTTTCATTTGCACTGCTGGCTTAAGAACAGTTTTTTAGAATTACTGTCTTACAGAATTATACAGTGTACGATCCCAAAAGACGCTGATAATGAATTTTCTTGTCCTTAATATAATGAGGCTGAACCACACTGTAAAGTCCTTAAATGTGCTAAAACCATTCTGCTGTTTGGGCAGTAATCATAGATGTTACTGTTAGAGCATGAAATGTTTACTTTTATTATCAAAGTACTTATCAGACTATTTCATATTACATTATTTTTTTAACACAATTATTTGTTCATATCATACAGCATATCATTTGATCATATCATAGAAATAAGAGATCACTGCAATTTATTTTAATATCAGCATCTCTGTGAGTGTGACAATCATTCCTTGTCAATGTCTATTAAATTCCTACACAAGCACCCAATTCTGCTTTATGAGGTACTGATTAGTGATCACCTGAATCACATCTTATTTAATGAGGAAAACATATAAAAACACTGCTGTAATCGACACTCTCCTCTTTCAGTGTGACCAGTTGGATGGTAAAACACTACTAGAAATATGTCAAAGGTAATTATTGCCATTTTGTTTGAGAGTGAACAAAACAGATTTGTTTTCTTTGAATTATTTAAGTTCTGTAACCACTGTCTCGTTTCTCTTATTTTGATGTTTTGTCATTTCCTTTAAAATCATGATTTAAAGAACAATATATTTATTTGGAAATCAGGAGAAATATTGTCAGCAGTTCTTACAAGCTAAGACAAAGCCGTTCAGTTCAGTGCTTGCACATTTAAAATATATATCTTGAGAAAATGAACATTTTTGCAGCGGTCACTTATTTTTTTTCCGGAGCTGTATGTATTATTTAATCACATCATGCCTAACGACACCCCTTACATGTGGTAAAATTTGCTTTAGAATGCACTGTGTTTCACCCTCACCTTCACAGCCCTCCTTCCCCGGCCAGCTTTTGTGTTGAGCGGAGGTGGGCTTATGATCACAGAATCCTTGGCCTGCTTGGCAGCCGGTTCAGGCTTGCCTCCGTTTTCGTGCTTAACTCCATTCTGAACAGGCTGGTTCTTCTCCGCAGGCTCCAGAAACGGGTTCGGTGTTACCTTTCCGTTGTGGCCGTTCTGCTCCCTGAACGGTATGCCGTTCTGAGTCCAGGCAGCCGTGTCTGCTGTCCTGCCGTCTAGTGGCCACTGGCCGTTACTGAGCGCCTGGATGACTGTCCTGTTGGAGAGCTGGTCAAACTGCTGGGCCAGGAAGTCGGAGTCACCGTTCTTGGGCTCGCCTTTGAATAACTGACTGGAGGTGTGACTGATCACAGCCGTCACTGATTGGTCGTTGCTTTTAGAGAAAGGGTCGTCGCTGAAGGGGTCATGGCTGGGGGTGGGGAAGAAGCTGAGCTGGGACGAGAAGGGGTTTTCAGGCGATAGGCTGGACTGGACACTGAGGGCAGATGAAGAGGAGCCAGTAAAGGGGTTGCCTTTCACACAGTTCTGGTTGCTATCTATCTCAGTGGACAGATCCAACAAGAGAATGTCCTCAGATTCCTGAGAGAACAGAAAACAGCCATTAGTTACACTGGCAGCAGACTTTGTTCACACACTGGCCAGTTTGCTTATTCCATAACGTACAGCATGGGCCAAAGTAGAGATTAGGGCCTGACCAACAAAAATTTTGTAACCAATACCAATAATTTCTAATCTTTTTTTAAATTTTTTATAAATTACTATGGCCAAGAAAGTAAACACATGTCAGTACTTTTATAGTATCAGTCCACTAACATATTTGCTGGGCTCTAGTAAAGATGACACTTTTCAGACACTGATACTGGAACTTTGAGTACTGCTTAAAACTGATAGCAAGACAATGATTTTTCAAAAGTTAAAAAACTTGACACAGTGACTTCATTGCAACATAGTTACTTTGCTGAAAAACAGGCTACCTGTTATAATTCAACTGTACGGGTCTAAAAAGTTAAGGTGCGGATATGAAATGCTCCCCTTAGAGAAATTACAGTCTCCCCTTAAGAGTCAGAACTGTACATAGCTGTAGTAAGAAGAAGCAAACATGCAGAGTTTACTGCCTCTAAAAGCTCCCACATTTAATTATTATGAATACACTGCCTGATGTCTGGGACTGATAGTTTTGAGATAAGCTTTTGGCCTGAATGATATTTTTAAAAATCCATCCATGGTGAAGTGGTGTTTTAAGGTGTAGAGTGTTCTAATGCAAAACAGTAGGCAAATAAAACTTCTTTTTTTCAGATCTACTACTGTTTTATCATTCCCAACATTACATATAGAAGACAAGCATAGGTACACTTTTTGTTTTGAATGGTAAATACATTTGTGTAATCATGGTCCTGTCAACACAACTATAAAGAAAATCTGTAAGTTTCTCTACAATGAACCAATTCACATCAGACCACACTGAGTCACTTTGTTTATATCTCAACAACTGAACTATGTCTATATAAAAAAAGACAGAATTCCAAATCAGGCAAAATGTCTTTGAGAACCCATTTAAATTTCGTGATGCTTTCAAAACTCTTATAGGGCCAGACGTCAAATTTCCCAGAGCTACGCGTCACCTTTCCATAGCTATGCAACATTTCCCTTGGCATGACATAATAAGACTAAAAAGGTTGCAGGCACATGAATGGATGTACTATGTGTTTGGGAAAGCGCAGCAATGCAATGGAAACATGCAGTGAGGTGAGAAAAACATTCACTCCGTGGATTGAAAGTACTGACATTGACATGCTATGTCCACAGTCAAATGAGAGCGTCTCCATCAAACTCCTATCCAGTCGTGACTGGAAAGATTTTTGGTCAAACACGGCACATGCTGCTAATGGCTGAATGTTCACAGCTGTGAAGTGCAGACGTTGATTATTTTTGACATTACCTGTGCGTGAACTCTCCCATTAATTGCATTTTAATTAAAAAAAAAAACAAATACTACGTTAAAACCAAGAGAACAGTACGGAAACTAAAGACAACCCTTAAATACACAAACACTAGGAATTTCTACTATACTTTCTAGTTCTACTACACCATGTTTCCATTTCAACTTTGCAAAATGGTTTCTTTTATGCTTTCCATAATGGAACTTAAAGAAGGCCCCCAAAGAGCCTCTATCCATCTTCTTCTTAAAATAAGCTGTCATGCAAAAAGTGTCAGAGCCTCCTCTTCAACACCAGCAAATGAGCCGTTTCTAAGTTACAGCATGTGACGATATTTTTCACTTCAGTCAAAATTTCTTTTAGGCCGAGGTCAATTAGACACTTCGACAGACATTAAGAAGGATCAGGCCCAGTGTCTGAATGGCATCTCCTGTGTTCCTCATTTGGAGATACCCTGGGGAAGAGTGCCTGGTCAATTAAAGTACTCATATAAAGAGTCATCAGTGATAGAGTCAAAAACTTGAACTCATAACAGTCTGCCCCTAAACTAGTTGCCGTGTGTGCATGCTGGGTGCAGTAAAATGTAAACTTTGTTAGATCATGTTCTTTGCATACCAGAACGACAACAACAGTGAGAAACCACATTAATAAATCAGAAGTGTAAATTGAAAGACAGAAATAGATTTTTTTGTATATACATCAAAGCAGGGGTGTGGAACTCCGGGCCTGGAGGGCCGTGGTCCGGCACGTGTTGGTGATTTCCCTGCTCAGAAACATCTGGTACACCTCGACAGCTAATAGTCAGGTTTAGTGAATGTGTTTGAGGAGGAGAACCATCAGACTGTGCTGCACACCGACCCTCCAGAACCGGAGTTTGACACCCCTGCATTAAGTGTTAACAGAGGAAAACGTTTTGATTTCAGTTCATTTTCTAGGTACACTTAATATGTCATTACTTAATTGTGTAAACCAAACTTAATATTGGTTGTTACTGTGTTTAGTGTAGGTAGAGCTAGAGTGTGCTGGGCTGGAAGATGCTGTTTAGATCCAGGCTTACCGAGGGAGAGTGCAAGTCTGGTGGGGTTGACATGTCTCCAAACAAGTCCAGCTGTTCGACGCCCTGTGAGGAACGAGGAGAGAGGAGACTTAACAGGAGACTTCATGCCAAAAACAATGTGGAAATAAGGACAAGTGATATTTAACATCTTTTTTAGAGCTGTGTTGCGATCTTAGAATTGCACCTAAAACAGCCATTCCTATGAAATGTATGTTTTATTTATTGTTATATATTTATAATATTCATTTTTTTAAGTATTCCTTCTTTCTTCTCCAACCTTTCGAAATACATTTTAATGATTGTAGAATGGTGACTGTAATTTTGTCTCTGACTGAATCACTAAGATCCAGCACTGAGGGAAGACAGAACAGGCTTAGAGCAGAAGTGATTCATGAAGAGAGAATGAGAATAGATTTTTTTCAAGGAGACAGGACTATCAGAATATCTGCATTTGGCATGTCTCTGTGACTTCCTGTATGTTAACGTCATTAGTTTAACCCGCCCTGGCAACAGGTTCTAGCACTGTGTAGCCATAATAGTGCCTTTATGTGCCTTGATAGTAATCGTGCCAGATTTAGGGATGGTCTTTATAACAGTTATTAGATATTAAAGGAATTGTGTAGCAACAAAAAATGAATTTACCCCTGATGTAGTCAATAGTCACCAAAAAGGTTTCAGATTCAGAATCAGAAAACGGTACTAATCCCGGAAGAAACTGTTCATGCAACGACCACAAAGTCACACAGAGACACGAAGACAAGAACAATATAACATGCATTTCTGTAAAAACACATGATTAAAACTTCTCTCACCCTGATCAAACCACATCTAGATCCTCATTAAGGTGGCGCAGATTCAGTATGACTTTTGAGCTATAAAAATGACAATTCAGATGATGTCACAGCAGCGCTGGTGTTCTCAAACAGCAAATTTGAGGACAAGTCTGTGTGATCTGTGTGAGTACATTTCGAGAAGGCTGAGAGGAGTTTTGTTGGGTGTTTTTATAGAATTGATCTGGGTTTTTTGGGTGACTAGACTTTGTTTGTTAGCAACATTCTCCACAGAGTTTCACCACTAAAGAGGCCAATTTTGGTCCCCAAACATGTCTTTACTGTTTGAATACATCTGCAGCAGCTTACTTTTGATTTTTTGCCAAACAATTCCTTTAAAGCAATACAACGCAGACACGGGCACTAACAGTAATAGCAATAATACAGACTTTCTTTTCATTTCTTTTGTGTAAAGTGTCCATTTGTCATCCGGGAACACACCACAGCACACGGTGTGAACAGAACAAAACTCTTCTGTTCTTAGAGTGAGAGGAAAACTGTATGATTTTAAACAGAACCAGACTAGTTTGTTGCAATGAACCCGGACACTTAAAAATGACAAAAATATTAAATACTCACTTTTCTGTCACTGGTGTGTGAAGCTTCACTGCCATTCTGTGGAGTACAATGAGCAATTATAAATAATACAATGAATACCGAACAAGAAATTAAAAGTAACTCTGAAAATAAGACTGGTCTCTGATCATTTTACTCTTGAAGATAGCTACACTCACCTCCACCACTTTATTTGGTTCTTCCTGGAGAGGAGACAGAAACTGATAGGTAAGAGGGTTAAGATAACAGGCTGTAAAAAAAAAAAAAAAAACTACCCCAAACCCAGCAGATGTTTGACTGTGATAAACCTGATAAAGCTTAACAGAAGATTTAGCATGAAAACAGAATGTGCTTGGGGACAAAATGACAATAGATAATCTTTTATGAACCTAGAAGAGTCTGATTAAAATCTTTGTAAGAGGAAAAGAAACATTTAATTTTATAAACAGGATATAACACAGTGTAAACTTACTATTAGATGTTTGCTCAACTCAACTTTTTAAGGTAGCCATTGTTTAAACGAAACGTTAAAACAACAAATCTTTTTAGTTTTATGTTCAGACAAAATGTGGATCCATTCTTGCACTCTCGTCATTACAAGACTAAATCCAATAAACATAACCGACTCCAAACTAGACTGTGTATGACTGGAGTATCTGGTGCCAATAAGGCATTTAGGACTAGAACTGAGAAAGCTATAAACGATCAGGACACAAACTGAAACACTTGCCAGCTATGCGGCTATGAAAAGAGCAGCAACAGTGAAAGAGCGGCTTAGTATGTCTTTGATGTATACACTATATGGACAAAAGTATCGAGACACCTGGCCATTACACCAACAGGGACGTAAATGACATTGCATTCAAATACATAGACTTTAATATGTAGTTGGTCCCCCCCCCGAGCAACAACAGAAATGTAAAGTTATGTTTCTTAGTGTCACTGCTGACTTAGTTACTGGTCTTTCTCACTGTAGGGCAGTATAGTGTGATCTCTAAGGATAACTGCAAAACAGTGGTCATGTTAACACAGGCACTGTAATCAGAATGACTTCCCGGGGTCGGAAGTGTGATCAGCCTGCAACACCGTGATTGTCATAACTGCAGCGTTCGGGACAGAATCGTGTAAAGCCTTCCTGTACCTTCTTTGATCCCTCTGCTTCTTTTTTCTTCATGTTGAAAATGAGCTGAAAGAGATCCTTCAGGTCAATGACAAGTGGCTCAGCCTGAAAGGAAACACAAAGACTGTTAAACTGTGTTTCCTGAAAATGTGTGTGTATGTGTGTTTGAGTGAATGGGGGGAGTGTCAAGAAAGAAGAGAATATGACTTTTTATGTTTTGCGTGTGTGTATATTTGTGTTTTTCATTTTTATAGGAACCAGACTTTCTAGTGTTTTTAATGTAGTCTTGAGGAACAGTTCTCCAGGCTTCCTGAAGTACTTTCAAAGGTTCTAATTTTCAGTCTAGTACCTGAACCTGACCAATTTTAGAGGAAGGTTTTTGTTTGTTGGCCCACACAGTGCCCTATGTATGAATCATTCAAGCATAAACAAGCACATCTGAACCAGTGAAGATGATTACAAATGATCAGGCTGGTGATCAGTATACTGGTGGTGCTGCATACTGGGTGGTTGGAACACCTTTATCTAGGCATCATGTATCTTTATCTTTAGACACTTTGCAGCCTGTCACAGTAAACATTTCTTTAATTTAATCTACTCAATATGCCAGTTGAACCCTTTAACCAGTCAAGGTATTCATGTGATCCAGAAAATTGATTTGAATAATGGAGACCAGTCACCATGGTTAATCACGATTCACAAACGTGTACTACATCTATCACAAGGCATATTGTTATCGCAGTATGTAGGCATGTAACTGCAGTTCTTATATTGTGCAACCGAAATGTGTGTTTATGTTTCTGTGTGCAGACTTTTGTATGTTTTTCGAACAACAAAAGTGTCCTGAGCAGGTTCTGTTTGGTTCCATAACTTAAGGATACATACAAAAATAAAGGTGCCAAGGTTATTTGCATATTAGAAAAACCACCTTTGGCTCCTTAAAATCCTTTCAAATTACTGTTCTTTAGAGAACAATTTTTGTAAAAAAGTTGTGAGAATAAACCTTTTTAAGAACCCACACTCCAAGCCTTCAAATCTTAGGTAAATATGCAGCTTTTTAAATAACTGCCAGTGGTGATTATTTCAAATAAGCAGATGAGTTACTTAGAGATGGACAATATGGTTATATTTTATGGTTATTGTGATAAACTTAATATGCTTTTATGCTTTTCTAACCATACTTTATGTATTGCCAGTACTGAAAGAACACTGGCCAACTGCAAATGTAATTATAAAGTGCGTGTAATTCGTCTTAACTAAGTGGATTTAATGCAGTGCTGATTGTGAAAAGTGATAAAAATGACCGAATCAAATTAAAATGGCTTTTTAGATCATGGCATTGCTGGTTGTTTTTGAATGAATTAACTTATCAAACTTCAGAATGAAACAAAACATTGTGATATGTATTGTGTGTGTGTGTGTGTGTGTGTGTGTGTCCCAACAAAGCATAAAAACAAATATGTATGTATGTATGTGGTAGTGACTGAGAGAAAGAGAGAGAGGGAGAGACATGGAGAGCAAGAAAAGAACTGAGCTCAATAGAAACCCAGCAGACCTGCTGTGCAGTTTTAATGGCGAAGAACTGGTGCTGGCCCTCTGCGCCACACACATAGCCAAACGCCCGATTATCAGTCACGTCACGAGCAATAAAGGAGATTTTATTGACCGCATGTTCCAGCACCACTGCCTGCAGAGGAGACAATTAAGCGCAATTAAAGGAAACAACATGAGACGTCTCTTCATAAGTGAGAAGATAATGGCCGCAGAATAATGGGCGATGGGTAGAAAAGGAGACTCACCCCGGTTTTCTCGTCCGTAATGGTGATTCCCGACAGAGAGATGTTCACCCACACTCTCTGCTTGTGTTTGCCCTGAGAGCGACCGGCCGCTGCCTTGCCCTGAAAACGGACCACACACTCAGAGATTGAACCACTGTCTTTTCAGCCTCAGAACTAAAGGTAAAAAAAACTAAGCTTTGTTTTGAGATATTGTCTTGGACCTTGACTAAAAATATAAGCTGAAATTTGTAAAGCAACACTTTGCATGGGTCTTTTTTGGTTGCTTTGGTTGCTTTAAGTATCTTGTTCAACAAATGAACGAGTCATTAACAGAACACAGAACTCACAATGTGTTTTAGACTATGAAATTCTTTGAACATTTAAATGACAGATCCACAAATAACCAGCAAATGCAACACATACATAAAAAAAGTTAACCTGAAAGTTTAAATGTCTCTTTGACTCTTTGCCCTTTAACCCACCTTCAGTTTCATCATGGAGTCTTGGCTCATTTTGTCCCCTCGGGCCTCAGGAACATCGTCCACTCCGATTAGCTTGGCCTTGTACCGAACGCCATCACCTTTGAACCGCGCTAGCAGGAACTCGTCTGTTTTCTCTGGACTGGCTGCAGCTGACATAGAGATAAAGAAAACATAAAGACCACACATTAATCTTAAAGAAACAAGATGACATCAGCTGTGTAGTGCTGGTGAGAGCAGGGAGGAATGCTCTATGATGACAGTTCTGGTTTCGATGTCACAATGACATCTTATCACCTTTCACTGAGAACTGAATGTTCTTTGTTTTATCTTTTAATGAAGTGTGTAAACACTGTTAAAAGTTTAAAAACATGCCACTCACTTGACAGTCCGAACAGACAAAACATGGAAATTAGGTTGAAGGTACATTCCATTTAGAATTCAGTGTTTTCATAATGTCATAATATGCATTCACACATGTCCTTTTATTCAGCCTCCAACCAAACAAAAAAGAAGGAATCAGTCTAAAAGGGACAGTCTTATCCTAATGAATGTAAAGAGAAATGGTCAGTGAAGAATGGAATTACGACTGTTTTTGGAACATAAAACCCACATATACAAGTAAACCTCACAACCTCAAAGTGACCATATTGTCATACATGAACACACCACAGCACAAAATTCTTTCTCTGCATTTAACTCATTCACCAAGTGAAGCAGCAGGCAGCCAGGAACACGGCACCCGCGGAGCAGTGTGTGGGGACGGTACCTTACTCAAGGGTACCACAGTGTTACCTCTAGCAATCCTGGGATTCAAACCCATAACCTTCTGATCACAGGGGCAACTCCCTAACCACTAGGCCACCAGCTGCACAAGTGAACCTAAATACAATAAAAAACATCAGATGTGGGTCCTTAACAACAAAGATGCCCTGTGGATTGTAAAATCATGTGTAAAAAAATGCTATACAGCACTTCTCGTATAAATATAGATTTGTTACAGAAGGATAAGACAGATGACGTTGATCTAGCTCTAACCTGTTCAAATATCTTGAAAATGCAAATCAAAAAGATTCTTCTTTGTCAAAGCTAACCTGGTGTACAGATTCCTAGTAGTGAACTTGAGAACCACTTTAAATTAAAATGGATATAATAAGTAATAATAAACCATACACTACAAAATGTTCTGCATGATGCGTCTACACTGGCACCAAGCTGCTGTTACCAGAGTCTCTTAGACAAATCTGTGAGTTTGACAACTCAGATGACAATTAGATGACCTTCACAAGGAACACAACTCATCATCAAGGCTTTGAGTAGTGCATGAAGCAAACAATCTCAAATCATGATACAGATGACTCCTGTTTTGTTGTCTTGTGATGATTTAAAAGCACTAAACTGGTGTTTAGAGAGTGCTTAATTATCTCCTGTTTACTAATGATAGACCTTGAAACGTCACTATAATCACACCGACCCATTTCGCTTGCCTTGAACATACAAACGCCAATGGTTTGTGCAAGTCACAGTCTAACACTGATATAAAGCCTGAAGTCATTGTTGCAGGTTCCTCTCCCAGTCCGCTTTGTTCTGCGTCTCTCTGGTCTTCTATTAAGACTAGATTGTGTCATTACCTTCTTTGCCAGTGATTTTGTGTTTCCTTATCAACCCAGTTCTCTGGAGAGGATCAAGCAGCCCATTCTTTATTTATCTCTCTGAACATCAGCTTCTCGGTTTGATTTTCTCGACAGTCCCCAGTGCATTATTCTCCTCTGCTTACCCTCTTTCACAGATTTTGGCAGCTTTAGCTTTACTGTATTCTCTCTCACTCTCCGCTCCTGCTTCTTTGCAACGCTACTCATTCCCACTTTTTTGACTGTCCCTGTCCTTTGACTTTTTCTGGTCAATCGTCTTTTCCTCAACTCCTTCTCTTTCAGTGCCATTCAACTGGTGAGTCGCCCACTGTACTGCTGCTAAAGAATCTGAAATGAGAACTTTACTACTGTTTGTCTCAAATGGGAAATAATCTCCCACTAGCGACATGTCGCTCGCTTCAGTGAAGGACTATCTATGGGCATGCATTCTTTCACTGAGTAACATATGCTGGTCAATTTTCTAGTGCCAGTACCAAAACTTTCTGTATTATTATCTTAAACTTTGAATGAACTTTGAAATATAAAGGCTCTGTCCCACTTAAAGGCGTTGTCTGAATTTGACAGAATTTGATGTTACACTTCGCTGAACTTCCCACCACTCCTCCACAACATGGCAGGGTTCCCTCCTCGGCTGCCGGCCCCGAGTAGATGGCAGGGGCGGAGGACGGACAGAGAGAGTGGGCACTTCCAGGCAGGGCCCCAGACTGGTCCTGCCATGAACAAGCTAAGAGATGCTATTGACATGCACAACATGCAGAGAGCCAGCAGGCTGGAGGTTCCCCCTGTTAGCACCAGGACACAGGACAACCCCCACTAACACACCACGCCAGCGAATGTGCAGGCCTCTTTCAATCGCTTCCTCTCTGTCTGAATAGGTCAGACACAACTGACTCTGCTGACTTTGTTCTCGGCCAGTGGAATAAGATGGAAAGCTTCAAGGCTTGTTAAAGGGCAATTCTAATAAACAAAACCCACAATCGCGCTCCTAATCTAATGCAAATGAGACAGTTGGTGAAAAATGGTCCGCGTTCTGTGCAAATTGGAAAAAACATTCCAAGCTGGCGAGAACCCCTCCATCAACTCCCACTCGTTCGAAGACCTGATTAAAGTTCCGCATTTTAAACCTCAATGGACTGAGCAAAGAAATGGCCAACATCTACACTAACATAAAATAAAATCAATTTCTTTATTAAGTTCCTTAGCCTTTGATTCAGTGCAGTTTCGATTTTGTAGAGAAGAGCTTCCCAGCAATGGTTCCTTTGGGTTTTGTTAATTAGTGGTTTGCTATTTCAATAATGACAACAACAACAACAACAACAACAACAACAACAACAATAATAATAATAATAAAAATAATAAAGTTTATTTCATTAAG